>JAWWEU010000001.1:104775587-104791558 GCA_035583155.1 Acropternis orthonyx | reverse complement strand
CTGTAAATATATGTGTATATACCAGTTTCAGTTTTAAGGGTTTTTTTTCCCCTCACTTCTTTTAACTGAAACTCTGTTGCATTGGGAGGTGGTTGGCATTTTGCCAAGAGTCAAACCGAAACAATAACATTGCCATTACACCACTTCACTTACCCCACTGGAAGTCCACTCTCATCACTCCTACTAATGCAACACCTCCTGGGTTTCTTAGTTCAGAAAAGTAAAATAGTTTCCACTTCACTTTTTAAACTGCATTTGAAAGACCATGGACTATTGGGCCACTAGTGGAGGGCAGTTCAGAACTGAGGGTGTTAAATTAATTGTCATTACAGCAGAAGTATATTTTTTAGAGATTTTTTTGCCATTGAGACAATCACTCTCCATTTTCTAGCCTTCTATTGCATATTCAAGTGGATTTTTAGGACTTCATCAACCCATGGCAAACAAAATTTTGCTCTTTGATGTTACTGCAGGACACTGTCTTGCCAGTCCCAAATGATGAACCGCAGGGATCTGGGGAACATGTTTGTTGCTCAAGTAACTGAATGCGCACTTTGTAGTTCACCATCTGTGAATTTCGTTTACATTCCCCAACCTAAATATCAAGTCAGATCCATCAGTAATCATAGCAATTATCTAGCTAATGTTTAAAAAAAAATGTTCTAGTAGAACATGAACATATGAACAAGACGTGTCCCATGGCTTTTGTTACAGGAGAGACTGATGACACCAAGGGTCACCACAGAACAAGCCCTCCAGTGAGCTACATTGCTCCTAATTACTCCTAATTGCAACCGTCAGTTCAGAGAAACAAAAACCAAGTGTCACAAATGGAAGAATAGCAGGCAGTAAGCAGAGCTTAGACTTTTGACCGAAAGGGAAAAGGGATGATTTCTCCTAAGAGCTGCAGCAGGAGATGAGGTGGGAAGCTTGTGGCCGTCAGAGGAGAGTGGAGGGACAAGGAAAGTGACTACCCTTATTTCCTGCAAAGCTCCATCAGTCATCTCCTTCAATAAAAAATATGGTCAATAACTACTCCTCTTTTGCCAGGTGTGTGCTGAAATCGTCCTATGGGACTGAAGCAGAGAGCTTTATTTTCCTATAATAGCTGAATTCTTTTATTATGTAATTTCAGTGTGAAAAACAAACAACAAATACAATTGTAATAAGAGAGAGTGAACTTTCTACACACACATCAGGTTTGGGAGGACCTAAAACATGTTCTGTCCTTCTTCTGGAGGGATCCACCTATTTCTCCACTGTTCTGGAGCAAGACAAGCACATAAATTACCATGAAGATGACAATGGCTCTGGCTCCCCATGTTCTCTTTTTTTCTCCCATGTGAACCCCTAAGTTGCATCCCTGACTTGTACTCAAAATTTAATCACTGTTCCTCAGCTGCATTTGGGGCTGAGGTGTCTTGCTCCCATTCTCTGCCTCAAACTTCCCTGATAAGCCTGGAAGTTTGACATTCATGAAATGTATTACTAAAACTATCATGTGGGGATGGCTTTATTTTGCTCCTGAACTTTTAGGATTCAGCCTAGGTCAGATTTACAGTCTTTCCACAGTATCTCTAGAAGCTTGGCTGTGTACTTTCAAAAATATTAAATCTGAGGTTAATATCTAATCATATGAATCTGGGAGGTGAGGAACTCTAGAAAATTTATCAAGATGTTCACCGCAAGAGTTGATAACAACAAAAAGGTCCTATTATAGAAGACAACACAGGTCCAGGATAGACGATGTGGATAGTTCTTTCTTGAAAGACTACACTTTCCCTAGCTGGAAGCTCCTCATGCAGTGAACTTTTCTAGGGAAACTCCACCTGCATACACAGAGTGAAGAGATGGCACTGTGAAGTTTACTGTCCCAACCCTTTAACCTTACACAGTGTTCTCAGAGGGAACAGCCAGGTATTATGTGCAATTCACCCATCACAGGTCAATACTCACTAACTCCAGAGAAGTCATTAAGTAACATTAGATGACAGACAACATACACTTTCTAAAGAGCCTAAGAGAACTGAAGACTGCATTCCTCTCAAATTTTTGTAGGATCAGTGTGCATTCCACTAGTGCCCATTGCCTCTTTGTAGACCCTCCCACTACAGAAATTGTCTCTTTAGCACAGGTGCAAAATAGTTTGAGTCAGTTCCTGAAGATGCTGAAAGTGACTGAAGTAAATCTCTCAAAATTCACAGACACCCGTTTGCAAGCAGCATTTATCCTTTTGCAGAGGTTACGTTTTTCCTTCTCCATATGGACACCTAGAAAATTCCATGTTACACATAACACAATTGTTAGGGCTAAATTTGAACCGGTCACTTAGAAATAAGATGCTCTCTAGGCAACTTCAACATAGTTGCCAGAGTCTACTGTATAAATGAAACTAATATAACCATCAGCACACTAGTGAATCCAAACACCAGGAGACTCAAGCACTTCTGAATAGTGGCTGGATTCACCCTAGATAATAGAGAATAAGGCAAAAATTAACTCATGAAGGCTGAGAATTCTGAGTCAGAGGCCAAGATACTCTCTCTTCCTTACGGTTTTCTCAATAACAATAAAACATTATTTTAAGATGAAATTTCAGGATTCCAAATATTAGCTGTAATTTGGTTTTAATTGTTTTGTTTTCAAGTTTTGCAGCTTTTCTCTCCATGAGCTGTCTTTCTAAATAAATAAAAATATGCTCTGAACAATGTCTTAGGAACTTCTTGGTTCAAAAACCCACAACTTTTCCTCTTCAACATACAACTTTCAATAAATTAAGACTTCTTTAAATTCTGTGCAACTGATTTTCAAACACAGGCCAAAAACTGATGATCTATTTTCATTTAAAGAAGTATGTTGAATGTTTCCTTTTTAGTATGAAGAGATTTGATAAACGTCAAATATACACACCAATCTAGCACTGCTTGCTGTAAAATACTTATCAATATAAGGTAAGCAGATAGATATAGATCAGATATAGATGATATATAGATATATAGATATGGAACAGAGCTATGTGTAAAAAATATGCAGACGAATTTGGTACATTATATTACCTGTAGTCTGTCATTTATTGTTATGCTCTCTTTAATTACTTCCTTATCAGATATGAACTCATCTCCGTATCATTTGAGAATCTGGATGGGAAATAATAAGTCTGACTAGTCTTGCTTTATATTTATCACAGAAAAATCTAGAAAATTCTCAGCCTGAAGAGCTATTGTAGTTTTTAAATATTTACATATATTCAGTCACATTTAAATATGAAGCATCCACATGGACATACTTGAAGTAAGGTGTATGGATTTACTTTGGTGCAGGCTTTACATTATAAGGAATAAGCAAGAAGACAACAAAATGGCCCAGCAAGTTCTCTCCTACCTGGGGACAGGAGAAACGCAGAAAATATTTCTATCTTTTTTCTGCTGACTTCTTTAGTTTACTATTCAAATAGGATTAACTAATGCAGTATTTTTGTTCCAGTTATGGCACACAGAAAAGCTCTGATTTCATGTAAAATAAGCTTTCTTAGAAATAAAAAATGTAATTTAAAAGCAGCCTATGTGTGAAGCACTGATAGCCACTATGGAGCCAGTAGGTACAAGTTTGAAGCTCTCTGGTGGGAATTTCTCATCGATATGCCACACTTTTAAAAATTCCTTATGCATCCAAGAGTGCCATTTTAAGTTTCATTCATTATTAAAAGCCAGACAGTGCACAATCTTAACGCAGCTATACAAATAGGAGAAAAAAATCTGAGAAAATAATGGGAGAACACAGCACTGATTAGAATTGTTCTGATAACCCTCAAAGTTTTTTGTACACAAAATACCAAAAGAAGTATCTCAACTGATCAATGGCTCTTTGAAGATGAACTTTTTCTCAATTATTTGCTCTGTTCTTTGGGTCAGGTGATGTGTGTATCCTCTTTCTGTTGACCAAAAAAAAAAAAAAAAGGAAATGCAGCATGAAGTTTTTTATTTTGTAAAAACAAATATATTGGGCATGAAATTTCCAATAATCTTCCACCACCATTCACATGCACTCCAAGTTAAGGGTTTTTTTTTCTTCTGAATGTCATTTTAAGGACAGGCTGCCAAGCCCATCTGTCCCCTCATTTGCAGTTAATTTGTGTTTGCATGAGGTTTCCACATGCTGTTCAATTTTCTGGTAGAGAACAGCATGTTTCCTTTCTTCAATGAATTTCCTTTCCGAGAAGATGATGCCCTCCCACCATTAGGGGAGCAGCAACCCTCACACAAACATATGAATGATATATATTTCTGAAAAATAACTAAAATGAATGCTCAGTATAACTCAAGAAGTCACGTCTAGCATAATTCAAGTGGACAACTTGAAATAGAAGCATGCAAAGTCAGAGGGCAGTTGGACTATGATCTTCCACTACATTTTTAATGTTTTGCCAGCAGCCTGATGAATTCCACCGCCACATTTGCTAACAACAGCATCACTACATATGATCTGAAAACAATGTCTGAACCCCTAAAAAGTTCTGTAACAGATACAACCACTCGTGTAGTTCTGACGACACTGCCAACCACACGAGGGGGAGACCTCAGCCCTCCAAATACTGTCTGGATTCATACTGCTGCATAACATTAGCTCTAACAACTTTGGGTTTAAAAACTTCTACAGCAATAAAACTAAGATTTTCTTTTTTAACTTTGGAAAAGAAAGCAGATTAATTTTGTATTTCCACTATCACAGGAGCTGAGCTATAGTTTCCTAAGGAAAACACAGGAGCAATAAATCAGACATTATCATATGCCACTCTAAGTTCCACAGAGGAAAAGGAATCACCCTGTCTTAGAAACAGCAAAAGCTGAAAAATGTCCCTTAGGATAACAACTGGAATTTATTTTTGCTGTAAGATTTTGTAATATATTCTCACAGTATTCAGTGGAATATGCAGCTGTCTTCTTAGTATATGAAATACTCAGTAATTGTAAATTACTAGATTCTCACAGTTTATTAACTTTGACCAAATTGATTAATAATCTATTCTGTATGTGGGACAACTCACTGACAGAATTTCAGAAAATAATTCAGATCTATTATTTTCTGCTCCAATCCCTTTATTCTTTTATGATTTTTCTTTTCATTCACCTCTCCCCTCATATCTATTGCTATTAAAGAATAATAGACAAAGTAGAGTTTTATTATATGAGCGTTGTTCATGTCAGGTTTTAACCCAGAAGGAATTCCTATAGGCAAACTGCTACATATTCAAGCTTTTAATTTCCAGAATGCAAAAAGAGATGCTACTCTTCCCTGCTGAAGGGAGTACAGGATGGCTTCTTTCTGAAGCTGGAAAAATGTTTACCCAAATACATCTTTCAAAGTAGAATAAGAAGACAAATAAAATGAGAATACAGTGGTAGGTCAAAACCAGAACTTGTTTGCCTTGCCCTTTACATTTTGGGTTGGAAGAGGTATGAATTGAGGATGACTAATAACTTCAGATTTATATTCTTTCTAAATAAAAAGAGGGTTATTTATATTTGACCTAATTAGAAGAGAAGCTGAGTCTCTTCAGGTCCTTTAGACTTCAACTAAAAATGAAAATATTCACTATCCCCTATATCCATAAACAGCAGATGTACCAATGTTGTAGTAAATTGACAGAAAATAAAACATCTCTTACAAAACTCTACTTCCTTATAGCACAATCTTTAGCAATGCAAAGTGGATGAGACTGTAAAAATCAGACTGAAAACCACAGCCGACATGATTATAATTTTAAAAATATTTTAAAACGCTAGATATCATTAATTGTGTTTTCCAAGCCAACAAAGCCAACATGAAAACAGAAATGTGTTAACATGGCTCAGTATTTCACCTTTGACTCCACATAACAATAAAGTTTATCTAAAATAGTTTCACTTGGTCATCTTTCTCCCTGCAGTTTCTGGAGTTTAAATTCAGAGATTATACTTGCTATCTCCAAACAAAAACTATTCATCCTTCTTTGCACATAAGGGGACACTTTGTTCTGATGAGGATCAGTCATTCCTTGAGACATTTTTTTTTTTACAGACATTCCTTTTTTTCTTACTTTGTTTTCTTTTATTTTTAAAGACATCTTTGAATTTGATCGCTATTTAATGACAAAGACGCACATCAAAGGTCTTATCTAGTTTTAGGGTAACAGCTCTCTGTTCATCCTTCAAGACCTGGCTTCTTGGAAGGAAGGGACAGTGCAATTCCACACAGAGTGTTCAAGGGTCATGGAGGAGAGGCAATCCACTGTGCAGCAGTGTCCTGGCATATGAACCCAGCTTTAGCTGTGGAGCTCACAGATGTTGTCATACGGTTTGCCTGTGTGCTTAAGTATGTGGTACAGCGTATGAGGTTAGGGGTACATACCCCTCCCTTCTTGGGCACAAATTGTGTCCATGGAAATGTTCCCTCTTTCTGAAAGTGCATAATCTTCAGTTAAACAAATGTGACAAAGCTCAGGTGGATTTCAGTTCTTCTGTGTGAGGTGGGCAGATATATTGTGCAGTGTAACAGGGCCAAACCTGTTGTTTACAAGTTTGCCAAATACATCTTTGACCCATAATATGAGCATAAATCCAGTAGCAGACACAAAACTCTCTCTTGGCAAACTACTGTGTTAAGTGTGAGTTCACAGAGACTAGACTGATGAGACCAGGATTAGATGTTTGTATCTGAAGGGATAATCTAATCTCCTTTGGGCCTATGGAGAGAGGAATTCACTTAAGCCCGAGATGGATATCTAATACACGCTAATGTGAACCCTGCCCTCAAACTACCTGTTCATTTGCACTGACTGAAGACAGCTCAGAGTGATCCAGCTCAGGGCAAAGTTTAATGTATAGATGTCCAGTGTTAGGTAAAATGAGTCTAACACAATGTCTGAAAGATAATCTGAAAGATGAACTTGTCTTTGTTTATTTATAAAGATACAAGGTCAAAGAAGAAATTCAAGCACAAAACTCAGCTCAGGAGAATTTTATCCACCCTAATGAATTCAGATTACACTCCATTTGTGGTAGTACTTAGGATACTAAATAATCATAATTAAGTAGAAAACGTGTGCATGGGTCACACTGGCACTTTTTGTGGTAATATAATTGCACATGAGGCTGATGTCAGTGGAGAAAATCTGTTCAGAAACTATTTGAAAAGATGTCATTCCACAAAAAATTTTAAAGCTTTATATGGAACTTTCTGACACACAGCCTAAACCTGAGGACTTGTAACCCTGAAGATCATATTCCCAGAGAGGTTGCAAACTACTGTAGAGAGTGTGAAAGTCTGCATTACCTTTGATCACTGTGAGTGCCAGCAGTGCCAACAAACACTTCTGTCCAGAATAAGGGTAATACATATGGCTCTGACAAATAGACGTACCATTTCAACCTTACCTCTAGCAATATTATGATGCTGTTTCTTTTTTTGATCACAGTAGAGAGCACAGCAGAGAAAATACCTCGAATAGGAGCCAGGGACCTTCAACCAAGATTTCTTGTTACCACAAGCCCTTCAGGGAGCATCTAACTGATACCTGCTGATTTATTCTGACAGATGCTATCAAGTCACTGCACATTTTCAAGGACAGTGTTGCAGGGATAGCTTTAGGCAAACAGGAGTCATAAAGAGTCCAGTGTTCAGTGGAGCCAGGATGAGCCCTTCTCTCTTAAGTAACTCATTCTTGAATACTCTCACAGGTCCCTCTCCTAGCCTGTATATGTATGTGTGCATCCACCTCACCAGACCCTCTTGGCAGATATTACTCTGCTTTTCGTGTACCTGGTGACCCCAACCCAGCATGCGCTGCAGAAAGTCAGTCATCCTCTTTGATAATAGGTCAAGTATTAAGCAAACGTAACAATATTATTTCTTCTAAAGTTTGCAGCACAGGTAGTGTCTCTCCAGAGACAGAAAAGATTGTATGGAAAGTCAAAGGGAACTTTGAACTTTAAGAACAAAACTGGAATACAACTACTCAGTTTTAGAAAACAGCTACATCATTCTTGAATATTAAGAATAGAAAGTCTTTCTCTTAAGAGCAGCCCAGAAAGAGAATGTAAATCCTCTGTCAGTGACTGTGGAACTACATAGATAGCAACACTGTAACCCATCCCTTGTGGATTAAGCACAAATATATAGCTCTGGTTAGTGTGTGTAATGAGTTTTAACCATCACATCTCATTTCCTTTGCTTTTCCTCATGGCACTCATTTTCTCCTTCTTTCCTTGATCATAAAGGAGAAATGTCTGTACCCATAGTCAGGACTGATTCAGAGGTCCTGCTTTACCACCTGCTTCACAGACAATAATATTGTGAAAAAACCCTCACCACAGTTTCTCACACACCAGGAAAACACACTGAATTCCCAAGAACTGGAGAAACTGTGGATAAAACTGCTGTGCTCAAAGGATTACAGCATGTGAAAGAAAGCTAACCTCAATTATTCAGGCTAGTTTAGTCAAAACTTAGTCCAAAACATCAGTTGTAAACTATAGAAATAGGCTGTAGCCACTGCTGTGACATCCAAGAAGTGTAGACTGGCCCGGGTGGACACCTCTTGCACTCAGTTCTGCAACAGTTCTACAGCACCATCCGAGCTGTGCCAACACGAGGCAAGACCTGGCTCACCTGGCAGCTCTCTGGCACATGTCCTCTTCCAAGCCAGAGTTAGAAAATTAACGGTGCCTGAGCCACCTTGTTAAAAACCGCAAATGTGTTTTCATTAGGTTCCCACTCACAGCTCTGACTGCAGTACATCTGTGGGATTAAAGCTTTGTCACACCAAAGGAGTGGGGGAATCCTGTGACATTTAAAAAAGGAGCAAAACCATGAAGAACACATAGTAAGTAATAATCCTACACCAGATGGAGAGATGCTCTCAGGGACGTCACAATGTGACACCATTTTTTATGGCTGATTCAACAAATAATAATTCTGTGACACTGTCTTCCACAACTGAATTGTCATTAAATCGGTATTCTGTGAAAAATGGAAACATACTTTAAACAATTTTCAAATACTTATAAACCTACTGAAATGATGTAGTTTCCAATCCAAATATACTAATCTGTAACACAGCCCTGGACCTGCACAGCAGAATGTCAAAGGTTTTTTCATTGCTAATCTGACAGGTAATGTGTTTTAACTAAATGATCTACCTATACATATTACAAATTATTAGTTGTCAATTAGATACACTGGTAATACAGATAATTATATGTTTCAAGCAACAGACCTGTAGTTTGACATGCATTTACAGACTAATTAGCACTTCTGGCAAGTTTCTAGAAATAGAGCATTCAAAGTAGCAGTAACAAAGTAGTTTTGATCCAGTTTTTTCTCTCACCGTTCTTTTATGCCATAACTTTTAATTCTCCACACATTTATGTTTCACCTTAATGGGGAGTATTTAGCCTCTCAGAAATACATGTATTGTTCCTTATGGAGACCTCTGCAAATAATTTCTTTTGTATCTTAAGAATAAAGCAAAATAATCCAAAATTTCCTCATCTCCATGAATTTGTTTTTTCAACATAACAATTCCTCCTGTTCCATGGGCCTGGCAAGCAAATAGCAGAACTATTTGGTGGCCTTGCTGAAAATGGATTGGTTTATAGCCATATGGAAGTGTCATCTGGAAAGGGTTTTGAACACAGTGTTGACCAAGAAACAGCCACTAGTGAAATGTAAGAATTGTTCCTCCATTAAATGATCCTGGCTCCAAACTAAAACACAAAATCACACAGCACTTTGAAGTTTTTGGTCATGCACTAATTACAAAATGCATTGGAATGAAATTAAAACACAAAATCTAGAAAGTCACTAAGAATGAATTCCTGCTCTCTGGACAGCTGTAAGGCAAAGATCAGCTCTTTCTCTAGGAGGCCAGCAACAAAACACAGAATTTGTACCCATGACTGAGCACATACAAGAATGTTTTTTGGTCTGTTTTCATAAATTCTAGAGAAAGGCTTTTAAACATGTCCATGCAGAGGTCGGCAGAAGGAATGCTGTTCTCTGAAATCCTAAATGATAGCTTTTTATGACTTCTGCTGGTGAAAATCCTAACACTCAAGGTCTCAAGACCTACAAAACACAGAGAAAAGAGGAACTGGGAACGTGGGAATTTACGTATCTCTATGGTGAGTAAATTTTTTGCTATATAAGGGTGTTGGAACAACTGGAATTTTTAAAAATGAGAAAACCATTACTAAGGAAACAATTCTTACCATTTACACCCCTCATCCCAATAGTGTGGGCTTCATCAACAGCTTTTGGGTTTGAAGTTTATGAATGAAGTTATCTTAATATGACCATTTGTGGTTCCCATATTTAATTTGACATGACCTGTCTACTTGAGGGACTAAGTCAATGTTGGAATGAAACATAAACCTATCCAAAACTACAAAGCTTACTGGCATAGCTTCCTTCAGCCATGAAAGGCATCATAACTGTTTAATATTCTATGTCCTTTATTAAGACCATACAGACTCTTATAGTGAGATACAAGATAAATAAAGACTCATAATATACACCTAAATCATGTAAAAGAGAGGGGGTTTCTATTAGAGCACTTTTCTAGCTGGGACATATAGAACTTCAACAAGGGCAGCTGTTTTGTGCTCCTTTCTACACTGGATGCCCTTCATCTGCACCAAAATGCTTTTCAGAGGGATCCACAAGCCAAATTGAATTATGCGATTTGAACTAAATAAGATGCTTGTCACAAAATCCTGTCAGCTGTGAACATTAAGACATCCCTAGTATGAGTTTGCAGAGAAAAAAAATTAATTCTTTCTTATCATTCACTCTTATCTTACTATGTTCTTAATATTCCGTGGAGGCAAGCCAATGATTGTCCCAACCAGAAATAGCCAATGAAATCATAGCACAGTGCAAGTTAAACTTTCTGTTAAAATGTCAGTGTTTGCTAAGTGTTTGTGTAGCTTTTGTGATACCTTCTAGAGGGCTGAAAAGGGAGAAAACTGGGGGGAGGGGGGGAGGGGGCGGGGCAGGGAAGATAAGTTGAAATCTACTATTGTTCATACAAAACTCCTTTAGGAATTCAACTGACTGTTCAAGAACACACACTGACACAAATTCCAGCTCTTGGGCTTCTGCTATCGTGAGCAGCAGCATCACCATTTGTTTGCTGTCCTGTGCACAGTCTCAATACAGAGTAAGAGAAAGAACCCCATGAAGCTTCCACTTACTAAGTTATAAGTGTCCTTTTAGTGTCAGTTCCCAGAAGACATTGTCCCTTTCAAAATGGGATTGTGGAACACCCCTCCTTTACAGCACACTCTGCACACTATTCATGAAGCTGTAGTGTCACAAGATTGCAGGCAAGAGTTTCCAATAGCACTCAAAAATCAGGAAGTGCCAGAGCACACAGGTGAATATCCTCCATCCTTTCCCTTCATCACTCACTGACAGCCAGAACTCTGGACTCTGATGAGGAGAAAGAAATACAGGTCTTCAGTGCAAATAAGTGTGAGCTTCATGTCTAAGATACAGTCAATGCAGCAACATTTCTATGTCAAAAGCTACTATACATTTGATACTATGTTAGATTACCTTACATGATATTAAACGGGGATTTTGTGATCCCTTATCTAATATAACAAAACTTCCATTTAAGGCTATCCCAAAATAAACCACGGCTCCCTGTTACATTTATCACCCTTCCCAACACAATTCAGTTCTCAACTACTCTTCCTTTGGACTCTAAATCCCTAACTAGAAAGCCCCCAGAGGGGAAACCAGTACAATAGATATGGAGATTTTATGAAATTATTCACTTTTCCCTTACTTTAATTAAAAAAGTTGCTAATAACCTATAACTAATCAGCACAGAAGTGCCTAGACCACTAACTACAAACAGGAAAACTGCACTCCTTTGCAAGTTTGTAATTTCATATCACTTTTGTAGGATATCTTTATTGCCTGTATTTTAATTTGAGAAATCAAGTCTGCCCTTTTGACCAGAGGATTTACAAGGCAAGTCTTAACTTCTTTTTTTTTTTTTTTTTTCCTGGCAAGGAGCTGTAAACATATATGTTCCAGGAGACTTAAACTGAAAGAAAAAAAAAAACCAGAAAGTTATATTATAGAATTAAACAACTGCTGTCCCATGAGTCTGCCCTTCCTCAGTGCACTGTTTGATACAACATAAATATGGCATTTCCTGTCTACTGATAGAGTTTGCTAACTTGAAATTCCTTTAGCAATGTCTGTATGTGTGTGTGTGTGCATTTGTTGGTTTATCATCTTTGTGGTATATCATTTATGCTGCAATATTCAATTATTTTCTCTAGCTACAAATCTTTTCTGAAAGAAGGAAGAAACAGTGAGTTTTAAAACAGAAAATCTCTCTGATTATCAGCAGACATGAGCTATAAACTGCCATCTTTGGGACATCTCAGATTAAATGTTGCTTTTATAGTGGAAAGCACAAGTTGACTTAAATACATGGGAAACAAAAAAGTTTCCCTCTAATTCATATATGTTAATCAGAGGCATTAATGCGTGCTTATGAGAGAATTCTGAAAATATTGCATAAATATTCCCCAAAACAGATGTCCATTTGTTTTCAACCACAGTCTCTCCCTTTCACCCTCTGCTAGGATACACAATTGTGCATACTAGCTGAGAATGCTGGTCAGACCTTGGGTTACAAAAATTAAGAGTGGACTTGGTGATCTTAAACCTTGATGATTCTATGATTCTATGAAATTGTTTAAAAGACAATTACAGAAATATTAATATGTCCATTCCAACTCTTGGTGTGCTCCTAACAGCAGGCTGGATCTTAAAGACACAGCCAAACACCAAGATACTAGTTTTAACATATATTGCATATTGAATTTGTTAGGAAAATAGAAGTGTGGTAATACTATGCTTAAGGTTTCTCCAACCAACAGCAGGAGCAGCCTGCTTCTAATCCAATCCTGCTGAGTTCAGGAAAGGTTCAGCTATGTCAAAAAAGAGCAAAGCTTTCACAAAATCAGGCACTGATATGTTTTATAATTTTGAATGGAATCCTGACATTGTACAAATTTGTGTTTGCTGAGAAGTGCTGTGAGCAGAACTTACTGGTAAATGGGAAAGATAGGACCCCAGTGCCTGAGGGTTTATTACTCATGGAAAGAACAAGTCAAGTTGAGGATACAAAGAACAAGAATTGCCAGGCATGATCTTAATTTCAGTAAAGGACCTTGGATAACTCTACCTGACTACTTCCATTCATTTACTTAGAACTTCCCCTGGCACCTGTCCTGGTCTCTAATCATCTGATGTCATGAAATTCACATTTAAAACCTTCAATAATTCAGCTGTTCAATTAGTCAGACAATCAATTATTCAACTATTGATCTGCACCACAAGAAAAATTAAACTTTAGTGGATGGACAGTTTAACTTTCACAAACAGAAGGACCTGTGTTACTGATTACAACTTAGAGTTGTTCTCTGTCCAGGCACAATTCTCTGGGGGGATAAAAAAAGGTCCATTTTTTTCCCCTTCGCAATTCTGGGATTAGTTCTGCTATAGTTCCAGAAAATGAGAAATGTTAAAAGTTTCCATTTTCATTTCACCACGAGTAGCATTAGAGGTGATGCTTATCACCTCACTGGCTTCTTGCTTAGGAAATTTTTAAGACTGAGATGATGCTTTGGTCTGGACATAATTAAACTCCTCTAAAAGCTATATCGGAATTTTTAAATCTCAATTGCATTGTTTTGCTCCTTGCTTTTTCTATTCTAGATGTAATTTCTTTGTAAGGGAGCCTTCCAAAAGTTTTCTCTTTTCTCTTATAAGCTCCTTATATCTGATCAAATTCTTTCTTTTTAAGCTCCTTATTTCTGATCTACATCTTTCTTTTTAAGCCCTCTGCCCACCAGTTCCTCCTCCTCCCTTCCTCTGTGATCCCTATGCTGAAAGACCATGTCTTTCAATCTTCTTTCACAAGAACAGTGCTGAGCCCTGTAGATTTGTACAAGGACTGTGCTTGCTTTGAAATCTTTCCTACAATTCCTATGGTTAGTCACTGGTGTCCCAAACCACTGGGACAATATTAAATAACCTGGCCAACCAAGTTCATCCGGGGGCACAAAACTTATCACTGCAGATACTCCAACTTCTGTGCTGCTCAAACCCTGCCACCTCCACTTTCATACCGTCCTGTCAGTTCAAAAAAGAAAACACAACCAGTCAGTTGCTGACAAATCAGCAAAGGATTACATGGTATTTCTTAAAATCATACCTGTTTTCTACTGTCATGGACTCCAGCTTTTTTTGTTTGTTTATTTGTGGGGTTTTTTTTGTTTTGTTTTTTTTTTATTCCATTTCAAGGAGAAAAGGAAGGAAGGAAAACCAGAAGCGAGAACAAAAGACACTACTTTACACACTTTCTAGAAAGGAAGATAGCAACTTTCAAAACATTTTCTGATGAACCACAGGTAGCACAGGATTTGTATTACTATGAGAGTAAGAATAGCAAAGAAAAGTGAGCAGAAAGTGGGTGACAGATCAGTCTCAACCAGCAATACCCCTGCATGGGGATGGTCACTCCATACAGGTGCTAAACTAATCCAAAGGGGAAAGGTGCACAGATCTCTAGAGCTCTCAGCAGAGTGATGTGGTTCTTACCACATTTACCAATGCCCATCAGTTGAGCCCACACAACTTTGACCATTACTAGTTCTGTCACAGTGTGATGAAAAGTCTGAGAAAGATCTACTTTAGGGATGAGGGAGAGGGAAGAGTTCATGCAACACTTATATAGTAAACAAACACATATAGTTGTGAGGGATTTTAACTTCATCATAAGGTGTTTTCCCCAATTGTGGTTATAAGAGACAAAGCAGCCATTGCCTTGCAAGACTGTAGAGAAGTACTACTTACTCCACAATACTGACATGCTATTAAATGTATCCATCTTGAAAATGAGCTTTCAATGCAGGGAAACATTTCTAATTCATAATTTGTAGCCCATGATCATTTTAAATTGCAACACAGGGCCTAGCCTTACCTCAAGAATCCAAACAATGGCACTTAAGTGAAAACAGAAAAGCACAACTTGTCTAACTTTTGGGTTAATGTGTACCAAGTTTATATAAGCTTGTGCAGGGAAATGTTATTCCAATAAAGCACAAATATACAAATGATAAATCAACTTCATTAAATTATTGGGAAATATTAATTGAAGAGAAAAAAATCAGTAACTTTATATTAATGATGATAGAACTTGAATCACAAAATTGTCAAAGTTAGCTTATTAGTTACTTTAAATAGGCATTCAATAATTGACGTACCCTGAGGAATAATTACAGGCTATTATTAAGATGACAGGAGTTTAAACTGGTAGAGCTGAGAGTGCATGCCATAAAGTGCCAAAGACACATTGAATGAGCCCCAGTTTCCTTTGCATCTATTCTTACCCCCACATCTCTCCTGCCTCTTATCTATGTACAAAGAACAATCAAGTACCTTCAGTCTAAATCAGACTGAATGTTTTGGCCAATGAAAAAACTTGACAGTGAAATGGACCTACAAAGGATCCACAGGGCAATAGCAATGTTTCCCACAGCAATATGACTGCAGTTTCTTTGACTTATTTGTCTTGAAAGAAGGTGATGCATTTTCTCTCCCCTGTCTGGCTAAGGAGGTGAGTGACTTTGGTGGGCACCTGGTATCGAGACAGGATCAATTCATCACACTTGTATAAATCAGTTCAATAATTAACTCCCACTAAAGTGAAAATTCTTGTTTACATGCCATTTTCACTTTGAGACAGAAAAGACAAAGAATAAATACAGAAATATTTGAGTAACTCCAGGAAAACCAAATTTCATCTGATGCAAAATTTTCTCTATAGTCTTTCCTTTCCTTTCCTTTCCTTTCCTTTCCTTTCCTTTCCTTTCCTTTCCTTTCCTTTCCTTTCCTTTCCTTTC
>JAWWEU010000001.1:104758263-104774630 GCA_035583155.1 Acropternis orthonyx | reverse complement strand
CTTTCCTTTCCTTTCCTTTCCTTTCCTTTCCTTTCCTTTCCTTTCCTTTCCTTTCCTTTCCTTTCCTTTCTTCTTTTCTTTTTTCTTTTCTTTTCTCTTATCTTTGCTTTTCTTTTTTCTTTTTTTTCTTTGCTTTTTGGCTTCTTTCCTTGTCTACTGAGGAAGACCAAAGTTTGCATTTAAAATTAAACACTCCAAGCAAAAATCACCATCAGTTCTAAGTACTGTAGTACACTTTGTACTCAGAGTACACTATATAGCTCAGCAGCTACCTGAGATACTAGATATTTTTGTCTATAATTTCCAAGTGGGGCTGACATGTGCTTTAATTTTTTGGTCTTATACTCTAGAGACATATTTAGCCTTGAAATATATCAATCTGCAAATAATGCAAGACTTTTTCCCCAGAAATTCAACAGACTATATTATAACCATACTCTGATTTTACTGCTAATAATCATAATTTCTCATGCTACAAGATAAAAATGCAGTTTGCAAACATTTTCTAGTTGCAGGGGAGGAAATAATTCAGTCAAAATACGGTTTGATTTGGATTACTTTCCTCACCACTGAAAAAAAAATTTTTTTTCTGTACAGAGTAGTGTAGATGGAGTTCTCTACAAATGGTGATTTCTGTATTTTCATGTCACTGTTAAAAGAAGGGGATCCTTGAGCTACTTTGATTAATATACATCAGAAAACAGACTGGGTGGAGAGTGCTTTGGATCAGAAAACCCTTCCTTAATTCATGTCTGTTTCTGCAAAGTTTGAAACGAGAAATTTATTTCCTCCAGCCTCCAAGTGAACCAGACATCAGAGAGAGTATTCCCTCCTGGGAAGCTGCTACTAAACCCAGGCATTAAGAGTACATCTGTATCTGCTGAATTCCAAAACCAAGGTTCTACATGTTATCTTTGAAGTTTATCTAAAGGCCCGATGGATATAAACATATAAGCAATCCTTATAAAGTCTTTCCCCAAAAGTCCACCATACCTACCCCAGGCAACCAACTCTTTTGCACACAGGGACTCTCAAAATATTTTATTCATGTCTAGGTATACATGCAAACTGTAAGAAGGATACACTGACAAGCAAAGAAACAGATTAACCCTGCAGACCTTGAGGGAAGTGAAAAGGGCTGTTTTGTTTGGATGGTGACTTAAGTCACTGCTTCTTCAGTGAGTTTAATATCTTCCTCCCACACTAGGTCTATTTTTGTTTTAATTCTCTCCTGTGGCACAGTCTGAAGTGCCTTCTACTGTGCGCTTGGCAGCCATTCTTTCACTGTCCAGCTGCTTTCTCTTGCCATTAACACTGGGATTTCTTTTCTATCAATGGATAAAATTTACAAGCATATTTCATGCAGTCTTCCTGCTCAACAGGAACAGTATTGAATTATGATTTCCAGAGGAGTATCTTTCACAAACAATGTATGCAGTTTTTTATTTCCTCTTGGCAAGAATGGTATAGCCAATTTCTGCTAATTGCTTCCTGTAGACACACTTCTAAATAATAATTAGCACCCAAAAAAAAAATTTAAAATGTTGATTATTTTAGGTAAATCCTTCTCAGTAAATAACCTGACACACAGCATAATAGTAGAACCTTAATGTTATCTCCTTGCATTGAATACAGTAGGATTTTGCAGATGTTAAATTCATAGCTATATGAAGCCAGACAGAGGTAAAAGTGCTTGGAACAATTTGATATTAGATTAACTTTGAAAACTACACCTAAGCTATCCTTCAAAAATTGTTCATTTCTTAACCTAGAAGTAAGTTAAATGTCCTGACAAGACTTACTGCTATTGAATGCCAGCAATACAACTACAGAGAGACCTTTCTCAAGTACTTGTTTCAGCAATATCCAGCTTGATCTCAAGCTGAAAAATTCAAACTCAGAATAAACATGAGTAAATATGTCAGACACTAAAGGACCACAGAAGAAGCTGATAAATCGGTCCATATTAAATGTGTCAATGCTACCTAAATTAGTGGCATCTAGTGGATTAGGCATCTGAAAAAAGACAGGATATTTAAGACCTGGGTCTGGCTATGACCTGTTAGATGATGCCTGAGGAGTACATCATTCTCATGCTTCCTACCCCTCCAGCTATATCTCTCAGACTTTGCAGAGTGCTTTCAGTGCACAATTCTGTTTAAAAATGTCACATTTTCACATGCACATCCCACAAGCTACCTCTGAAAAACTAAAACTTTACCAGCACGGATTGCTAGTGTGTATAATTGACATAAAGGTTACCCAAGAGACCACCTTTGCCCCTGTCTTCCCACTCCTAAGTCCCCATAGCCCTTTCCACTTCCCAATACATGCCTTGTCTGTGTCCTTAAGGGATACATTTCCAAGCACTATTTCTTTGTAAGGGTGCAAACTGAACACATGAAAATAAGTGTGATTAACCAAACACGTGCCTGCTGCAATTATATTTCTGTTTTGCATGAAGACATAAAGCATGCAACATGTGAAGCCAACAGGGATCTGTTCCATATTTAGTGCAGGAACATATCAAATGTGGTCGAAGTGGTTAATACTTCTCCACACAAGGTGAGACAAAGAGATTATTGCAGTGCTGCATTCCTGCACAGGGACTGTACACTGGAACACGCCTTCCAGGGCTGCTCCACCTTAAAAAAATGGTGATACCACATGCACTTCCATCTGTTTTATAACTAATATATATATATATATCTTCTCTACTTCCCATGTAATTCCTATAACAAAAAAGTAAAACAGGAGTAAATTCAGATCAGCCTCTTCTTTTTTAATGACTGATCTGAATAGAAATGACAAGACCTGGGCAATGTGTGAGCTTGGGTAGTCTTTTCTATACAAATGTACACAGAGCATTAGGCCCAAGCTAAACACTAAATTTAGATTATGTTGGTTGGATACCTAGAAGCTAATTACTTTTTTTTAGTAGGAAACACAGAGAGGTTTAAGACCTCATTTTTGACAGGTGTCTTTTTTTAAGACTACTATTCATGAGGAAGTGGGTTGCTATAAACCAATTACTTACTTTTATAAAAAAAAATTGGACTCACTTTTTGTAAATGTAAAAAAAAGAAAAAACAAACAACAATTCATTTAATACTTGCAAATCCAAGAAATTTGTGAATGTTTATTGATTTCTAGACCCAGTCTACTTTCACAACACTTTGACCTCCAAATTCTTGCAGATGTTGCTGCATGATGAGACATGGGGCTTACAACACACACCAGTTTAAAAAATACTACATACAATTATAGCCAAAAATTTCACAGAATTAAAAATGGCAAAAGCCAAAATCTCTTCATTTCTTAGCAAAAACTTTCTATATTGATTAACGGTGACTGAGGACAGTAAGTCCCATTAGACACTGGAGGAACTTTGGCAATTATGTTAGTGAAATTACAATCAAGCCTTTAATTATTTCTGTATTTAGATGCTTATGTTACAAGCTGATAAATATAATAAAATGCCATGTTCAGTGACTTCAGCTCCGTTTGACATCCATATACTTGGAAAGCACCTGTATCTTTTTTTTTTTTTCTTTATGGTCTCATTCAAATGCAGCAATCACTAAGAATCTGCAGGTACAGACCAAATACTACACATTAAACAAGATTTTGTAAACAGAAATAACTCTCAATCTGAAAGATCGGTGGTTAATACCATATAAAGCACTCCAAACACTCAGCTTTTATGAATTCGTTTAATAAAAGTATCACTGCAATACAGAGTGGGCTACCTCTGATTCATTCTAATCATATGAAAGTCACGCACTTTGTTCTCACATATGGTTAACAGCCTACAATAATTGTTCCAGTCCTCAGTGATCAGCTTATTTTATACTTTTTTTTTTTTTTCATACAAATGCATAAATCCATTAGGCCAGTTCCAGGCCACCAATTTGGGAATCTTTCAAACCACACGGCTGATGATTTGAGGCAGGATGTGATCAAGCCAGCACTGCAAACACTAAAAAAATTACAATTAGGGAAACAGTCACCTGGTAGGGGAACATAATTTTGTCTTGCTTTCTCTTATTTTACATTCCCAGTTTTCTTAGAGTCCAACTATCTTCAAACATCAACATAATAAGAACTCTCACCATGCACAGCCTTTCAGAGCCAGTTCATATCAACAAGTTTTACATATAGGGAAATACATTACAGAGGTTTATACCTGCAGTTTTGTGAAAGGACAGCCTCAGATTATTATCTACACTAGTCTCTAGCTGACTGGCCTTGATAAAAAAGAAAAAAAAACTGAATTGGTCAATTCAATAAAGAAGGTTTTTTCCCTCTTGGGAAGAGGTGTTTTCTGGATCTACATTGATGCAAGCATATTCTTATTGTCCCCAGTTCCTGAAGCCATTAGACAGCAACTAAAATAATTAACATTTTTAAAGTCAGTGAGATTAGATACAAAAGAGTTTAAAAATTTTGAGGACAAATTACAGGAGCACTGTCTCAAGGAGATTCCCCAATAGAACTGACTCCAAACGAAGAGATAACCAGTATAGATCACATCTTTGGATTCCAGAGTTCACTGGCTGAGACTGAAGGTCACCTCTGGAAAGTGTCCAGTCCAGCCCTCTGCTCAAAGTAGGGTCAGCTGCAGCTTGTTGTTCAGGGCCATGTCCAGTTAGGTTATGAGTACCTTCAAGAGTAGACTCTGCAAATATCTCTGGACTATCCATGACAGTGTTTGACCACACTCGCAGTAAAAAGAATTTTTCTACATTTACACCCAATTATATATATTTCAGTTTGTGCCTATTACCTCTCACTCTCCTGTTGGGAAGAGTCTGGCTCCACGTTCTTTACTTACCCCCACCAGGTACTGAGACTTTCTCCCTGAGCCTTCTCTTCACCAGGCACAGCAGTGCCAGTTCTCTCCATCTCTCCTCATATGACAGATGCTCCAGTCCTTTACTCATCTTTGTGGTCTTTTGCTGGACTTGCTCCAATATGTGCATAACCATGTGCAGGGGAGCTGATACAGCTCAGGGCTGATACAGCTCTGTGCCAGCTCACACTGCTGCCTCATGTTTAACTTCTTGACTACCCTTAATAACGTACAGTTACAGGACAGTTGTCCTCCAGCCTTTATTGCCACCAGGGTTATTCCTTTCAAGATATGAGACTCAGCATTTCTTGACCTTCATGAAGTTCCTATGGCTCTATTTCTCTGGCCCATTCTGGTCCCTTTGAATTGTAGCACTGCCCTCAATGCATTTGCTTATCCCCGTAAATTGGTGTCCACTACCAAAGTACTGAGAGTGCTTTTGCCCTGTTGTCAACAGAGACATGAATCAGGATGGGTCCCGGTAACAGATCCTTGAGAGTAATTACCAGCTGGTGTCTTCCAGATGGAGTTTGCATCACTAAACAGGACTCTTCAAGCCCAGTATTCCAGTCAATTTCTATTCACCCTATTGCCCACTCATCCAGCCCGTATCTCACTAGTCTGATAAAGAGACTGTGTCAAAGGTCTTGCTGAACTCAAGGCATACAAAATCTGCTGCCCTCCCTGACACTGCAGGGACAGGCACATCGTCACAGATGATCACATCAAGTTGGGCAGAACTGATTTGCTCTTTTTAAGTCCATGTTGGCTCTTCCCAACCACATTTTTTGTCCTGACTCCATAACTTTTCCAGGGGCTGAGACAAGACTGATCTGGATCTTCTGCCTTGACTTTTTTAAAGCAGGTGTGATGTTTGCATTTTCAGTCATCTGAATTTTCCCCTACCTGCCATGACCTTTCCAAGAACAGCCTTTCCTGCAGCATCCCAAACAAGTATTAGAATACACTTCTTTGTTCATTTGGGGGGTGGGGGCACTGCTTTGGGTGGGGGTTTGGGGGTTTTTTTGGGGTTTTTTTTGCAAAAGACCTTTGAGAACATTAGCAAAAATGTTTCCCAGACTTGAAATATGTTCTCAATGGCCAATGAAGTCAGTGCCAGCTGCTGTTCTCCCTGGAAATGGGTCTTTCTCTCCACAGGCTGTCCCATTTTAAGCCAGTTCACTTCTTGCACCTCACTGCCTCTCTCCATCCAGGCAAAAAAAAAAGGCCTGTATGTGTCTCTCTTTTGCACAGAAAGCAACTGCCTAATCACCTCTTCCCCTCTTCTGATCCTTATCAATATTCTCTCTTCCCAAGTTATCAAGCAGTTCTTTTATATGTTTTAACAGATACACATTAAATAACATGAAAACTATTTTTTCTAAATTTCTCCTTCATTTTTAAGTTTGTTTTTTGTTTCAGAGCTAGAAAAACCAATTTTTCCATGCATTTCACCTGATGTGACCTTTACCTTGCCTATGGAATTAACATGGTCATTTCCACTCCATTTTTCACTCTGTGCACTACCCTTTCTTTCCCCGTAGAAGGCAAACTATTTAGGACAAGGAATATGTGCTACTTCATGTTTCTTCACTGACTGGCACAACTGGAATCTTATATTGTTTTTTATGTATCAAACTAAAAATAATTTCTAATATAAATAGTATTTTGTAGAGATTATTCAGATTACTGGAGAAAGATGCTAAAGTGAGCTAATATAAAAATTATAAAAACAGTGACCTGGTTAATGATGTGTCAATTAGTTTACTGTCATCACAGGCAAGGCAGTAAAGAGACTGATTTAGAATATAGCCACAATATAACAGTAATCACTGTTTTATGGAAAATAGGTCGTAAATGTTGATGGGACTATGTATTTGGTTAATTTGTGTTTCAGTTAATGGCAAGTATGTTAACACTTCTTTGAGAGATTGGAATGAACAGTTTAGTTATGTCACATAATAAAGGAGTAATAACACAAAGGACACCTGCACTTAACAGACTGAGGATTAGTTGTTGGACAGGTCTCAACAATAACTCTAAATGTCAGACCACCATGCTGTGGCCATCTTTTTTGCCCAGACTGGCAGGGGCTACTTCTGAACTGAGCACAAGTCCTCATGCAAACTCATGTCTACATGAACAAGCCAGAAGAAGAAGTTCAACACTTGCAGATGACAAAAGGGCAACAGAGTGAAAATTAATTGTGGCAGCAGACTAATCTGAATGGCTTTGAAGAAATAGTTTTATTTATATAACATCAATTTTAATACAGCCAAATACAAGTCTAATGAAAAAGAACATATGCCAAAACACATAATGGATGGAGGGCTCTAATCTCAAATTTAGAATGATGCTGGGTATCATGGTTAATTTACTGACTGAACTGAAGATCCAAATGCAATGCTGTGACAAATGTCTGTGTCCACATCGCAAGTGAAGAATTGGAAGTGCCTTAGGAAAAACTGCAAGAACAGCACATGTTCATAAAATATGTGACTATGACTAAGAGACTTAATCTATTCAAGAGTATGTTTAATTAGCCCCCTTGATCAGAATATAGCGACACCATCATCAGGAAGACACTTCTCATTGAAATCTCAGCATATGAATATGAGAGAGAAATTTGAACTACAAACAAAGCATACCACTGCTGCTATAAGGGCAGAAGACTTCTGAGGAGAGGTTCCTAGAAATGCATGCCACTAACCACTTTATGCAAATTTAGACAAGATACTTTTCTATACAATATGTCATGAAGAAAAAAAAGCCTTGATGCTAGATTTGAATGAGGTTTTACACCCTGGATCATAGAGGAGGCCAAGGTACATGATCCCTTCTGCCCTTAAATATCTATGAATCTAAAGTCACACTTGAGGTCTTTGGCAGAACAAGCATTTTACCACAGTCCAAAAATTTATCCCCAGACCAATCTTTCTTCTGAGTCAAGAAACTGTGCAACGTCTTCTGTTCGCAGGAGGTGAACTGTTTTGACAGAGGTCATGCTTTCACATTTGTTTTCTTCTGTTAAAATTTAGCCAACACTGAAACATCTGGGAGCAGGTTCAGCACAGTCATTAACCTTGCATGCACTCTGATTCTGTCTGGCTGCTGTAAGCAGTTCATATCAGTCACACTCAGGTGTGAGTCTGGCATTAGTAAAGCTGCCTTTATTGTCACCACTTGATACTATACTTATCTCAGCTCTCAGTCTATTTTCCTGTTTTCTAAAGTGACGCCCAGCTGTGAAACATAAACAGCCCGTAGAGGTTTAATCGGTCAATGACATTTACAGTTGTAGCTCTCTTTAGCCTTATTACTGAAAACAAATTCTAATACAGCATGTTCCAAGCCAATACTGCAGCCTGCTTCTTGCTTCAAATTGTCAGTGCCAGGTACCCATACCTATTCTGCTGGTCCTGATGCAAATCACTTATCTTATATATTCTTTTAGTAGCCAAGTTGGTGCAATTATTTCCCCTTTGCATCCATAAATAACATGAATATCATGATATGCCAGGCAGTCTTTTCTCATGTGCTCTGTGAAAATTGTGGGATTTTGCACTTCCATGAGGCACAACAGTTATTATTCTATAAAAGTAATAGCTCCTTGGTATTCCTGATTAATATTCTCTGTGTGAAGGCTGAGTGGTTGCACAACCATCAGTTCCAAAGAATTTTTATAATGACAACTGTAGCCCCCATCTTCTTGCTTTATTGTCTAGTCTGTCTCCTGGTAGATTAGGACAGCTGAGGTTGACTAGCAACCAACATCATTATTCACTTGTAAAATTACTGCCAGTAAAATGGCATGGCTTGTGGAACTGTCAAACACTGACCATCCAGCAGAGCCAAACATTGGAACTGTTTGTCTAGTAAGCATTTTTTCCCACTATGTGTGGGCAATTTTTCTTCTAACAATTCTAAAAATTTTACACAGGAAACTACAGGTTAGGATGTGAATTGAAATCACTGGGCTGTATTCTACTTTATCCTGATGTTTTCTTCCTGACTCAACTCACATATACTGTACCACCTACCTTTTCCTAATACCCTATCATAATGTCTTAGTATTCACTATTTTCCCCATGTTCTGCACTGAGTGCTGGAACTGGAACCAATATTGGAAGCTGCATTAACTTCTTGGAAATTATTGTCCAATAGAACTTGCATCAAGAAAGTGATCTGGAGTCTCATTTATTACCATGATAAACAGACTTTCAGCCACAGGGCTGAGCCATCTTTTACTGTTTCTTTCAGTCTCTTTCTAGGGGATAGAATGTTTTATAGCTGATCAGCCAAGTAGAAATCAAAACAGCACAGTCTTCATGTAGTGAAGGACTAGCCATTTAAGATCCTAATATACGCTAAATTCTGTAACAATGGAGGATAAATCCTTGCCTCTAATGTAACTGTTAGAAATTCTAAGTAGTTTGAGAACAAGGTAATTCCAGGCATAAAAATGAAATAGTTCTTAAACTGTCTGAATCTGGGTAACTCCAGGCTGATAACTGGAGAGCAGTATGATGAATATGTCACCTCATGTTAAGCTTCTATGTACTGTCAGTGTAAAAATAATCATTCTAAACTTACTTCTCACACCAAGGTTATTTTAGGAAGCTCTATGGAAATTCAGTGACAGCCAAAATTTTTCCCAGTAAGTCCAGTTTCAGTGCAACCAGAGCAAATTTTGAGAAATCAGATTTGCTTCCTTAGCAGGAATTTTATATATCCACGACATAAGTGCAAACCTCTATTGAAATGCATTCCCATCATCCACAGTTACGTCCTTGAGTCACAGAACTGCAAGTACAGTACATTCTGCTGTCTCTTTTGCTGCATCCATGCTGTTTATTCTCCCACCACAAAAGTTTTCAAGAGCACCAAGCTGTTGTTATGACTCATAGTAAACACCAACGCAAAGCAAGCAGACCAATGTTCTTCTTCCTGATTTCACTTAACACACATTCAGTTAGAAAGGCGAAGGGGAAAAAAAAAAAAGAAGAAAGGAGAAAATCACAAAGATTCAGTTCTTATAAGCTTGTAAATCCATGGTGAGAAAAGAGAAGGCTGGAGAGGACTAGACAAGAGACGAAAAAAAATACCATAGCAATTCAACACATGGTGAGGAGGTGGAGTGGGATAACACTGCAGAAGTGAATGCTTATGACTCTTGCATCATCGCCCCCAAAATAATCAGGCAAGAGAGATAATTACCAGGTTTAGCTTAAGTATATATATATGTGTGTGTGTATGGAGAAAAGAACAGAATGAAAGGCACTGATTAAAACCTCCATCTCAAAGGAGAGATAGGTTCAATCCATTACTTAGCAGCCAAAGATAAGCTCTAGGTGAGATCAAACTCAAAATTTGAGTCGCAAGATTTCTAATAGCACTTAACAATATTAATTGAGAGGGTATGGTATCAATACAAGATCAAAGCACACAACTCCAAAACTGTTTACAAAAATCCTTGAATGTGACTTCTGAATGTAAAAGTTTAAGAAGTTCATTGAAACACAAACTTCAGATAATTTATGAGCTTTCCATAGTGGGAGGTTAGCTTGAGAATGCTGACAGATTCTACCCAAGGAGCAAGGACAAAAACCTGGAATTTTCCACAAGGCCAATCCATGCCTGCTCCTTCATGATGCATCTTAAACCATATGGATAACAAAATCTGTGGCAATAACATGTCCTCATCACCTTTGACAGTCAGACTATATTTTTTTCTGAATTCATATTTAGGAACATAATTTGAGGTTCGTGTGTTTGGCTTGAACTATGAACCATTTTGTGAAACGGAACACTTTTGCATTTTCAACATGCAAGCAAGTGAAAAATAAAATGCAAACTAAACTAAATAGCCTTGCTAAATATAAAAACTATTCCATTTGTTCTCTGATTTAATATCATAAGCTGTTTTGAAGAAGAAAAAAATAAACACCAAACAACCAGAAATGAAGCTAAAGGAAGGCTGGCAAATGTACTCTGTAAACAAAACAAAATATATAAATTCCCTCAAAAGGTTTATTTATTTGAGAAGGAACACTGCTAATTTTAAATAGAGCAATGAGATGATACGACTATGCAAACAGTATGTTTTGTTATATTTGAAACAATTTCTAAGCCAATATTCTCTCTATTGTTCAGTTAAAGGTCATCATTCAGGTAAATGCTGAAATATTTATCACCACATTTGTCCTTAAGCAAATTCAGCTTGGAAATTATTTTTAGACTGAAAATTCCCTTAAGGAATGTAAAAGAAGGTATGGGTAACTTTCGGGGGTTTAACTAGATAAGAAGCCTGCATCATGGTCTGATAGTAAGTTTTTATTTCGACATTTTTTAGAAAATTACTGTTATTCAGATTAAAATTTGCTCTTAAATGTCCAAGTGTGCATGATTCATTTCATGAGTGGGCCAACACACTTCATAAACTCAACAAGATCCCCGACTGTATACCATCCCTTGTCTATAAGGAACAGGAAAATAAGAAGTGATCTTGCCTATACCACCACAAAAATAATGAGATGCTGAATAAAGAATTCATATAATTCACAGAATCACAAAATTAATAAGGTTGGAAGGGATCACTGGAAATTATCTAGTCCAACCTCACTGCTCAAGCAGGTTCCCCTAGAACATGTGGGTGGCCTATGTCCACAAAAATTTTGAATATCTGCACATGCAAATCCAGTCAGGCAGTTACTGATCAGCTGGTAAATTTCCATTCTGGTTTTCTATTGCTCAAATTTGACCTCAATATTCAATTTCTATAATAGAAATTACAATTTGGGAGAATTCAGAAACCATATTTGGTGATGCAAATTATTCTTCCAAAGGACAAGATGCAAGATTGAGTTCACTGCCACAAAAACACATTTGAAAATTTCTGTGTTCAGAATGCCGAGTAAAAAAATAAATTATATTTAATTTTTTTTACGATTCCATGTTTGAAACGCTTACCCTGGTAAAGAATTTTGGTTTTACCACTTTCTTCACTGTAAAAGAGATCTTTTAAAAAAGCCCCATTGCAAATGTTCCCACCAGCAATAAGTTTTTTCTTAGTATAGTTGCAATCAATACCAAGGCTTTTCTGCAACAGACTTAGGGACACAAAACAGCAGTAGGTGGGCCCCATGCAACTACTAAAAATATTACTCTTACTTAACACTTGATAGGAAGCACTGAGCTACGCAGCAGGAATAACTCTAACCACAGAGGAGAATGGAAAAATGATGGACAACTTCCTCTAGCTTAAGGAAAGCACCAGGAGAAGTTTCAAATGGAGAGGGAATAAAAATAGAAGAATCATAAAAATTACTCATAAATAGTCTCATGCAGAAAGACTAAGGTTAAAAAAATCTTGCTATGGGCCTTAGGGGAGCCATCTACCACAGGTTCTGGGATCATGACCTGGAAGAATGCTAAGAGTTCCTGTGTAGAACAAAGAAGATTTAATGTGGCTGTGTGCGTTATCACCAGTCAAGAGTGAACTCTTTTTAATTCAAAGTGGGTGTCCTTGCATAATTCAAGTAATTTTGATCCAGGATTAATCAGTTTTAATATATTTCCACTTACTACCATACCTCTGTCACCACACTGCATGTGTGAGAAAGCTCTACAAGCTACAAGGTGCTACAAGCAGAGAAGAGACTCAGCAAAGAACTAAGTGCCTGCAGCATGAAGAGACTACTTGGAGAAGCAGAGGAGCTGATGGTCCAGACTCTGAAGTAACAGAAAAGAAACTTTCCATGGATCAGAGAGGACTTTGCAGAACTTGTTGTAGCCTAGGAAGATACTGAGCTGTCTGAAACCAGAAGGAAACAAGAATCTGACTGCAATGGCACAGTGGCAGAAGGAGATTTAATTATCAACATTTATTGCATCTCTCTCTTTAATTTAAAACTTTATGGAGCTTTGAGTGTTCAATGGAAGAAAATGCTTTAACCAAATCCACCTCAAAGTTCTGGAGAACTGGTCAACTTCTCCAGTTACACCAGATATGGCCATACCAAAAGGCTTGGAGAACCTGAGTTGCTTCAATAGCATTGCCTATGGTGCTGCACAACCACATGGGTGTTCAACCACACCTGCACAAGCACACACCTGCTCCACCAATCATGTAGATCAGGGCAGAGCCTTGTTACACACCACCCAGGAAGTATGAGGGGGAGGGCATAACCTACAGTAACTTTATAGAATTTCTGTCAGGGGAAAATGTCCTAGGCAGATATTCTTTCCTGTCATACCACTCCAAGAAAAAGAAACCACTATTTCTGACACTTCCACAGTCAGCAATGTTATGAGTAGCTGTAGCAGCATCTTCTGGAAAGAAAAAATTAGATAAAAAGGAGCCAGCAAGGAAAAAGTTTAGAATCATACAGTGGCTAACTTGATTTAATCAATTGTCTTACCAGGCTAAGAAAGAGATCTGGCATGTGGCCTGTGCTGCAGAGACTGCAGTGGCATGCATCCAATTATACAAATCTGGCATCTAAGTTTTTCTCCTCTCTTCTCCTAATCCCGCAGCTAAATTTGTAATAGCAGATGATCCCTCTCCTTCTCATCTCATATACAAGCACAAGTGAGGGATGGGGTCTACTGCACAGTTAAATGAGCTGGCACTGCTTTGAGAGTGCAGGAGGGCATGCCTTTTGAAAACATTTGGCTGTTAACCAAAGGTTAACATCTCTCTGCAGCTAATGTCATTACAAGCCAGAGGTATTTCAGAGAAGGAAACATAAACATCTCCAAATACTCTTCTAACAAGTAAATCATGACTCAAAAGAAAGAAAAAAAAAAAAAAAAGAAAAAGAAAAGGGTAAAGAGGCTGGAAAGGTGTAACCGATGTCAACTATGAAAATTAACTCCAGTGCCTATAAAATAGGTAGAAACCAAAAAAAAACCAAACACATTGATGGTCTCACATTACCCTCAGTTTTTCTCAATGCATTTTTCTGTTGTTATTTTGGCAGCTTTTGATATATACACATATTAGCTGCTTAGCTAAAAGAAGGAGCAGAAGGGCATTATTCTCCGCTTGCTGACTCCTTTAGATGGCTGTGTCATTTGCACTTCACACAAGGAACAGTTTGACAAAGCCCTGCATGCAGTCAAGTCCCACATACTTGTCTCTACTCAGTGCCACAAATGTGCAGGTCTCACTTCAGCGCTGGCTGGCTTCTGGCAGTGCCTACGCAAAACAGCACATGAATGCTATTAAAAGCCACATGTATTATTCAGTGGGACACTGCCCAAACTTCACCCACTAAATTGAGCAAAAGGAGTGCAAAAAATGCACGGGTCAGGCAAGAGCATTCTTAGGAGTCCTCATATGCAGAGTGAACCACGCAGTGCAGCTGAGTGCTCAAACAACCTTGTACATAAAGTGAGAAAGAGACCCATGGAAGATACTTGTGCTACTTCTGTAATTTGGTGGCCCACTTAGAAAGGGTCCTATGAACCACCTAATCTTTCACTCTTACTTTTTACCTCTCCATTATTTTTTTACTTTCTTTCTATGAGCCTTAGATTGACACCACTAAGAGAAACAGAAGAGTTCAAACAAATCATCCAGCCAAGCTCTGATGGGAAGCTAGAGAGTCTGTATACTAGAGTTTCAGTAAAGGGCCCTGCAAATACCAGCTGGAGGTTTTCAGGGTCCTCCCTGGTACATAACTGTGCCAAGAGAAAAAAAAAATCACTTGAGAATGTTCTCAACATGCTTTTTTGTTTGGCCCTGTGTGTTGAACAAGGAGAACATCTGTGATTAGATAACATAGACCTGTGACAGACTTAGAGGCACCTTTTCGAACATCCTGTAGATTCCTGCCCTGGTGTGGGAAAGATCAAAGCACAGTGGTAAATTAGACCTGTGGGAATTTGGAAGGGCAGGTTTGGTAATCCTCTAGTTTGAACAGAGCTACAGTGGCTGTATCCCCACCTGTGTGCCTCTGAGCAGGTGCTGCTTTGGGGATCCCCTGGCTGGGGAGGTAACAAAAATCAATGTACTCTTTCCATTTCATTCATGGTTCTGTATTTGTTCTTGTGCCCTGGCTGTGCCAGCTCACACAGTCTTTCAGTTTGCTCTGGGTTTGAGCCGTTTCACAAGTTTTGAGTCTAACACATCCTTCACAAGTCAGATGTTGGGGAGTGCTACTCTATAGGGCCCTGCTACTCTATAAGGAGCTGGAAGGGGGAAAGACATAGAAACTAACCAGTCCTGTACCTGAAGCAGGAATCATAAGCCTTATCTTGGCACTTAACCTCACTCAACTAAAAATTAGCCCATACTGTTTTCCAAGAAAATCAGTGTTTGTGCACAGTCGCTTCCAGAAATTTGTTGCATATATAGCATTTATTTTTTAAACTACCAAAACATAGGCAAAGTGATTTGTTCCATCTTTTTGCTGAAAGCCAGACTATTCCAAAATAATTTTTTTAAAACTGGTTTGCAAGGTGATTTTCAAAGCACAGGTCTGTGCAGTTCTCCACAGTCCTTTGATCTACACCTTCTTCAGTGTCAATCTGTTGAATTCAGCATCAGCATTCATAAACATTGTTCTCAATCTATTTGTTTCTTTATCTGTTTGCTTTCTTTGACACTGCTGAGTGTTGGCTATCAGCCGTCTATTGTGATCTTACTGTGTTCAGAACAAAACTGGTGGAAGGGTTTCATTATTGCATTCCCTGAAGCAGTTGCTTTTTCTTCTGGTCTTCTACAAATTTGGTTATATTAACACTGTGTTATGAAAGACACCAGATGGACGGTACTGGAAAAACCACATCCTTGTTTTCAACAATACATGCCTTAGGTCATCACCTGTCTACCTCCGTGCATCAGGAGACATTATTACATTTCTTAGAAAAAGTCTAAAGGGCATAGCATGTGGAATTTTTTCCCTATTTTATAAGCAGAGAATTATACCAAACCACATAATGATTTCCAAAATAAAGGTGTTTCATACTGCAAGTTAATACCAGTGGGATGAAGAAGTCTGCCGTATATATGTCAAAGCTCTAGGTTCCTTCAGACTTGTACTCAGCAGCTCTCATACCACAACTGTTTAGACAGACATCTCTTGTGTTTATTAATTGACATAAGTTAAATGCTGTTGGTTTTTTCCATAAGAAAGACATAAGTTTCAAGATGAAACTGTGAAAATCTTTTGCTGATTTTCTCTGGATCTTGAAATGAAGGACAAGAAATGGGATTGAGGAAAAAAATTAGTAACAATCCTAAATAAAATAAGAAATCCAACTTCATATTCATGAAGGAAATTCCTTTTGCCCAGTATTCTGTTCACCCTATGCCTTTTAGGCACCACTGCCTTTTTTTCAGGACGACCTACTCTATAGTTTAAACTCATGAAACAGTGAAAGAAATGGTGAAATAGGTCTGATACCTGGCTGATATGATTCCAGTGGGGTTTCCCCGTGAAGAGTAAGAGTAGAAAAGTGACAGTAGAGCTGGGAAGGGGGGGGGGGGGGGGAGGGAAGGAAAAAGTCG
>JAWWEU010000001.1:104590199-104750693 GCA_035583155.1 Acropternis orthonyx | reverse complement strand
TGATTTATAGACGAGCTGACGTCAGATGGGATGAAATACCTCACTGGTCACTTAAATCAGCTGATACTTGTCCCTAATCACATGACCCATAAAATTGGGGCCTAGCTAAAACTAAAACCTTAATCTGAGTTTTTTTGGGGTTTATCAAATCTATCACAGGGAGGTAGACTGTGGAGCTAAAAAAAAGAAAATTATCAGAGATACAATCAGTAAAGGTGCATGAAAAACAATGTTGCCTTCCTGTAAAAATCCCTAAGATTTTGCAGTTTCCCTTGCTAAATCAGAGTAAGTAAAAATCCACAAAGCATTCACAAATTAGGCAAATTCAAAAAATAACGTCTAGACAAAGAGATTCTATTTTGATGATTTTGAAGGTCATATTTTCCAAAGTGGTTTAACTTTATAAATAAAAAAATACTTGTAAAATAAAAAAACTAGATACACTTATTTTTTCAGAAGATTAAAGCATGATGTTGAAGTTCACATAAAAAATGAGACTAAACCATTCTCACAAACAAGCTTTTCCTGAGTAAACATATTTTTGAATGAGAAAAACAGTTGCTGAAAATTCTGAAGCAACCATAATAATCTAATAATCTCTTCCACACCTCAGACTCTATAGTAAGGAACTGTTTTGAAACAGTAGACAGACCTTTTTTTCTATGGGAGTTCTCTGTTTTCCTTTTGAACCACAACATATTTATTGTATAGCAGGTGTCATGAAGGCATTCCTGGACATTCACATGGAGGAGAAAAGAAGTGGAATTTGCTTTTTTTCCTTCCAAATCTGGCATCAGTGAAACAATGTCCAATAAAAAGCTATTGCAACTCTGTTAACAGCTACAACTCAGATTCCTATAGACTAGTGATTATGGTGACAAAAAAACCCCTGGAACCAAAGTAAAAAATCTACTGGCACCATCCAGTGCTTGAGAGACATGGAACCTTTAACTTCCAGTTGTCTCTGTCCTTGTTAGTTTCAAGGTGAACAATGAATGTATTACCATACAGCTCAAATATATTTCATGTGTGGATAATGGTCTTGTACAACAGTACCATCAGCACCATGATGTCTTTGTTCTGATGTACCCAGAAAAAAAAGTATTCAGAAGAAAACATCAGACAACTCATTAAACTATTGTCAGTCTATTTCATGTTCTAATAATGCAATTCCTACAAGAAAAACATGTTTGTCTTAATTGGAAATGTTCATCAGTGAGAAGCACAAAGTGGCTGAAATGCAATTTACAATAAAAGAATCAAAGTAGTTAATTAGGGTATACATCAACCCTTTAGTGGATGTAATAAAAAAACATACAGAGCAAACTAATAAAAATTCCCAGGTGGATGCATATAACTCCTTGTTAAATTTTAAAGTTATGCGTGATTGGGGAAACTGGCTGCTTATGGTTGCATGGATGTTCTTTCACTGGGTAAAATCTAGCTGGATGGCTGGGCCCAGAGAGTGATAAGGAATGGAACTAAATCCAGCTGCCAGCCAGTCACAAGTGGTGTTCCCCAGGGCTCAGTATTGGGACCAGTCCTGTTTAATATCTTTATTGATGATCTTGATGAGGGGATTGAGTGTGCTCTCAATCAGTTTACAGATGACCCCAAGCTAGCTGGGAATGTTGATCTGCAAGAAGATAGGAAGGCTCTCAAGAAGGATCTGAACAGCCATCAATGGGCAGAAGCCAATTGTGTGAGGTGCACCAAGGCCAAGTGCTGGGTACTGCACTTGGAATCACAACCCCAGGCAGCACTATAGGCTGGGGGAAGACCAGTGGAATAGGATGTTGGTTGACAGGAGCTGAACATGAGCCAGCATGTGCTCAGGCCAAGAAGGCCAATTACATCATGGCCTGTATCAGCAATAGTGGGGCCAACAGGACCAGGGCAGTGATTGTCCCCCAGTACTCAGCACTGGTAAGGCCACAACTTGAATCCTGTATGCAGTTTTGAGCCCCTCACTACAATAAAGACATTGAGGTGCTGGAACATGTCCAAGGGTGATGAAGTTGGGAAAAGGTCTACAGCACAAGGCTTATGAGAAACAGCTGAGGGAGGTGGGATTGCCTGACTTGGAGAAAAGGAGATGGTGGCAGGGGCTGGAGCAAGGGGAGAGGAAGAGGGAATACTACCTGAAAGAAGGTTGTAGCAAGGTGAGGGTAGATCTCTTCTCCCAAGTAACAAGTGATAGGACAAGAAGAAGTGGCCTCAAATTGCACAAGGGGAGGTTTCTACTAGATATTAGGAAAAATTTATTCACTAAAAGGGTTGCCAAGCATTGGAACAGGCTGCCCAGGGAAGTGGTCGAGTCACCATCCCTGGAGGTATTTTAAAAGATGCGTAGATGTGACACTTAGGGACATGGTTTTGTAGTGGTCTTAGCTTGGGTTGATAGTTGGACTCAATGATTTTGAAGTCTTTTTCAACCTAAATGATTCTATGTTTCTGTGTTCTATATTTTGCTTATTTATGGCTAAATCTAAAGCTACACCAGTGATTCCTTTAACTTGTAACTTCCTCAGTGTTTCAAACCCAATCATTTAGGGACAAGGACTAATAAAATACTGTGTTATAGGTTCATGTAACAAAAAGTAACACTATTTAGTTGTTTTAGTCCAGAGCCCTTCTGTTGTAGTGCATGATGTAACAAGCATTTACCAAAGACAGCCACCAGATCTACCTGTTCTACACAGCATGACACAAGCTGAAGGTAGGTGGTAGCAGATCAAAAGTCATGTGCAACATGTCACAAGAAGAAAATGATGAAATTCCCAAGTTGCCTTAGGATGTGGGTGATACCCTTCAGTTACCCAGGAAAACACAAACCATATTCAACAATCCCTGACCTTCTGACCTGAGAAAAACTTCCTCCTGCCTTCAGATCTAGTGATTAATTTAATCCTATAAATGCAGCCCATCAACTAGACGCTTCCCAACATCCTGCCTCGCAACCACATCAGAAAGCTGAGTTACATTTCCAGGGAAAAAGAGGGGAACCGCCTCCATGCCCTGCCGGCTGTGCCCTGACACACCGGATCGCTGAGGTGCAAATGGAATGCAAACAGCAATGTCATGTCCTTCCAGAGCATCTGAAAAATGTGCTTCACCTGCTGCCTTAATAATTACATTAACCTTTCTTGCAGCTACCTCATACTGGTGACTCAGTGTTATTTTATACTCAGGCAAAACTTTTGGGTGTCTTTTTGCCACCTCTTACAATTATAGTCTAAAGTTTACTGCAGAATTTTCCATTTTAAGTCCCTAAGAGCATGTCTTTGAACATTGCACTCTCCCACTTCTATCCCTCTTCATAACATTATGTTATCTCTGTTTTTATTATTCCAGGGGAGAAGGGCATCTGTTTGTTTCTCACTGCTGATGGAGCCATGCTTTGACTGCAAGAGCAATCAGTTTTAGTCTCTGGGGCATTCACAAGTATAGACCTGCCCCTTACCGCAGGGATGTTAATGGATATTGCACCCCCTACCATTTCTGCTCCCTCAAACCAGTAACTCCCTGCACTCAATAAACAGTAGTAAGTGGAGAGAAACCACAGAAAAGTGAAAAGAAATGAGAAACAAGATGTTTATAGTAGCAGTGGGATTAGGGGGTTTTTTTCTTAAAATTAATTCTGTGTCTATTCCTCATCAAGTTTCCCAAAGCTAAAAAGGCAGCACATCTCATGCATTCGTGGAGGGATTAACATCAGAGAAAATGTGGCAATTCACTTTTCACAGCATGGTGCATTGCCATCTTGTGGTTGGTTTACCTATACAGTGCTGAAAATGTGAATAAAATAAGTGCGCTTTTCTTTTTGTAATCTTAAGTAAGCATAACCATTAAGAAATGTAAGGGAGGTTGATCACAAGTGGATGAAGTTTCAGATAAACTGAGAAAAAACTCAGATAAACTTAGTACAATTCCATTAAACTATTTTTCCTCTATGTGTGCCCTCTGTTTTTCTGAACTGTAACCTGTATATGAATCTTCTCACTGATGTCCTTGCTTTTCCTTTTTTTTTTGTGTTATGTATAATGAAATGCAGTTCAGTGACATTTTTTTCTTATTTTTACTTTTTAATGTATTTTGTATGTGATTCTGAAAATAAAAATTCAGCTAACCAGAATCTATGACATTATTGAAGTAAACTGCAGGAACTTTGATGTGACAAATGAAGAAAATAACTAGCTAAAAAGGCACCAAGAAAATGTGAAGATAAAAGCTATATGGCAACAGAAGCATCTTAGTTACCTGTTTATACGTCCTGCTCCACAGAATGATTTTTTCCTTAGGTGTGTTTCCAGAGTACACACACACAATAAACATCGGCACAGAAAATTAAACACAGTAAACGGAAGGGATCTCTACTCAGTAATATACCTGAGTCCAAGACATGTCTTTCCCAAAAAGGACCAGACTTTGGCTGGCACTTTAATTCTTTCCTGGATTAATGCCCCTAAAGAGATCTGTGTTGATTATGAAACTGTTCTGCCTTGGTGACAGTGAGAAGAATAAATCACAAAGTGACTCTTAGTGATTTCATCACTCCTTTGATCTCATTCTCTTTCATAAAGATGGAAATCAGATATGATAAAATCAAGAGAAAAACCAGCATAGATAAACTTAAAAAAAAAAAAGATAATCACTCAGTTACCACCTACCAATCTCCCCTTAGAAAAATCTGTATTTTTGAAGCCTTTCACGTTCATTCTTATGTTGCCTGGACTTGAGTGTTCAATGTTTAATAAACCAGTCTGAAGAAAGTGACAGTCCCGCTGGACCTGCTGCTTTCTAAGGTGGCTGAAGCAACTTCCCTGCCAGACAGTTGTGTACAATTGCATACCTCCAGTGTTTGTATGGGGATTGCTGAAAATGAAAATTTAAACTCACCAAGAAACATGCCACAAATCCAACCACCCAACTTGGCAGCTTTCCCTTTCCTGTGGTCTATTCCACAGTTGTGGTCAACTGTGTTAACCCTTCCCTAGCAGAAACAAAAAGGACCAATGCTCACAGGCTTCCACATGGGGAAGATAAACAAGCCATGTGGCAGAACCTGACCCTGGCATCAATTACTGTTCCCCACTGATAGCTGGTGATACCATCACTGACTTCCTAGAGCAGCAGTTTGGCAACTGCAGCACACAAAGCTCACACTAAGCAAAAAGTCATCCAGAAAAACACTTCCAATCTTCATGGGAAGCAGAGATGAATCACTTCCTTTTTATATCCCTCTGTCCCCCATTTTGCTTTTATGGGAGTTTGGAGCAGAGAAACAATCATAATATTCATTTGCTGGGAAGTAGAGAAAAAACATGGAGCAGATTTCCAGCTATAGTTTCTCATTCAACTGTGTCACTTATAGCAGTTTAAACAATTCCAGGCCTCCTTCCTCACACCCTCCTCTCCATTTTTGTGGTGCAAATGCAAGTGCCCTGAACTCTAACAGACAATTGTTCTGTCTGAAAAATAACCTGACAAAATGAATTTGGCTGTTTACAGTTGTACCAAGTCCCTGATGTAACTTCACTGCCCGTCTATATGGGCAGTAGAAGAGAGAGACGAGGTAATGCTGCAGCATTCAGCCACGGGAAAAGTGAGTGGGTAGTAGATAGAACCTGTTTTCTTTCACACAGAATATCTGAAATGTACATCAAAATTCAGCTGTAGAGTCCTTCTCCCGTTTTCAGAAAGCATTAAGCTTTCAGAAAGCTGCCTATTAGAGAACTCGGGCCAATTAGGACTGTGTTTGTACTGGAATTTGAGCAATACAGAGAGAGACAGAAAATATCTATACACAAACAAGAATTTCAGAAGTGCGTTGGCACTTGTCTCTAATGAATTTGAACATCTGTTTTGAAGTGTAACTGTACTTGTGTAAAAATTTCCAGGGTATTAATTCTATTGCCTGAACAGAGAAAATCCAGGTCTTTCTGTTCTAAAAACACAAGTCCCACAGGTTTCTCAGTTTTCCCTAGATTAACAATTAATTCAGCAGGTAGCAGCAGCAGACACCAATGTGCCCACACAGTGGGTTGTGTTATACTCAACCAACCTCTAAATTTCACTTTCAGCACTTTAGATTATGAGAAGGGGAGGTGAAGCAGTTTGCTGGACTGAATTAACTACCCTCTGTTCCAGGTGGCCTTGTGATTGCTGGTGTCAATAAAACATGCAGCAGAAGGCGGCCTTGAATTCCTAACTTTACTTAGTTTTTTACAGTCTGCAAATAGAAAGGCCCTGGTCTAGGCATGAAGACACAGCAGCCTCAAAAATGAGGAGTTGAACAATGTTTCTTTTTTTTTTTTTTCAACTATGCTGTGAAATCCAACCAATTGGCAAGTTGGATCAGCCACTAGGGTTGAACAGAGCATGGCTGGGACCCTGCAGTTATGTTCAGTTTAGCTAGGACTTGTGCTGGGAGGCATTATGTGTTTAAGGTCCAAGTACAAGATGATGACACTTGGCATTTCCTAGAAGCTGATAGCTGCAGGTAGTGGCAGAGTTACTGGCTATGATGCAGCAGTAATGTCAGTGCTGTCATCCTTAACACAGAGTGACTGCGAGTGCCCAGAGGTTGGTTCTTGTAGTTTCTGCGTTTTGGGTTTGTATTTAGAGCAAACACTCTTTCCTAGACAACTGCAGGTGGGATGTCCCCTGGATTTCTCCAGGAACTTCAGGAAGCCGAAGTGTCTTGGGACTTGCAGGAATTGTCATCAATTACAGAGGGTCGCATTCAAAGGAAAGGTGAATCTGAAGTACATCTCCTTTAAAGATGTCTCACTGGATACAATGTGTCTTCATCTGGAGTTGCTGATTTCTGTCTGGAAAGTCAAACATTACATACTGTGTCTGGATTACATCAATGCATTTTTTGATAAATTAAACCCTTGAGCATTGTTTTGGTGGTGATGTTTTTTACTTTAAACCATATAAAAAGAAAGGAGGGTATTGATTGGATCTGGCAGGTGGTAAAATAATTTATCCAGGCTGCAATCTCTTCAAGTCCAGCCAGTTTCATCTTTCCTGTTTTAAAAGTATTAACCATTTTCTCTGTGCCTGGAAGTCAGAGAAGAGACAACCATGCCATGCAATGAAATTACTTTTTGGGAGGCAGGTGGAAGGAGACAAGGGTTGTAGTAATGACTTCAAAGTTGTTACCAACCCATCTCTGATACATATATGAAGATAAGCACCCTGGGAAATGCTGTACATATCCTCTATAGAAGACAGGGCTGAAACTGTCTCTAGAAAATTGTCTACACTGAAAGCACACCTGAACAACATCCAAATCACATCGACTGGAAAAGGAAATGTGGAAGGAAAATAGTAGGAAAAGCCCTTAAATAAGAGGCTTAGTTCAAAATCAGTCTTGAAAAGTAAAGTGACTGGAAACCAAGGAAGGGGATCATATATTGCAGTCTCTGGATTTTCATTAAAAACAAACTAGAGATTGTGAAAACATATTTTAGGAATCAGACAGTATCTGTGTTAGCAGTACTGTTGAAACCTTTAAGGTAAAAATGATTTACAATTATGGACATTTATAATGCTGTACTTACATGTAAGACTTTGTAGAAACACAGAAACTGGTTTTAGGTGCATAATACGAGCATCCGAAATGTCCATGCAATACCTCCTGAATTCAGTGGGGGATTTCTGAGCTTCCTGAAATGTTAGTCCAGCCATGACAAGAAAATCCTAAAAAAACAGAGTACTTTATATATAAAGGTTGTTGAAACATGAAGAGCAGAAGACAGACATCAGTGTGTTTAGGGGTTTGCTCTGGAGTTTTGGGTTTAAGTTAGAACATAGATGAGAGAACAAAAATTTACTTTCTCAAGATCAAGTCTGGCAAGGCAACTGTAAAACTCTCTGTTGCTTCTAAAAAAGTTCGCTGATATCCCCAAGGAAAAGTTCTTATTTTCTCAACATTTTCTTGATGTATACTGTGTGCTAAGGCTATGCTGAAAAAATGGTTGCATAACAGATGCAGATTTGCTTATGGTACACTGGAAGGCAAGAAGTGACAACATGTTAATCCCCACAAAGATTTTGCACTCAAATGATGTGTGTCACTTCCATTCACTTTATATTCCATATTCTTCATCCCACCAGTCCTGCCTAGATGATGGATTGGACTCAACCCCTGCTCCACTGATGTGTGTGATGGCTCTAGCTACAGTGTGGAAGTAAGACTCCATAAGCACCTGTCACTTTTCTTGGGCTAAGTTTACAAAATAAAAGGTGTAGCCTTACCACAGGACAAAGTTACCAAGTTACATGGCCTCAAGCAGAACTCTATTATAATCCATCAAAAACAAAACTGTGAAATAAAAGGGTAACTTTAAATTATTTGTCTACTTCTTGAAATGACACTTACTGCTGCTGGAATTCCATGTTTATCACATCCCACAGACTGCCAAGCCAAATCTGCCCTACTTTGAAAGAAATTATAAATTCAAATTGGTTTATGCCAGTCCTGAAAACTTCACCAGGAATCTAAAAGTCCATGTGGCTGGCAGCATCATCAGAAAGAGGGTTTTGAAAGGTCTGGAATAAGAATTGAGAGAACAGAGCTGTAGGTACTAGCTAATGCAGAAAGGACATCCATCTTTCCTCTGCTGAATGTTAATGGAGGGAGGGAAGCATGGGAAGGACAGCAAGTTAATGTGGAAGGATGATAGTTACAGGAGACTGCACATGTGATTCTGAATAGATAAATAGATTTTGGTTAAGTATCAGGATGCATTTTTGTCTCTTTTTTTTTCATCTAACTGTTCAACACAGAATGACCCTTTGGGTCCAATCACAAACCCTACTGAAGTCTGCCATCAATTCAGTAGACTCAGTATGACACTTTTTAAATTACTTCATTCCCTTCAGAATAATGCAGCCAATAAGAACACTTTTTGACACCTTGGTAAAGTCATGACTATCACTAGTCACACTCCAATGCAGCGGCTTGAAACCGTATGTCCACTTCGTTTTAGCAAAACAAATTGATTTCCTCAATGCAGTAAGAAGAGGTTAAGATTTAGTTCCAACTCTGCATATTAATACCAGGCAAAGTGGCTGTGTAGACAAAAATGTAAGTAGAAGAAGAATTGACATTCTTTTAATCATATCATTAAGCTTTCCTAATTATATCATTGCAATATAAACAACATTTATGGAATAAGTGACTCAGGACACAGTCAGATCTGATGCTTTTCCACTGTCTACACCCATAATTAGGGAGAAAACTTACAGTTATGACCTAAATCCCCTAAGCTGTCATAGATCCACAGCCCAGTTATCCTATTAAAAGCCTGCATTTCTGTGCTCAGATTTCTAGAGTTTCTTACTTAGTTGTTAACAGACTACACCTCTAAGAAAGGAAGAAGTCTGGGTCTGCTGTGTTTACCTCAGCCTTAAAATGTTCAGGACTATACATAGTGACTGTGGGAGGGGAGAGAGAGGAAAGTCCATCCTGCACTTCTTGGGAAGTAATCCTCTGGCTGCCTTGCAGTACCCTACCACCAGTCCTTGTTGGTCACAGGTCTTTGTGCCAAAAGTGCAGCCCATTTCAAGCAAGTCCAGTGCTTTTGATATGACATTTGGGAATTTTTACTAGACCACAGTGTTTAATACCCAAAACTTGATCATTTTTATTTAATTTCATATCTATTTTTTAATCCTTTTTGCCTTCTCTTGCAAGGAGTGCTATGATTTAATTTTGAATATTGTAAAAAATGCTTCCTTTTGTGTTTTTGTTAAACTCACTGCTGATAATTTCATTGTATGTCTCCTCAGCCTCAAGGACAAAAAATTGCATGCAATAATTCTCAATTCACCTTCTCTAAAGCATTTAAAGTTCTATTGGCTTTTATCATATTACCTTCTCATCCATCTCTTTTTCAGACTGGAGAGATGCAGTCTGTCTTTGCTGTTGTGTACCTTTGATCACTTTGCAGCCCTTCTCTGTCTCATCTATAACTTTCTCATACCTGCCTTGAGGCTACTGGGGAAGAACTGCCCAATCCTTCAAGCTGTGGGTGCACCCTGAATTTATGCAGTGGCATAAGGATATTTCCTGGATTTACTCCATCCCTTCCTCAATAACTCCTAACGGTTCATATATTCTTTTGACCTTTCCTCACCACTGATCTGATGTTTCCAGAAATCTATCCACAGCCACTCCAAAATGTATTTCCTGGATAGTAATAGCTGATTTAGAGCTTGTTAATATGTATGAATAATTTTAATTATTTTTATTCCATTTCCATTACTTTGCCCTTATAAGCATTAATTTTCATTTGTCAATTTATTATCTAGTTACACAGTATTATGAGACTCTACAGCTCTTTGAAATCAGCTGTAGATTAGACCATTCTGAATAATTTTTTATCAGATGCAATCATCTCAATGCAGTATTTATCCCCTTTTCCAGCCCTTTCCAGCTTCATATATTCCATTCTCTGTACCTCACATATACTTTTCTACAACATGGCCATCGCCCCCTTCTCAGTCCTTTTCTAGGCTTCCTCCTCAGAACACCATGAAAAAAAAATCTGCCTGAATCCCCCATTCACTTCACATCTCTACAACAGGCTGTCTGTGTGGGATTCATTCCACCTAACTTTAGAGGGTGACATCTATTCCTGAGCCAATTTCTCTCTATAATCAAACTGAGAGGAAATAGGCAGTGCTACAGTGGAAGTGATCCAGCTCTAATGTAAATGTCTAAAATGCATCAGATGATTCATGTCCTAAAAGTGTTTATTCCTCCTCATTGACTCAAAGGGAGTCCACAGTGAGTGGAGCAGATGCAGATTATCTACGTCAGAGGCAGAGATATCATAAATTAGGTGAGAAGAATCCTGCATTTCCCCCACAGATCTCACTGAGCTGCAGACACATAATTTTTCTCATGGACTGAAAATCAAAGAACCATTCCTAAAAGACCTCAAATATGGAGTAGGGAAGGACTGGGCTTAGCAGACGTCTACAGGGCAGCACCTTTGTGATCTGCCACATAGGGAAAACGCAGCTTCCTTTGCCCTGTATGCCATACAGCAAGTGGCCCAAATGCAGCCTGGAGCTGGTCCAGCTGGATTCAGGCTTCCTAGAACAGAAATGGCATGGCTGTGCACAGGCAATATGTCACATGCCCTGTCCCTCATTCCTGCATTACCCTAGCTGCTCCTGAACACAGTAATGTCACCACAGTTACTATCAGAAAGGTTTACTTTCTGCTCTTTCCTTGGAAAGATTCATTTGTGTCGTTGCATCATTTCTATAGCATCATGTCTTCCACAGAAAGAACAAGCTTATAATGGATATATCTACTTCAACTTCTCTACCCTGTCTTACTCACCATACTTTCTGTTCCAAATCACCTGTCACAGCAATCAAGAGTCATGCCTGGCAGGGGATAATTCCCCTAGAGCTTTAAGACTGTTTCCTCCACAAGTTAATGATAAAAGCTACATTTCTAAAAAGGCAATGTTCCCATGGCAGTCCACTGAGGTAGCTAATATAATCCTGAGACACTTGGTAAAGTTGCCTCTGAGATCTGTTTTACAGCCAATAATACATAGGAAAAGTGCTGAACTCAGGATGTACAAAAGAAGCAAATATTCTAAAAAATCTAATTTCTTTTCCTTTATGTAATATTCACCAGGGCACAAATATCCAGGGAGCAGCTTGTTCTAAAGCTTCAAAATGTTACTGCAAATTCATGTGTACTGGCTAATACCCTTAAGCAATTGAACTACTCTAAAAACATAGCTTATAAAAATACTTTTTGCTCTGTCAAGGAAATATTCACAAAACACAGCCTATAAAAAGTCTTTTTTTAAAAATTATTTATTTTATCTCCGATTAGACTACAAGGCAATCTTCTGATGCTAGCTTGTATTAAATACTGTTTGAGATGAGAGCAATGAAGCAATAAGGTACATAAAGAATATTACTGCTTTCCCTAGGAGAAATTGAAATATTGAAGATGGAAACAACACAATATTTTATTCACTTTTATTTTATTATAACCCTCTTCACTACAGCTGGATGTGGAATACCCATATCCTCTTCAGCAACAAACCACTGAATGTGGTGTTTGGCTTGGAAATCTTGCCCAGAGACTGATGATTATTGCCAGTCCAGAAATGACAAAGGAGTGCAGCTATTCTCCAAACAGAAAGCTTGACCCAAAAGAGAAGACAGCAAAGGATTATTTAAGAATATTCTGTGATGAATAGGACAGAATATCATTAATCTAATTATCTAAATGTTAATATAACATTTAGCAAAATCATCCTGTGTACATTTTCCCACCTAAATAATGGGAGAAACTTAACAAAATCCCTTATATATGTTCAGAAACTATCAGACCAATTAAATAGAAAGCACTGGAACTCAGTGTAAAGCCAAACCAAACCCCTGGTAACTAAAAGTTTAAGAAAGAATGACAGGAATATGGAGGCTAATCCAATATAAAGAGGTATACAAAGAAAAATCATGATTGCTACAATAAACTATTACAGTATGAAGGTCAGGTCTTCTGTGCCCCGTGGTACAATGTGGGTGCCCCAGCTGCATGTTGACTTCTGGTCAATGGAAAAAAACAAGGTATTTCTGGGGTATAATTGATTTCTTCTTAAATTAGACCATTAAATTAGGACACAGCTGTGGAAACCCCACATCCAGAATGCTGTCTTGTGAGCAGGCTCTCATCCTTGGATTCCTGCTGCCCATTTTTGCTAAGGAATATTCTAGCTATTATTGAATGCAAATGCTGTGTCTCAAGAGCCCTATCATTTATCTACTCATTCAGAAAATCTCATTGAGCCTTATTCTTTGTGTAACTGTTTAGGACCGGCACAAATGCTCATAGAGTGCTCTTATGCTTGTCTGAAATTGATTCCTCTGTGATATGTAGAGAAGTTGTTCATAGGGCTCCTTCTTCTCCTCGCATAACTATTTTTTATCTTAGGAAGGTAATGGAATTGCAGTCACAAACTTGACTTTTGTCATTGTGCCTATTTTATGTGCTCATTACAAGTGGCTTGATGGCAAAAGCAAGGCTTGGCAATTGGTGGCAGTGCTCAGATTTCAGACAGTGCCACAGCACAGCCCCTCTGCATCAAGAAAGCTGTGTTGTGAACACGACACAAGCCACTACAGAGGACACAAGCACAGAGCTTGCAGATCTATTTGATATTATCCCCTTTCTCTTCTGTAAATACCAAAAAAGAAAAAAAAATAATTTTGCAACTTTTTTTTTGTTTCAAGGAAGGTAACTGAAATCTAAATTAAGGTAAAGGCATATAAAACAAGTTTTAGGAATTCTTATTTTGAGTTCTTGAAGATTTCACTGATACTGCAAAAGGAAATATTTTTTTTCCTGATCACCCAGATGCTGCTTTTCACAGATTGTAATATATTTTACTGAAGTGACTAAAAGTTTTCTCCATTTTGCCCACCAGGAAATGCATTCATCTCATTTTTAGCACTTAATTCCTGAGTGCTCAGAATTAGTTACATCAGAGGAAATCTTGAAAAAGTTCTCTCTAACTACAGCAGGTCCAAGATCTCACTACCGGCTAGATTTTCGGAACAGCTGCTGGCTCCTGACTCTGGGAGAGATCAGTGGAAGCCTCAAGTGCCCAGAGAAGCAAAAAATCTGGGTCTGGATATAGGAATCTCAGGTTGAGTAAAAGAAGAGGCATCTCAGTTCAAACTCTGCTTTTGACAATTTGCCTGCATGTACAGGAATTTATGGCTTTTAGTGGTCTACCCATGGTCTACCTAGAGCCTAACCTGTGGGATTTCTACCACGAATATAGCTAAGGTAAAAAGCCAAAAATTACTTTTTCACCAATATGGCTCTCCTTGTAATTTGAGTGCTTCAGATTGCTCAATGCAACTTTGTTTCGTGTAGATTAGACATAGACGGAGGCGGGGAGAGGATTTTGACAGAGATCAATAATGTAGTTTAGACAAGGCATTACAGGAGCATCTGTCTGCTTTGGCACCTCCCTCTATAGTTTACCAGGGGGGATAATGGGCTGTGTCATCTTGCCAGCTGTGCCATCCCAGAGAAAAGGTCATTGCTAGTTCAACTCTGTCTCTTGCTTAATCCACCATCAACCACAGCACCCTTAGGAAATTATTTCTGTCTGGCATTTCTATCATGAAAAGCTACCTTAAAATGCACAAAACAGTATTCTTTCCTGCACAGCTCTTTGTGATCTCCCAGGAAATAACTCCTGCATTTTTCCCCTTTGCATGGAACAAACAAGTAGGAAGCTTTCTACTTGAAAGTGAATTCATACCAAAAACCCAAGGAGAGCATACAAAGATCACAAGCTCAAGAAACTGAGCAGGAGTAGGATATGTGTTATAAAGTAACACCTCTCAAGGAGAGATGACTGATGCAAGGTTTAAAAAACAGCCAAAACTGCTTTATGAAGGGAAATTCTATTTATTCTGAGTATGATCCACATTTTTTGTTTTACTTACTCCAAATATGTGTATTTATTTTATTTCTGTGTCCCTTGACTGTTACGTATTAAGTAACAGTCTTCTAAGACAGCTACTTCCTGGCAAATGGAAATCCATTGAATAAATACTAGATGAAACAAAATGCTGTATTTTCTGTATTGTCTCCTGAAAATGGTTTTCAGTGAGCTTGACAGTAAAATATTGTTGATAAAATTAACAAGAGATGAAGAAAAAATTAAGTGGTGAGGTAAAGACCTGAGTGAGAATTTTTCAGGTGAGGTTTGCAGACAGCAAATTAGGCAGGAAAATGGGAAATCAGGAAAACTTCTTTCAAAGCATGTGCAGGAGGAAAATTCTCTTGCAGCAGTACTTGCAAGGTGATGGAAAGGAAGAGAATAAGGCAAAGCCCACACAAACAAAAAAAAGTAAATGAAGAAAAACAGTATCAGGTTTGGACAGCCGGGTCCAGATGTCCATTAGACTGGAAGATACCACATTATCACTCCCGTGCTACTGCGAAACCCTTTTTTTCACCAATACCCTTCACCCCTCATGTCTTGTGACTCCTTCCAACATATCACTGTAATAATCCCCAGGACATTTTTGTCCTGCAGTGTCATTTCATCTGTTCCTGATATTCCTGGAGATCCTGGAGGCTGTGGATGCCCTCCCCTGGCAGGCCTGCTGCAGCACCAGCATGACCCCAACACGTACCTGCAGCTGTAGCTGCCCCATCACAGCCTCCTTCTCACATGCTCTGCTCCCTGCTCAGAACATCCTGTACAAGGTGTTGTGCTGCGCTGTTCAGACATGAGTTTTCCATATAGATCCACTTTTCTTTCAAGCCTCCAAGAAAATTGCAAGGAGAAAAAAAAAAAACACCCTGCTTTTACAGTTTTCCTAAAAATCTTTTCCTTTCCTCTGTCCCCTGCTATGCAAGGCCTTTGCTAAGTGACTAGATGTTCTTCTGAAGATGGCTTTATGCTTCCTCAGTTTATGCACAGCTTTGTCAAAACTAGTGTGTGCTTCCTCTCAAAATCTCCTTGATCTATTCTGGTTTGTTACCCTCCTCCTTCATGGCATTGCAACTGAAGTGAGTTATTTGGGGCAGGGACGCTATGTTTTCATTTTTATTACAGAAAGCTTATAAAGTTCTCCATGACTATAAAATAACAATCATCCCAGCATTTTTTTGTTGGAGTGATGTCAGGGGACTCCACAGAGACTGGTCACTTCAACTCCTGCAAGCCCTGGTTCTGAATGTTGTCATTCCACAAAGCGTTACTTCAAATGAGATTTTTTGTGGCTGGATGCCAGTTAATTATGCAATGTCTTTAAAATGTGAGTCACGAAATGGATTAGTACTTTGTCTGTCAGCTGAAAATCTGGGCTATTTTCATGTACTAGGATAAAGGTGGTTCAAAGAAATTGTGGAGCTGCCCCAAGCATTCTGTTACCATCCGTGTGTTATGAGCTAATGCTGAAATAACTGCAGCACTGCTGTTGCTGTTCCACCACAGTGTAGGCAAAGGATCCTTGCAGGAGACACAAAAGTGGGACACGCAATGCTGCAGCCTACTTAAACCAAGGAAGTTGTGCAATTAGTTTAATTCAAAGTGGTAATTGACCCAACTCATGACTATTCCTAGGATAAAAAGAGAAGGAAAAATGGTTTGATGCTAACTCTGTCCCAGTGATTTCAGACTTTCTCATTATCTTCTTTATATATTTAATTAAGTACATTTGAAGGACAAATCTAGAGGCTAGTGAGCTTTTATCACTCCCATTGAAATTAAAAGCAGATGCATATGTTCCTGAGGTTTTGAAAGAAATGTATTCAATCCATAAAAAATACATTAGTTGACCATTAAAGTTCTAAAACATGACAATAAAAGCAAATACGTTTATGATTAGTGCTGCCCCTCAATCATTACACACAGACTGGCGTCTTCTTCACTGTTCAATCAATGCTCTGCTCTTACTTCGCACTTTCTTAATTTTGCCTTCATGTTTGCATCCAGAGTTCTTCTGGATGGAAAGTACTATAAATAAGCAAGCTGCTATTACTGCTGACTGCAGCCTGTGACATTCTCCCAGAGCTTCTTGTTTTCCTGAGTGTCAGACTGATTTAAAAGGAACTGGTTACATGAGTGATGAGTGCTTGTCCTCATCCAGGCAAGTTGTTCTGGAATAAGTATAGGGATTTGAGACAAAGACTTCATTCTATCTCTTTAGGAACTCACAAACACAAAACTGTTTTGGGAGACAAGGATTTATTTATGTCAAAGGTAGATTATAAAAAATGTTGATGGACAACTCCTGGATATATACTCCATTTCACAGGACTTAAATTCCAGTAAAATGTGTCATATTAAGGGAATTAAAAGTTGATGACCACATCGATAGGGGAACAGGAATTAGATAAATAGATTATTTCAGTGGGCAGAAAGATTCATCATCTTGCAGATGTAGACAAAGTATGTAAAATCAGTGTTGGCAACAAAATTATTTCCATATAAATAGTGATAAAATAATTCTGCAACATAGCAGTTGCACAAACTAATGTGTCTCTGCAGACCTTCATTAGACTGATAGGATAAACTTGTTTGAACAAGCATGTTTTAACACATTCATAAACACTGAGTGTGGAATCTGAGGCATGCTCATAGGATGTAGAATGAAATCTTGAAACGTATGGACACTATAAATATTGTAGAGGTCCCAACATGTAATCAGCAAAATATGTGTTTCCTTGTATCAGCAAATAGGAAAGTCTATTACTATGGCTGGGAGAGTGAGCATTATTATTAAGATCCAGGAAATTTCAAACTCTTGTATCTGCACATCAAAGAGACATTGACAGATGGGATAGAGCTCAGTGAAACATTCAAGATGCAGAAAATGTATTTTCTTGCCTCAGTGTAAGTGGTAAGTTCCAGTTTTGCTTGTTGTGAACCTATTAAGTGTCAACAAGGAACTGGAAATTGAAGGAAATAAACACTCTATGGGATTCCCTGATTTGCTCTTACAGGCATTTAAGTACTGTGCTTCCTGTTGAAAACAGTGGTGTGGGAGCACAGCAAAGAGAGCAAATAATTAAGAAATGGTTTAATTTCTTTTTTTCTTTTTTTTTTGTCATTATCTAGACAGTATTTCAGTCAGCTACCACTAAGCTACACGAGTTATCACCTGCTTGAATAAAGAAGGCATCAAAAGTGCCGCAGCTGGGCAGCTCCCAGTCAAAAGCATTGTTAGAAGAGCGGAGAAAAATGAAGAAGTGAAGGTGTTGCACATTCATGACAATATCCCTTCATTCTTCCATCCCTGCATTGAAATCTTCCAACAGAGACAACGGAGTGGGAGAGAGAAACAGGGGGGAGACTGTGGACTAATGGACAAAGGTGCTAGGGAGAGAAGAAAGGCAGAAGAACAGAGAAGTGAAATCATGAAGCATGCAATAGGGCAGGAATAATAGGAAAGAAACTAAGAAACGAGCTTAACCAAAAAATATCAGTAAGGATACCTCATATTGCAGAAGAATTGTGCTATTACAGTGATATTAGCACGGGGAGAAGAGAAACGTTGTTAAGCAGTTAAAAATGTGTAACTTTGATGGAGTCCATCACACTTTCCTGTCTCCCACCTCTGTCAGTTCTAATAGGGGTCAAAAAGCAATGAGGGGTTGAGGATGGCAGCAAGAGGGCAGATGTTCTTGGCTACCCTCACGCTTCCTCTCCTGTCTTGGTCTCGGTTTATTCTCGTATTTCCTCTGCAAGTCTGAGACCTCGACTTGGTGTCTCTTACAGTGTTACATAAGTCACCCATCTGGAAGCAGCGTGTTGTGCAGGCAAAGAAGGGATGCTGCTGCTTTGCAATTTAGATACAGAAAAAAAGCACAACACAGACATTGTGGCTGTGAAATACTGGCTGGTTTGATTATTTTTTGCACATGTTTTCCCCTGCACTTACTGAAGAACTGTGGAATATTTATATTCTTATCTACACTTACACCTTTACAGTTACTCTCTAGGAGGGGCTTTAGCTCTGTCTTTTATGGAGTTAGACCTTTTGGCTAATTTCTTTCCCACCATCTCCTTTCACAGTAATGAGGTTCTATTTGCAATACATACCAACAAGTTTACTGTATTTATATGTGTAGCAGTACAAATAAGAAGTGGCTGAGAACACATTTTCTGCTTTTGTTTACTGTGGTTTTTTTCCAATTTGTTGCTTCTGGCCCTAAAATGTGACGCTGCAAAATCTTTTCCTTAAAGAGGAAGATGTAGTAAATTCTGCCCTTTTTCACCATGATCAGGAGCAGGACACCAATTTCCTTAGCTCATATTCCTTTATCCTCTGTCTTCCAGATTTCCTTCTGCCCCAAACCAAGCCCTGCATGGACACAATGATTTGTCCCTCCAGGTGACACTCAGGTCTGGGATTATTAAGGGAATCAAGCAATTACCCAACAACAAATACAGTATCTCTTTTGTTTCCAACCCTTGCGTTTATTTCAAATACAAAGCACTTGAGGTGTTCACAGTGGAACAAAGGAAATTTTCCTCTGAAGGAAAGTGCTACTGTTTTCCCAGTTCCTGTAGTCAGCAGCCTCAAAGGAATCTTAATAAGCAAAGGCAGAGGCGATGGCTGGGAGAGAGAAGCCAGTGCTGGGGGAAAGAACTGAATAGATTCTCGCTACCTACATGGAGAGGTTACCTGTGTTCCTCATCCAAGTAACTCGGGTTCAGTTTCTCAAATTATGTGTTCTATACTTCTGGAAATAGCATTAGCATCTCAGATTGCTGAGGACTCTTTTATCTGAGTGTCTACACACTGAGATTTGCATTTCTGGCTTTAAAACTAAATCACAGTATCATATTTGGCACAGAGAGTGGAGAAACTTTTCCAAACAATGGCTACACAATGCAGCTGTCAGTGAGAGGGTACAGTCCCAGGAGAACTTCAAATCTCAACTAGCTGAGAACTCAGTTTGCGTTCTTCTTGCTTTTTAGTGTGTTTCAAAAGTTGATTTATATTAAAAAAGGACCTGTCTCATTGGCATAACAGTTTTGTGGTCATGAGATAGTAGTCAAGGTAAGACATAGACACTGATAGGAAAGTTCAGTTTGGGTAACGATGCATTAATGAATAACAGAAGTAGCTCTTGAGGGATCACTTATAAACTCAAAGAAAACTCAAAATATTTGGAATACGGAATACTTCTTTCACACTTGTCATTAGTACAAGTCCCATCAAAACTGCTGAATTTATCTTGAGCTCTGCTGATCACTGTATGATACAGATGATCAGGGTAACACAGAATTCTTTCTTATTATATTCGTAGGCTCTTATAAACTAAATTTTCAGAGTCTGACAGTTGATTTCAAGACAATTTCCCTGGAGACTTCCCTTCACTTCAGGAACTCAGTTCTCTGTTGTAACTGAAGCAAAGCAGTGACCCTTCTTTGTTCATTTTTCAAAAGCCTGTTTGAGAAATGTTTGATTGGATAAATAACTTCAGTGTATTCTAGGAAAAAACATCTTTCTTTTTTTTTTCTTTTTTTTTTATTTGCTTCTTTACTAGAGAAGCAAAACTATGCAATAGTCTACAGTCAGTTTTGTGCAAGGTCCATGGATAATTCTGAGGCAGGATCATGGAAATTGTTAATGCATCATGTCAGACATACTTTAGTCAAGGATTTTCTCCATTGGTCAGATGAACATTTTCATTTACAACTTCCCAACATGTTACCAAGGCTAATGTGATTTTATAACCAGGGATAATTTCTTTCCAGCTCCAGTTCTGCAAGATTCAAATACCAGGGAGTAAACTGAGTGTGGGCAGTGATGTTCTTATCTGAAAATAAGTGCTCACCAAGAGCATCTCCAGAGTGAGCGATGGTTCTTTGTTTCATTTTTTTAAGAGCTTGCTAATTAGATAGTGGGTCTTCCATCAGTATGTGATTTCTACCTGCATTGCAGACTACAGTTTGGGGAAGATCTGTGCCTCTGCTCACATCTGTTCCATCCAAACTGTTTTCTTTTTCAGTGCAGTAGTCTTCCTTCTTATGACTGTCTGGTTAATACTTCTCTTCCTCCTTTGTAAACACACATTTTACCATGAAAGTTCCTGTGTTTGACACCAAATATTATCTGACAAATACTACCCTGCTGCTGATTTATTCAGTATTCTTCCATATTGATTTCTTCTTTATTCCCACTCCAGCATATGCAAAGTCATTTATTTTGTACCAATCCTACATCAGCCTCAAGATTACAAGGCAATCCTTATTATTCTGTATTGACTGCCAGTTGCTTTCCATGGACCTTCACAGCCTAATACAGAGAGGACCATGCAGTCTGACCTTCAGTGTAACTTCATTAACTTTGATTCAGTTGCACTGAAAACTGACATGTGCTATTCTGTAGATTCAAAAATATTCATATTCTCTCTATCAAAATTCTGACGTCAGTTTTTACTGCAGATAACAGATGCAGCACAGCCACACTGTGTTTTTGACATAGATTCCATATATGATCTTCATTAATACTAAAGCCCCTCTCAACTTCTGTATTAAATGAAGAATCACCAGTGAGAAAAAAAATGTAAACAATGCCAAAAAAGTGCTCAAGCATGCGAGCAAACAGGCTGTTTATCATCATGAATCTAGCTTGTTGACCCTCCTTCTTTCAGGCATCACTTCTTTCAAGTAGTTCGAAATACAAAAGCAATGCAAACCACTCTCCTGAGACTGGATGTCTGCCATGAATGAAAAGGTGTAGTAAAGGAAACAGTACAGGAATACATGCATATATGATGTGACTGCTGCTGCTGTCTTAGGGAACATGGGCAGAGGTGAAATGAAACAGGAGGAGGAAGAATATAGAAGAATATTAAAAAGCAAAAAAGTGTACCTGGAATACAAATAGTTCATTGGAATATACAAGCCATACAATAAGGAATCCATAGCCCAAAGAGCTGGTCAGACTTATAAGTATACTGTTTGTAAATCAGACATCTCCCACATGCTCTCTCAAATGAGGAAATTATAACTGTAATCAGACATACACTGTGACAGGTCTCTGATTTCTTGCTTGTGTATATTTTCTTGACAGTCTACTACACTGAGCAATTTAAGACCTTACAAGAACATGCTTACCCATAAATGAGTTCCTAGACTAATGAACCCTCTCTTCACTTGATTACTGGTTTTGTTGGAAGTGGTAAGAATGGAACAAATAGAAGTGAAATTATGAGAAGCAAGCCACTGTCTCCTTGAGACAGAGATGTCTAGTGACAAATATGTTCTGAGCCTGAGAAACCCACATAACAGGATAGTCAGAGAGCATCTTTCAAAACCTATTGCCAAATGTAGGCAATGATAGTGTGAAATGACTCTTTCCAGGAGATGAAACATACTTTTCAAGTGGTTTCCTTGAGCAGGAAAGCTGTAATGTACCTTCTGCAATGTTAGTAGTTTCTAAAGCAAGGTACATTTAAATGCAGGGCTTCAGTGAATATAGAGCAAAGGGGGCAGGAAGCCATGCAAGCTTCTCCTGTAATGGCATTTTCAATCAAAATGACATTCTGCTCTTTTAGAGCACCTATGTTTTTCTTTAATGACTAATAGTATCTAACTGCAAGGACTTGAGCTATGTCCAGGAATCTTTCCTAATAATCCCCAGCTTACTAAGGAATTTCAGTACTAACAAGCATTTTTAAGGATAGTTTTTCCTGTTTCAATGTACAATTTCTGCCACTGTCAGCTTTTTTTTTAATGTTTTTATAAACTGACACAGATTTAAATTTTGTCTTAAATTAAGATTAAAAAATTTTAGTCATTTTCTGAGCTGTTATCCATTGACCGAGATCATTTCTCACAGTCCTTCTATAACCACTATCCTCCCAAATACTGATGTCACAGTTTAACAACATGTTTATAGCATTATTTCTGCCCTTTTAAAGCAGTGAATTTGTCAGTGACCTCCTCCCTATTCTTTCAAGCCAGAAAGAATAAAGACATCGAACCTGCAGTAAGAGGACTCTGGGGTTTAAATTTACAGCCCCCGCAGTCACTCAACCTCGGTCATCAACACTGAGCACAGAGCAGAGATTAAGGCCCTCTGGGAAGTGGCTACCAGACTGCTGTAAAAAGTCACTGGCCCACCTAAGTGTCTTCTGCGCTCTATTAATGTTCTCAAACAGACAGTGACATCTGGGGAAGCCAGAGCTCAAGGTCCCAGGGAAAGGATGTGAGGGATGCACAGGCATCAACAGCATCTCCCTCCTATTAGTTTTGCTTTGTGCACTCCCATGCCAACTTTAATACACAGCAAAAAAACACAATTTGGAGAATTTGTTTAATCTGGTTCTCACAATTGGTTTTGGGTTTTGGTTTGTTTGTTTGCTTTTTGGTGGTGGTGGTTTGGGTTTTGTTGTCTTTTCCAGCAAGACGATTTCACAACAAGAAATTAAAACTCCAGAGTGAGAAATGTTACTGAAACAGATGAAATATTTGAGTTCAGTTCAATTATCCAGATACCTATAACATTTATTCTTTTTACTGGAGTGTTTAGTAGGTCCACAGAGAGTATACAAATTTCAGTGAGTCAGAAGGTAATTTGAATATTCAAGTGCTTCATGTGTCTTCAGTTACCAGAATAAGCAACTTATATCTTGCCTTGTTGTCCTACAAAATGTATTATCCTGCACGAAAAAAACACCCAGTTTTAAACTTTGATCTCCAGGTTGTTCAGATAATCCAGATAATTACTCAGAAGTGTGATAGGTGCTCACTATACTGAAGCACTAACTGCATTTCTGTTCACTGATTCCTGTTATTTAAAGTACTTTCTGAAATTAGTGTGTGTTATTAGTGCATGGCCAGCTTAAAAGAACAGCAGTTTTAAAACAGAAATTTCTCTCTGTAGAGATTGTGCAGCTGTTGTAAAAGAGAGTAAGTTCAGCAAATGGCAAACTGGAAAGGGGCATGCCACTAGGAAAAAATGAAGATGGAAAGAAGTCTGATCAATTCTTGCTTAGCAATAATTTTGAACAAGACAAAATGCACTACTGAGGTGGATGGTAATTACTGTTAATAGCAACAACGACGGTTAAGAAAAAAAAAATAAAACAGCCAAACAAAAAAAAACCTCCCAAGCAAATAAATTAAACATCCAAAACTTCAAGAAAATAAATGATTTGCAATAAAATGATGGAGGATGAAAATAAGCAAGCCAAAATCATATCTTGTTATAATATTTGCACTACAATGTAATTTTTTCAACATTACAGTGGAGAAATGAGGTTTCAACCCTGTCGCAATCAAGTTCTTTTTGACCTTCATTCCGTGCCTCCACGAGTGAGACTCAATGATCCACCCACTGGGAGCTGGAAAACCAGAGCATTATACCTATTTACCAGATGTGTCATCTCCAGCATTTCCAAATGGACTCAACGCTCCTATGAGCAAGGCTTCTGGAGTCTGTGCTCACTATGATGCTGCAGTGACTACAGGGAAGCCTCTTCAAAACATCTGATGTATTTGTCCCTGGCAACACAGTGCAGAGCAAAAACATTGAAATCATAAAACCTGTGTCCTTATGCCACCCAACTCCGGATTTTACTCTAATTCTGACTAAATGGCCATTTAAAACTGCATTTTAAGATTTACTTCCCTCTCCATCAGAAGTTTCAGAGAGACAGACTATACATTTTCAAGACAGGCTGAACATCAGATCTTTTATGCATGTCAGGATTTCTTTGTTCCACCTGGATGTCATCAGCATTAAGAAACTGAGTTACTGCATGTGATGAAGTTAATTTGTGTGTATCAACACAGCACATATTACCAATATTCTTATTTAAACATAAGCAATTGAACTGGAGCTGTTACCACACTTCTGGATACCCAATAAAAGCCTCAGGAAGATTTAATTCTGAAGTTCTATAATAATCACCAAGTCCATGACCTCCTCAAAGGTATCTAAAAGGTCACACTCATCAATTAGTATCTATCAATAAAGGTAGGTTTAGTAGAGTATTCTGAGAAATGGAAATCCCCAGGTTTTTCACATTTATATGTAATAATGTTCCAGCAAAAAAACCCAAAGAATAAAATTTTTTAAAAAAAAGAAACTCAAATAACCAATTTGTTACTTTAATGTCATGTTTAAAGTAATAGGTAATGCCACAGTTCTTTTGTACATCTCTTCTCTTTCCTGGCCTTCTTTGCTCACAGGTATTAATATAGAAGAGGATGTTCCTTCTTCTAACACTTTCTGATCATTTTACGGATTTTGGAGATATCCCAGGAGTTTCATACAGTTTACTCAAATGTGCCCCTGTAATTTTACATTGTACATAGCACATAATAAGATAGGTCCACAAGGAGAATCTACCAGCAAGCCCCAATATCTGAAGCAGTTGTGGTATCTACAGGTCAGCTACTGATCCTTATTTAACAAGAGCACAGCAAGTTTATCAGAACTCCTAAACTTTTTTATTTATCTTTTTCTAGATAATTTTTTTTAAAGTTGGCTGCAGATGTAATCCTGGTATGTTAAGAGGGTTCTATTCTGACATAAGAACATGAGGTTTCACCCCTTTTACTGTAGAATAAGGTTCGCCAAGTGATTCAATAAATGAAAAAAGGCAGGAAATGAAGGTGCTATCAAGCCAATACACATGTATCAAAGAATGAGTGCCTATTACTCACATAGGTATGAATAACACATTTTGATGTCTGTGCCATTTCACATTAGCCCAGGATGTTTCACATGCACTCATGATTATGGAAATAGAAAGAGATTGTGAGTCAGAGAAAAAGTTGAGTCAGAATGAATATGTGAAGTGAGTAGAAAGGAATGATCACAGCCATTAATTTTGCCTGTGAAAGGTAGTAGGGCAGGACCAGTCAAAGAACAGAAGCAAAAGGAGCACCCAAAGAGCAACTTGGTGAAATTGCCAAGAGAGGCTGACAGCTGAAATGACAGGTGTTTCTATCATCCACAGCAGTTGCATCTGCATGATACAGAAGCTCAGATTACCATTTATGTAAATCTTTTGGGTACCTTTAGTTGGCATTATTTCCCATTGCCCTTGTGTTCATAGTCTAAGACTTGTTTGTACCATGACTAAGAAGGTAAAATATAAATACTTCCCCATGGCAATGTAGGAAGACATTAGGAGTGTTTTCACAGAGGGTGTAGATGAAGGAGATACAGATATTTGACTTCTTGATAGGTTATTTATTTCACAGAGCTTGAAAGAGATAGAATGCTGAAGTTCTAAATACAACAGAGAAAATGTGCCAGAGAAACTTTCTCTAAGAAAATGAGACCCAAAAACCCAGAATTTCTTATTAAGATACCCCAAATTCTCTGGTTTAGCTAACTCACAGATAGCATGAAATTACTGTATATACAGTATTTTAGTGTTACACCTGCAATTTACTGAAGGTTGTGTTTTGGGATAGAGAAATCTTAAGATGTCAATTTCATCAAATCATACTTCATTCAGTGTCTTGGGTTTGGGTCAATAATCCTATTAACAAAGAATAGGATTGTTTTCTCAAAACAAACTTAACTTCTTGAAATAGGAATCTAACTGACAAAAATAATATAGAAGTCCTAGGGTCAGAGAACATGTATTGTGCACTTACTTCTGAGCTTCAATAACTCAGCACAGTAGGGAAAAAATTACCCTATAATGATCATATAAAATTCACTCTAGATTTTTTTGTGTTAAAAATATATAAATTTGGAATACATTATAACATTCAGAGCACTTCAGATGAATTCGTTAAAGATGCTGTCTGGCTGGAAAGGTTCAATTTGCAAAGACAGACAATCTCTTTATTAGGTCAATTTACATCACTGAGAAAACAAGCTTTCAGGCACACAAATACTTGTACAGGCCTGAAACAGCAGCATTTGGCAAAGGTAAACACAAATATAGAACAAGATTCTGAGTTTAAACTGACTGTTGAATAGTAACATCTGAGACAAAAAGTTGCAGGCAGCAAAGGTAGGATGTGATCATGGAGACAGATGGTGATTATCTCTTGTGGGTCAGAAAGCAAAAAAGTAATGATAATCTGACGAATATGTTTAGCACATCATGACAATTACTACTTTACAAGGGAAGGCATTGGCATTCATTTTTTTCTGATATACCCATCATTATAAGGAGGAAAATGCTGTCAAGCTTTAACACAGAGCCTGGGTTCAGACTGACTTGGCTGACCCAGGAAAGATGATGACGGAAATTTTTATTAATTTTTGAACCTGATCACTCAAAGGAAAATATTTTCAACTTCTTAGTGAAATCAGTCCCAGCACGCACTTATATGTTATTCCATAGTTATGACAATACAGAACAAAGTCTTGACCCTGCAGATATGTATATCTCTTAGCATAAGAACAGTCCTATTGATATCACTGGATGAATTACATGTTTAGCATGTGTTGTAGTATTGCAAATTTTGAAGGAAAAACCTGGAGTTATTTGTACTTCAGCAAGTTCAAAAGTGTTAGAGTTAATTTTAAATCAAAACACATTAGAAGCTAAAAGGCCATGATTGTCATTAAAATTATAATCAAATTTTTTTTGTCGATATCACAGGCCCTTTCTACCTCAGCTGAAGGTAATTGAAAAGCTTTTCAACAACACCAACAGCAAAGCCGTGAACTGCATCGACAAGAACACACTGTCTGGTCTTAAAACATCTCTGGAGTGATTTATTGAAGGTGAGAATGACAGTGCGTGGACAAATCCAAACACTCTCCAGTCAACAAACAGCACTTTCAGACTGGGAATCCTTCTGTGATTTCTGCCACAGGAAATCCAGCAGCCACTCCACGCCAGGGGGCCTGGCAGAGGTTTGCTCCACGAGTGGTTTGGGTCTGGCTGCTCCGTGCTACTGAATGTGTGCTGATCCGCACAGTAACCAGTCCCAGCTGGCTCCCGGAAGAAGCTCTCAAACAGTTCCCCAGTCAAAAACAACAACAACAATAATCAAATAATATAAAAGTTTTTCCAAATGCCAGCCCATTCCTCAGTTTATTGTGTTTGCCATAGCATATGAAGCTCCATATGTTGTTTTTTGTACCGTCAGTTTTGAATTTGCCACTTCTTCATGCACCAAGTCTCTTTTCTTCTGTGTTTTGGATTTTGTAGTATCAACCCATCTGAGATTTTCTCTGTCTGCTGCCTCACTTGAATCTGTGCAACATGAATCTTTGCCTAACACAGTCCAGGGGTCTAACCATCTTCCTTGACATCCTTGTAAATATACAATGACTATCACCAATAAGTCTTATTCTGAACCAGGTACCATTGTTTATTTAATGTTAATTTATAACATTTTTACCTATCAGTAGATTCCTGTCACATTGTCCTCAATGCTGACCAAATTTCCCATTCAGAAACATTCATTTTTACCACCTGGTGTAAATACAACTTGGAGCTCCCAGCCCAACTACAAGATTGGCTTATCAGCTGCAAACCAGTTCTTCCAGATTCAATAAAAACACCAAATACACCACAACAGGAACAATGCCACTGATACTCTTCTGGTCTGTTTCTCTGTTCAGATTGCTTTTTCTTTTCTTTTTTTTCTGATCCCAGGTATTCTTTGGAGAGTCTAAGCATCCAGAGTTTTACTTTATCTGTTTGTTTTTCTTTTTCTAATAGCACAGCCACCCATGGTGTGAGAACTAAGCTAATACCTTATGACATTTATTAGAGCATCTTTCTGGTAACTCATCCAAAAACTTGCTCTAAAAAAGATGCCAGCAGCATCTTTGTAAGTTTAGGGGGGGTTTTTTCTCTTTTGGTTTCATAAAATCTAGTCATAAAATTATCTTTTCAGACTTATGTGAGTTTTTGTCATATTCTAAAGTCCAAAAGGGAAGAAGCCATTAAATAGGAAATGAAGCTTTTCTTTTTCATCAAAAAAAGCAAAAATCTGCATGTCTTTTGTGTATTATTATCAAGCAAAATGCAAAGCCTAAAATGAAATTTAGCTAAGTAGACTCCCAAAATTGCTTAGAAGTGGGATGTTCCTTTGTCATCAGCATCCCTAGTCTTTGTGAGGCCATCAGCTAATTCTGCATATGGTATGTTGTAAATACAGTATCACACAAATGCTTTTCTTCCTGTAGAAGAACTGAGTGATTAATTCCACTCTGCTATGCTCTTCACCCTTCACTTTAATGAGTCATGTAGTGGATAATGGTGGCCTTGCATCCTTTTCTGTTAGGGTTAGTTGAATACTTGTTAATTTTTTGGGCCACTACAATCAGGATGTTACATATTAAAGGAGAAGCACAAGATTACAGCTTTTGACACCCTCTCATCTTAAAAATAAATTTAGCAATTATGATAAGATGAAATCATCTCCTGTTTTTATGATAATTTGGGCAAAAATTTGGTATTAAAAAAAAAAAAAAAAAACGAAAAAAAAAACAACAACTGGTCTCACACTTACTCCACTGGGAGTTTTGGAACTGAGTAACCAGAATCATTCTTCATTCAAATGCTGATCTTCTCAGTCCAGGTGCCAAATGCTCTGGATGTGGAGCAAGAAAGAGCATGCACTGGCAAGCAGGAAACCATTACTGTACCCTGAGTGCCAAAGCAGCTAGCCCAGCCTTTCCACACCTACAGTGGAAGCTCATCCACACAACGGGTGTCACCCCTCCCCTGCGCCCTGCCTGTAGCCGTGCCTTTGCAATGGCACCCTCCCCTCGGACTTGACTCACACAGGTACTTGACAGAACTCAGTACTGACCGTGAAAGAGCTCATAAAGACATTTGACACTCCACAGTCCTCGGGAAAAAAGGAAACAAAAACCAAAGACTAGTCAGCCACACTGGCCCTTACAGATTTCTGGAAATCCTAACACCTAAGTTGTAGCAGTAGCCTGGGGCAAAGCAGGGAGAGTTTGTACCATCATCTCAAAACTTCCTGGAACTTCAGACCCTGAAATCATCAAGCATCCTTCACTGTTTTCTTTTGTAATCTGTGTATGTAATTAGTGTCTGACACCCTCCAAGGTCTAACCCCTAACGACAAGCAGAATATACCTTCTCCAGTTTAGGCCCTCCTTCTGTTTCATGTCAGTAGAGAAAACGGCACCAAACAGTCTTTCTGTGACTTTTGTTGCCGTGATTGCCAAAGTTGGTACTCATCTCATCAAATGCAGATGTCTATACCTGCACAGCCCATGGTGTTTCTAGAGCACAATCTCTTCCACCTTGTGCAATGTGAATCAGAGTGTCCATTGCTTCTCAAGGATCTGGGTAAAACGTACAAGTCTGAAAAGCCGATATGTAATCTTTGTATCTCGCTCGAAGTGTCCTCTCCTTACCTCAGGGTTTCCACACAGCTCTCTGTCCAAAAATGTGGCTGCTTAGTCAGCCAAATCAGTGACAGTCAGTCATAGCATAGCCATCAACAGGAAAACTTAACAAGTTATCCAAATAAACTTCAAGCAGAGCTCTGGTAGAAATTTGAAACCCTTATTTTGATACAAATATTTGAGACGATCAAATGTCAGAAGTCTTACTTGTAAGGAAACTTTTTATAGAATGAAACAGGACTTTATTTCTTTCAGTATTTTTCCATTGAGAAAGAGACCTTTTCTTTTTTATGTCTACTGAAATGTTAGTGCAGAATATGTTAATGAAAACTATTGCTATTAATTGTTCATTGAATGTAGAACCAATGTTTGTAAAGAGGTGGCACAGACTTGTAAAATGACCATTACAGGGGTTTCTGTGTCTCATCTGTCCAATTTAGAAAGTGGTTTGGACTGACTATGTGTTTTGAATGGTTCTCAGAAGAGGTATTTTTCAGTACATAGGTGAGGAGATTTTGGCAAACATTTGATCTAGCTGCAAAGGTGGTCAGCACAACTGAAACATCAGTGGGCTGGTTGAGTTTAGTGCAGGGATTTGGAGCAGCAAGCAACCAAAAACCTGAACATACGTCTAGAAAAACTTAAAAGAGCCCATAGCAGTCAATAGACTGCATGTGCTGCTTAGTAAAAAGTCCCTACCCTTCCTATTTATGGCTTCCTTTTATCCTGCATTCTGATTTTCATTAAAATGTGAAACTGCTCAACTTTACCATGACACAGACGTGGGTGGTTTTAATGAATGCTACCAGAGATATATACATAAAAAATTATAGGATATATCTATATGCTGTAATAAGGTTTAACAGACAGATTTAACCCAAAGTATCACAAACCTCTGGTGGTATAGGTTGCCCCTGTATTGTGCTTGAGCTGATCAGGCTCAAGAATGGAGAGTAGATGCCTTTTCACACAGAGTATGTTGGCATGAAGTGATACCTCAATGTGACACTGTGCTGCATGATTTGGATGTAGCTGTTCATTTCAGTGTGACCCAGGTTTCTTACCTTGAGCCTCAGCCATGCAGTGAGGACAGATCATGACTCACCTGTCCCTCCGTTTCCAGAAGCAGAGACATGTGCACTGGGCAGAGACTTCTCAGACCACCATGGTGTCCCTAGAATACAGACGATTTAACATGTTTTTGCTTTAACTCTTGGCCTTCCCACAGGGAACATTCAGGTGATTAAGTAGTATGTTGTTATCTGGTGCCAGAACCTCCAGAAGGGACTGGCCCATCAGAAAACTACTGATTGCAAGGATAAGACACCTCCACCTTCCCCATATACGCACATAAATTAGCCACAGCACTTCTGAAGCTGTTGTAAACATCTTTGTATTTTCCAATTTCTTATGGCTTTCATAATATGAAAACAGAAATCCCATTTCTTAAAACAAATCCCTTGCAAAGTACATTCTGTAGAAGTACTTCACACTACTACCAAAATCCTCTTCTCTGCTTTTGGGTCACGGTTTTACCTTCCTGTCCAAGTGTAGTTATTCCTGTTTGCTGGAAATTATGGATAAATGGCTACATCTGGCAAACTTAGAGCAAATTCAGCCTTGCCGTTTAATTCCTTCAGCACTAATGGAGAAGCTCAAACCAGGACCAACACTATCAGAACAGTTTTTCAAGTGTTAGTGACCACTTACCTCCTTCTGTAGGAAGGAGTAGCATCCCTTTGCCAAACAGACCTATCATCCCAGCAGTCCGTAGCTGGAGCTCAGATCCATGATACTGCAGAGAGACTGACAAAGCACAGGCAGATGCCTGATGGCTTCTCTTTGTTGCTTATCCACAGGGGTAGCAGCGATACAGTCACAGAAAACCCTGTGCAGATTAAAGCTGACCATTAAACCTCAGGAAGAATGTTGAGGGAATCAGGAGCCCAAGTGGTGTCCTTGATAATCTTTACAGTCACAGGGGGAAGCCCTGAAAGCAGCAGAGTCTCGCTGGAACACCAGTGTCTGACTGCACAGCTGGAATTGCTGTCAAGTCCTCAACTTCTTTCACCATGTTGTCTTGTCTGACTTAGGACTGCTGAGGAGCTGAGTTGCTAGGTCAAGATCAATCCTCTCGGGTGCCTGAAAGAGGTTTTGCCAAAAAGCCACCAGGCCATATCTGTCAGGGAAGGATAGGTTGTCATTGTCAGTGTTCTTGGAGAAGAGGGAAGAGTAATGATGCTCTTTTTATTTTTCTATAAGGGTATCCACCTGTCCAGCATCAACTTGCACACTATGCAATTGTACAGGTGGTGAGAACTGTGCTTTAGGAGGTAGTAGATTGTTCAGCACCTGGTCAACAATGCTGATGTATTCTGGCTTTCTTGGGACACCTGCAGTGCTGCATCCAGCTCTGGGGCCCCCAGTGTAAGAAGGACATGGACTTGTTGGAGCAAATCCAGACAAGGAACACCAAGATGATCAGAGGGCTGGAGCACCTCTCCCATAAAGACAGACTGAGAGAGTTGGGGTTGTTCAGCCTGGAGAAGAGAAGGCTTCAGGGTGACCTCATTGTGGCCTTTCAATATATAAAAGTGAACTTATAAGAGAGCTGGAGAGGGACTTTTTGCCAAGGCCTGTAGTGACAGGAGAAGGGGTAACTATTTTAAACTGCAGGGCAGTAGGTTTAGATCAGATATTAGGAAGAAAATCTTTGCTGTGAATGTGGTGAGACACTGGAACAGGTTGCTCAGGGAAGCTGTGGATGATCCATCCCTGGAAGTGTTCAAGGCCAGGTTGGATGGGGCTCAGAGCAACCTGGTCTAGTGGAATATGGAGAGTTGGATTAAATGGTCTGTAAAGCTCACATCCAAGCCAAGCCATCCTGTGGTGTTATGACTGTGTGGTTTCACAAGTGAGATCGCACTCTCCTGATAAGGAAGCTGTGCTTTCCACTTGAACATTTTTACAGCATAGGAGTAAATGAAAGGTAAATAAACAAACCCTTTTGCCATCCACCATGACAGAAATAACAATCTGGAGGTGATAAAAAGGGGATTTCTGTCATGGAAGAGATCACCTTTTTTTCTTTCAAACTGAATTGAGCTCTAAAGCCAGCAGTCATCACACATTATTCCCACCGTCAAAAAAGTACTTTGTGTAACTCCAAACTTTCAGCTCCATAAATATCATTTTGAACATCAATTTTGTAAAAAAGGAGGTGCATTTTGAAGTGAAATTTTTTTTGCTCTGAAATTTTTTTCTCTAAAAAGATCTCCAAACAGCAACCCACCAAAACCTGTATCAATTTAAGAAATACATTACACCAGCACCCTCTTCTTTCTAGAGACAGCTGTTCAACAAATGTTTTTGAACAGTTCTCATGAAATCTAGATGGGGAGTTATGTCTTGTCTTTACGTTACAATCAGGACAGTTTAATTGTTAGAAAGTTTTAGCTATAACATGTATGTCACCTCCCTCAAGAGACAGAAGTTGAGGTATCTTACCCTCCCTGTTTCATGTGGTCACTAAAACAACAAAAAAGGGGCAAAATTTAGTTAGTGGAGACAGATCTCGTGCAGTATGATAAAGCTTATGCACAGAGCTCTTCTTTCTTCCCCAAATGTACTCAGAAACCATACCCTAATCATTTAAAATATATAAATATACAGCTATTAAATGCAGCAGTGACCACTTGCACGTGTAAATCTGTTTCCTTAATGCTTATCTTCCCCTTTTGTGTCAATATGGAAAGGTAAGAGTGGAGTGGAATTCCTCTCAGGGGGGGAATCTTTTTAAATGAAGTTCACTGAGATGTTTACAGGGCTATCATTAAAAGATATTTTAAAAGAATATTCATTTTGCAGCTTCTGTTCATGATCTGTTAGTCCTGCATGGCACTCTGAGATCAAAATGCAACATAAGCAGAAGGATTTGCCACAGTCCTTTCCACTTCAGTAAAAGATGTCTGTGTCTCTCCTGCTTTTCCCAGCCATTGCTATTTCAGCACAGTGCCTTTATGAGGTACTCAAAAGGAAACATCCCGGAAATTTCTGACATAACTTCACTTTTATTCCCTCCCATCTCAAACAAGGGCCAGATGCACACTTTGAGACTGAGTCATAGTGAGGGACTTTCTGGTTATTTAATTACAGTTTTTAATTAATGGTAGTAATCTTAACTGATTCTAAATAGTTGTAGCAGCTGACAAATTACAGGAGCACTCCATGCCCACAGAAAAGCTAATACTGCAAGGAAAGCACAGGGAATCAACACTAGTTTGTAATAAGTTACATTTCAAAGAAAGAGTTTTTCCAAGTGTCTTTGTGCATATGGGATTACTATCATCTTTGAAGTTTAAATCACTTTTAAGATCTGGCTAGGGGCAAATTAGATAAGAAGGTGGCTGTGCAATTAAATTAATATTTTGGAAAGCTCATACGGTTATGAGATCCAAATACTTCTCCTGATAAAATGCTGCCAACACTTTAAAGAGGTGTACCAACTTATTTTTTACCTATAAATTTTGTTGCTGACAGATTTGCATGATTCAGTGCTTAGCACTGGTAACATGATTCATCCAGGTTTCTGAACAGCTGTCTGAGATGAAGCTGCATCAAAGATTCTCTCTGAATTCACTGTGAATGCACTTCCACAGTACTTGGCCACACTCACAGCACAGCTTGGAGAGACTTGCTGAGCCGATACTTGGTGCTGTTTTCCAGCTCGGCCTACTAAAGCAGGGACCAGAAACATCTGGTTGAGGTGGTGCCAGACCCACCGAGTCCCACACACGATCACAAGGCTCATTTCTGTACTCCCCCTCACACCCCCCAGCTGTGGCTGGTGCCAGGCTCCCTGGGCAGGGGGAGCGGCACCGCAGCCGGGACAGGGACAGATGTGGGAGCAGCAGTCTCTCCCACGGATTCCCCCTGCAGCCTTCCTCGCATTGTCTGGCATGCTCACCACGTGCCTTCATCACCTGAGCGAGTGCCTGCCCCCACCACTGAGCCCAGAGCAGGATTCCTGCACAGGGCTTTGCTAACTCCAGAGGTCTGTTGTGATGGACTGTCAGATCCCATCTCTGAATCTCCTTTTAGATTATGTGGGTTTTGGCTGTCAATCACTCTTGCTGACAAAGAAATCAAGCCTCTCCACAGAGCCAAATGGTTTTGTAAAATGTGTTCTGAATCATATCAACCAGATGCCTGTATAAAGCTGCATTTGTGACCAAGATTAGACAAAAGAAAGGGAGTTGCAAACTAAAGTATATCTTAATCTTTAAACCTCTTGAAAAGTCAGCTAACTGTATGGAGCATGGTAGGCAGCTGAAAAGAAGGTGCTGCTTGCACTTGTGCATGCAAATCTTCATTTCAGCAAAAAATTTGTACAAAAGTAGTCTCATTTTTTTAAGAAAAATGAAACAACATAAAGAAGTCCTATTTGCAGGAAGAGTCAAAACTTCATGTAGACTCCTTTCACACAGCCTTCAGGAGCTGCACTCCAATTGAGTAGCAAGTGTTCAAAGTGATTCACTCCAGGAGAAGTTAGGGCATTTTGAAAACCCTATTATGTGACAGTTTGTATCTTCAGATGTCTGAATATTTCTGGAAGTCTACCCCGATTTCCCTGTCATATGAACACAGTTAAGGTGAGGCATTTTCCCATTGTCTAAGTCTGGAATGGGAGGAGAACAGAAATTGAATCGTTTATCCAAGGAAGCACAAAGGAACAGTCCCACTGGGTTATAGCAAGAAGCTACTTAACTCAGAAGACTGTCCCAAACAGTGTCAGCAATGGAGGCTTAGGACAAGGCTGTAAGTAATGTGTCTTGAGCTGTATTTCCCCTCTTTTGCCTTCACAGCTCCTACTGGCTGTTAATGTAGCGACTTTTTGAGACAGAGTTGTCTCCAGCTGACCATGTTCAAGAGCCATTAACAATGAGCTGTTGGCCAAGAACAGATCAAATCCAAATTTTAGCCTCCTGTCTTGTAGTCTGGATCCTTCTGAAGGCTGTTTAAAGCCTGGAATCAAGTTCACCATAAGACTGAAATCTCCAGAAAATAAAAGCATAAAACAGTTATCCCCTGAGAATCTGGGAACACAGCTCAGCCTGGCTTCAGGGACACAAGGTTTTCACATGGACCCTCTCACAGAATTTAAATTTTTCCATGTGAAACCTGGCTTTACCAAGGTGAACAGAAGTGTTACAAAACCCCACAGAGCCAGCAGTGCAGCTAAGTTTGATATCTGTGAGACTGAGCAATGTGAATCACTTATCACAGTCATTACATTCAACACCTTCCATAAGAGAAACCACTGAGAGCTTTCAAGAGCACTTCAAGGTTTGCTTTGCTGCAGTTCCTGTTGCAGAGGACTGCATTTTCTTTTGTAAGTACTGCTTTAGAGTGTATCCCAACAAGGTAAATATTTCTTAAGGTGTTGTGGTATAACAATTTTAATAAATATTTTCCTTGTTTCCCTAGCACTCTATGCAATCAAAGCAAGGAAGGAGTTGCTGCAAGCAATGTCAACTAAAAACAACAACTGAAAGAATCAATGAATTTACCTGCCGGGCATCACTCACTCATCAGGTTGGCTTTCATTTACCTTAAACACCCACTAATGATTAACAGTACTTTACTTGCCCACTAAAAAGAAAAAGCACACTTCTGAGAAATTAGCTGTATTACATCTTGTAGGACATTTGTGGCAGAGGGAGGGGTAGGTTTTGCAACTTGTTCCAAGAAAACCAATGCCTCCACTTAAAGAAAAAAAGTCAGAAAAGCACAGGGTGAGAAACAGAGGACAAGTGGGAATGACACTGCAGCAGCACAGCTCTGTGGAAGCTGGACAAGGTGACAGGAGAGTCTCTGGTTTAGCAAGTCAATGCTGCAAAGTGAGAAGCGTCTTCATTCCTGCTGGAGTTAATGGACATCCAAATTCCTGAAGGAGTAGAAATATTTATGAACTAAATACTCTTTTAATCAGCTCTTTCTTTTTGCTGAAGCAAAAAATCACTGAGTTCAAAATCAGTGAAAAGCTGATCCAACAGCTTATGCAAGTCAGTTTCCTGCCAAAAGTAGGAGTGCTGCAACAAATGAATAACTTAAGGAAACATGGTGGTAATATCTAAAATGTTTTATTTATGTGTCTGAACCCATTAAAATAGCATATTTTTTACTAGACTAGAGAACCGAAACATATATTTATATCTCAGAACAAAAAGCGAAAACCTAAATGTCATTTTGGCAATTATTAAACATTACATTTATTTTGAAAAAGAAAATAAAATTTAAAAGTTATGCTTATATAACATGATGCAGTATCACATAAAGATGCCCTTAACACTGAATTATGGAGAAGGGTATTGCCAAGTGAGGAAGGAGACATTCAATGCAAATAAAACCTGCTGCTGCTTAGGAAGGGTAGTGAACCAAAGCAGGGTCATGCTGTAATGGTCAGATCCCTGCTAGAATCAGAATTAGTTTGCAGAGAACTGGCGCCAAAGTTTCTGTACGGCAATGCCCTTTGTAATCCTGAAGGAGGCTACATTCACCCAGACACTTTACCTAAAACTCCTTCTGGTTTGCAGAGGTTGACAAGCAGTCTTGTAGAGATTGTGCTCAGTGCTCCCTCATTGCCATTGTATTCCTCTGTATATACAATCTGACTTTGGAGGGGGGAACAAGTTCATGAAATGCAACTGATGCTTGCTCAAGCTAAAAAAAAAGGGGGTGTTTAAAAAACAAGCAAATATAAAAAGTATTAAGTGAATATATTTAGGTTCTTGTGATAATCTGCACCACTCAAAAAATCCATGTCTGCAGTCCCTATGGGAGTACTGGCCAGTAACTCTATTTAAAGGCAGAACTCCATTTTTTCTATGCAGACCTTCAACTTGACAGATGTCCTTTCACCTCCATCCTCAATGTTAATTTTTAGGGGCTGTTAGAACAAACCTGAAAACAGAGACTAAGTGAACTGGCTCCTTCGTAAAAACATAAACATCTCGGACAACACAACAGGAGGGGATCGATTTGAGTGATTACTTTGCAGCTCTCCTTGGTAACGAAGCTCCCTGGCCAGGGTCTTCATCCCTTGGGGAGCCTGAGCAAGATGTTGTGTGCCAATCACACTGTGTTGAGGTCTGCTTAGAAGGTGCTTGGGAGTAAAAGAAGAGTTTGACAGAGAAAAGACTGTTGAAATGAAGCTGCTTTATACAAGGGAAAATATGAAAGGTAGGAACAGATGGATAAGCCAAGGGAGAAAAATTAAAAGAAAAATTGAAACGCATGTGCATTCTTTTTAATACAATTTTTATAATATTTCTGTGAAAGACAGTCATCATATTTCAATGTACACCATAAATGCTCTTTGCACTGAGATTTGCCCTTTCTTGCTCTTTCTCCAGTTAGGTGTTGCCTCAGTTATCTTCCTCCTGAGACCCTAATTAGCAAAAAGACTGTTTTCTATAATCTCATCTCTTTCTCTCTCTCTCTTATGCCTCCATTTGCCTCAGCCCCAAAAACTTAAATTGCAAGATACCCTGGTTAGAGGCTGAAGGAGTAGCAAAAATCATGGTAAGGCTCAAGGATTATTCTCCTAATGAGACCAACATATTTCCACTCCTGCTGCTCCTAAGGTCTTCTGAAAGTCACCATGCAGATGCCTCACCAACAACCTCCCTGAGCAGTAGCCCCACCTCCTTGCCCCAGGCGTAACCACAGGCAAATAGCTAATGTCTAGCCACAAATTTTTGCTAGCATCCAACTTGAAGATATTTGAAAAACAGATAAAAGTGATTTAGATAGTTTTATTTTCCTCAATAAATAAAAAAAATTCATTTATCTAGATGTACAAGACTTACCTTATTCAGTCTGACCTAAGCCCCCATTGATCACTGCCCCCAAAGCATAAGTTTATATTACCTTTGGGAAGTGCTTTAGAAATACTGCTCAGGCACATATTCAGCATCTTCCTTTTCTCACTTTTCAGTTAACCTCATTCATAAATGGCAAAACTGGTTTCCCCTTTGGAGATGGCAGCTAATGTCATTGCTGCAAAAATGAAAACAATGCTGGAAAAAATGGTCCAAAATCCCAACAACACTGAAAGACACAGACATGATAAGAAGGTAACCAGGTCATAATTTGAGAAGTAAAGTAAAAAACAAAACAAACAAACAAACAAAAAAAATTGGGTCTTCATTAGTTTTGGAAAACAGATACTATTTACCTACCAGCTGAGGACACAGTGCAGGATAGGGAGCAATCCTCCAAGTCATATTTGCTTCTGTGAACTTTCCTTCTGTTTGTAGCAGTGTGCAGGCTTCTGCAGATCACTTGAACGTTTTCTTCTTGTGTATTCCTATTTCCACAAGATCTTTTCAGCAGAGACATTTCCACTATCAGCAAAAGCAGACTGTTCCAGTTTGTATCAGGCAAACCAGATGGAGAAAACAAATCATTAATTTATGACTAAGAAGATATATTTCTATGACAGAACTTTGTAACACCCTACACTTCTTTTTTATTTAATTTTTCATGACATTTATGAGCAGATAGGAAAATAAAATTAGAAAGAGGAGATTCCTCACAGGATCAGCATTCTATCCTCAATCCTCAGGCTGCAATTACAGGTCCTCTTCTGCCACTAGAAGTCCCAGGTAATGTTCCCCATATTCCCAGCACTCTGATGTTGGTGGGTGTAAGGGATCAGAGCTGTCTGGTGGGGAAGAGGGATAGAGATGAGCATCGGGGGACACCATCACCTTTACTCAGCTGAGCAGCAGCAGAGCTGCATGCCTGGTTGCAGCCTTGGTCAGCAGGGAACAATCTAGTCCAGGGATCCCACGCCTTTTTTGATTCAGGATGGTATCCAACAGCAGATGACCATTCCTTCCCTGTGCTCTTCCGCCATTCTTGATGGAGAGGAGGCACTAGTTTTATCTGCGTGATGAAAACATGCCTGACTTCTTCCAGCATTTGGATACACCTGCAGTGTCCTGCACATGGGTGTTGCACACCCTTGCTAGCAGGAGCCTGGGAATGAGTATTTGGGGTGACTGCCAAGTGCCCTAGGCCTGTGACAACTCCACCAGATTGGAGTTACTCCCTAGCAAATAGCCTGGGACCTCCTTGTCTTACACTTGTAAGGTTTCCCGGGGGCCAGGGGAGGAGAGGACTAATCAGAAATATTGCTTGTTGTGCTTTAACAAGGGAGAGTCTCTCCACTGCTGAATAATTCCCATAGCAAAAGGAAGAGTGTGCTTTCCCTCTCTACTCCCACAACTCCTCTAATAGCTTCACGAAGTGAATGATTTGTGTGTCTCTGAGTGCTTTGGGTAGCTCTTCTGGCTTTTTTTATGGACCTCTGTGCATCACAGTTATCAATCGATGCTGACAAAGAGACAAGCTTATGAAAGTATGTATGCTTTGGAAACCAGATCTGAGTATTGGTTTTGTTTGTAAAACTGCTCTGATTGTGGGAACAGTGACAGATTCTAAGAGGGCGATTTAATTTTTTTTAAGTCAGATGAAACGGCTGGTGCTTTTAGTTAATTGCCGACTCTATTTTCCAGTACCAAACACAAAACAAATTCTATTCTAATCTCCATAATGAGCCAATTCCAATTAGGGTAATTGCCATGGGATAGTTGTAGACTACCTATGGTTAATTAGGGCTCCACTGTGTGTTTACAACACTCCAGGAGCGTAAATATTTAATGATAACCACAGCTTCATACATCGTTACTGCTTAATTTAATATATTACATCATTGTTATTGGGAGGTTTGGAGAGAAAAGGGGCAAAACCTTGAGACATTATCAGAAAAGCTACAATGGGCTCTTTCCCCAACAGTAAATCATCCTGCCTGATAATGTCATTATGCTGAAATATTCCCTTTTTTTAGGTCATCTTATGTTCACTCAGCAGGAAAAACAAGTGCACCATCACCAGCACTCGAACTCTGAGGTTAATGGCAAGCAGAAAAGCAAAGGGACATGAGAGATGGTGGTGAACTCAGTCCTCCCCAGCTCGTGGGACAGTGGGCACCTGCATTCTCACTCTGCTGAAAAATACTTCATGAAACACAAGTAAATTTATCAGGATGAAACTGAGAAAGAATAATAAATAATAATAAATATCTTCAAGTTTTACTTGGTATTAAATATTGGCTGGTGTCCTTGAAAATGTGGGTGTTTTTCATTTACTCTTTATTTCATTGAAAATGTGACATCACAAGCAAGAAGAGACAGTGAAAGTGAACATTTGACTTGTGGAGAAATATACAGGAAATTCCATCTGCAGTTAGAGTTAAGATCAGGAATATAAAACAAACAGAAACCCTTCAGTTTGCTAAATAACCCCTTAAATTTGTCCTACATGCAGAAATTGTGTTTTAATAGAACAAAGAAAATTCCCCAAACCATGTCCATGTGTGGGCTGTAAGCAAGTGCAGTTTGCCAGTTGTGTAGTATACCTCTTAGTCTCTTAAAGACTTTTCTTAAACATATAGAAGTTCAGAATCCCGATCCCAGACAAAAGGATAAAAATTAAAAAATCAGTTCCTTCCTCTTCACTATAGAAGAAAATATCCTCATCTAATATGGTTTTGTTGCGAGCATTCATTGCAGTTTCCAGCTTTATCATTACTTTATGATAATATAAGCTCATTCATCTGTAAAGAAGAAGTTTAGTCACAAATTTATTTTATAACCTTCCTCATAAAGCAGGCCTAGCACAGCAGCTGAGTTCATAACTCTTGTTGGCAGTCTCCTTCAAGATAACTTCCCATTCAAGAGACAACTGTGACAACCAGTGATTTTTTTCTCCACTAAATTCTGTTTTCTGAGTAACACTACAACTGATACAGAAACATCCTGCTCAGATACCTTGGGTGTTCTTCAGAAGGGAAAACTAGGTTTGAATTACAACTAGTGAAAGCTTCCTTGTATGCCATGCCAATACTAATGGACATTTTTGCTGCTGATCACCTTCCATTGATTTCCAGACAGTACAATAAATCAGACATATTTTTATTAAATCTCTGAGTATAACTCAGCAGTTAGATGAAATTACAAGAGTTACAGACATCCATGGGAATGGTACTGTTTTACTCACACTCTGCACCTATCCACTGGACTGTACAAACAGGGGAACTAAATGTGCTTCATTCAGTCCACTTTTCTGCAGAAGCAGAAAAAGAGTGGGAGCACTGTCATCAATTTGTATCTCCTCTGGAGATGGCTGCAGTACTTTCCTTGACCCATAAGTATGTCAGTGGTTCCAGGTCTCCTATTTAGACATAGCCTCTGGGTCTATCCCAGACATGAATCACTGCTGGTGAAAAAGCCCATGTGCATTCCCTGGCTTGTTACTGCCCTCTTATCCTTCATGACTAATTATTTCGAACTTATTTCACAATCCCTAAATATAGTATAATCATGCTTACAATTTCTTCAAAAAATCTTCAAGCACAGAGAGTATTTCAAAATCATACTGTGGGAAGCCTAACAATTTATATGTAAACTTTTTGTTACATTCTACTTATTGATGCTAATGAATTTTCAACTGATCTGGGAATTTGGTTGTTTTCAAAAAACCTCCCATGTCAAATACTTAGATGCTTTCTAACCAGCTGCCAAAAACTATTGTCCACCTCTGGCAGCTTCATCAACTGAGTTTGGACTGGCTTTGAGGGAACTTAAGAGACACTAAAGATTGAAATTGTGGGACAGCATTAAAAAACCCTAAATCATGGACTGTACTGTCTTTTTTAATTAGTGTGTGTATTCAGTATTCAAACCATGACAGAGTATCCACTGTGCAAATAGCAGTATTCTTCTGGCTTTAATTTAATTTAAAAAAAAAAATGCAGTTAATGTTGTTGCCAGAATTTTGTAGTTCTTAATCCACAGATCATGCAGGTAATTACAATCTCATTTGCTTCCAGGGCTTGACAGGAGGCCAGATGAGACACTGGCATTCTTGGGTACTTGCATATTGGGAAGAGGCAAGGGCAAAGTTATTTAAGAAGCTTTATCGAAGGTGGACAGGAGAGGAGTTTAACAGGGTGTAAAAGGCTATCCTTTGTGGAAAAAAACACCCTGCAGAAGAGGCACTGCGGGAAGGCAGAGGTCGGGCAGAGGGGAGCACGGCTGAGGCATCTCAGAAACCGACTGGCAGGAGAGACGGAGCCCCGGAGAGCAGATCCCTCGATCCCCCCTCTCCGCCCCCGAGTATCACCGCATCCTGATGTATTAGCGGGAACATGCTGATCTCGGCAAAGCCCGGCAGCTCAGGAAACAGCCTGTCCACTTCTTTTTTGTTTCCTTGTGGGTTCATGCCACGCACAGAATACGGATCTAAACTTCATCTTCTAAAGATATTGTATTAGATCATCATTTTTTTTGATACAGACTGTAGCAACTGAGTGAAATGTGTTTTATTTTCAACATGAAAGACGAAAAAAAAGAACAATTAAACATTAAACCTTAAACATTAAACACTTACCACTCCATCTTGAATAAAATTAACTGTTGAATAAACTTAAATGGACTTGAATAAAATTAAAGTGACTTGATAGTCATGTTTTTCATTTCCACTTCTCCACATTAAAACTTCAACATTAGTTGTTTGCCAAAAGTAAAGCCTTATTTAAGTATGCAAGTGATAAGTGATTCATTTCAAAGTTAAAACTAACAATTCTTACAAGAAAGCCGGAAGCTCATAAAGATAAAATGCACCTGATCTAATCATATTTCCCTTTCTTGAAATCATCCTACTTTTTAATAGCTTACATCACCTCTAAAGGAGAAAAATAATCAATGCACACACATCTGTGGAGCAAAGTAGGATTATTTTTAGATTGCACTTTGTGGCTAAAGCTATAACATATTGTTCTGCTCTCCGTGAATGTGGGACCACACAGGTCTGCTTCAGCAAATGTATCAGCTGTTCACTTCTGAAAGAACAGGCATCATCACAATGCATTAAACTCTGGAAGAATGTATTTCCTTTAAAGATTATTTCACGGCTGTATCAAAGACAAAGGTCAGTAGGTTGTAGAGAAGTTAGTTGACATCTCTGGAGGATAAATGTTTTACACAGCCAGTCCTCTTGAAAAATCAGGAGGAGGTGGACAGTGGAGTCACTGCCATATGGATACACTTTTAAAGGCCTTCAAAGAACACAGGAAAACAATCTCATGAAGGAAATCTTTATACATAGCAAAGAAATGCTACACAAGAGGTTTGGAAAATAGTCAGCTGTCATTACTAAGAAGCTGTCAGATCTTAAACCTAGAAAAATTCCTCTGTATTAGTGGGTCACTGGTGAACACATATTTGGGACATATTAAAGAGCAAGGGCTATAAGGAGAGAAAAAAAATGAGCCTGATTCTGTTTTATTTCATCTCTGTGTTCAGAGCAATACTAGAATATAAATGCAGGGGGCAATATGGCTTTAAGGTAGTTTCCACTTCTATTTAAAGTTGATTTTGAAAAGAACAGAAAATTACATATACTGGGAAAACACAAACTCAGAAAATGCAAGCCCCATGATCTGTGCTCTCCTGGTCAATTTAAGCCAAGCAGGTGGCTGTATCAACCCTTCTGCACTCCCCACCGTACACTGATTCAATCTTTCCCAAAAACCACCCGACTCAGCCTACAGTTCCATTGGATGTGTCCAGGAGCCAGTTCTTCATGAGAAGTTTCCATTTCATGTCTGACTCTCTTTGGCACTATTTTCAGCCACCTTGACACTCATGCTCAGGAAGCATTAAACCTCTTCCAATCTTTTCTCTTAAGGGAAGCCAAATCTATAAAAAACAGTGGGAGAACAGTATCAAGCATAGCAGGGCAAGGTAATTATAGATAAAATTGAAAATATGGCCTGTAGTAGACTCTATCTACAAGATGTGCTGACCCATTTTAATGAAAATGGGAGATAGATGAAGAATTACATAATCTCTCTACCTCCTACAGCCTGCATGGCTTAACTTGCCAAGCATTTTAAGCTATTGAGCTATTGTTTTCAGAAGAAAGGGTGTGGGTGAGTTTTATATTCCTTCATGCCGAGTGAAACATTCTCTTCACTCTCCCCTTCAAGTCATAATGCACTTTGGTTAAATCTTCCAATGGGCTTAATGCTTTTTGTCTGCCAAGGATCTTCCTATTTCTGTGTCTTTCTAAACTTTGCAAATCCTCTATTGCACTTCAGAGCAGATGCCAGCCATGGACCTCTACAAGCATCATTTTGTTATTTCTCAATTACACAAACCATGCTTCTGAAATGGCTTGGTTAACTTTATTATATCCATGAATTTTTTAAAGGGTTTTTAATTACAACCCCTGCTGTCTTAAGCACCCAGCCTTTGAACAGGAAACAAATTTTTAAAATTAATTTTGCAACAGGCTGCAGCAGTAGAGTTGTATTTTTCAAAAGACCAAAAAGAATGGGATGTTTTTATCTATACAGTGACAGAGCTTCAAAAAAGAATTGCAAGACATCAACTTGTCAAACTGTGACCACGGTAGGCATTGCAATCATTCTTTTAAGAGAGAGGAACACTTGACAAAACTTTTTTTAAAAACTCACTTTAGTTCCTTGTTATTTTGGTGGCTGTTCTACAGAGTTCAAAGACAGAAGAAAGATTGGGCATGTGAACACTAGTGTAGCTCAAATCAAGATGTATGAGTTTTGTTGATTATTTGCCACTGATGTACTTTTCTTGGGTGAAAGATTCCATTCTGCCAGTCATGATGGAACTGTGAACTAAGACCTGCAGAAAAAAGATCTGAATAACCATGAGGCAAATAATAAAGAGAGTGCATGACCCATTTGATAGAGCAAAGTAGCAAGAGGAGTGATTTTTACTTGGGCCTTGCTGAAGATACATGCCATGGGAAAGAATCACTGTGGTTTAATATAACTATAGGTCATATGGATCTGTTCATGAAGCCACTAAACTCCAACTCCAAAAGTGAGGAATATTGTGCAGCTACAGATGCTGTGTCATGATAAATGTGTGAACTATTTTCATGCTATTATACAGCATCGTGCAGTCAGGAACTAAAGCAGCACACCCTGAGCTGTGCTCCGAGGTGATGGAGTCATGCAAACCCATCTGATAAAAACGTGGCACTCAGCAATGAGCTGGATGAATTGCACCTTCACAGGAGAACCCTCCCAGGCATTTAAGAGTCATGGGCCTAAAATATGACAGCTGGATCATTTTACCATGTATATCATGTATTTTCACTTGTATATCATGTCAGCTTCATAGTCTTGTGCCATCTTCCTTTATTTGAGAAATTTTGTCCTGACATTCCTTTCGTATGTCATCAAGATCAGCTTTCCATCACACAACCCATACCTCAGTCAACCACTTGAATATTTTTATTACTTGTTATCAGTGATGCAGTGCTGGAAACCATATTCTATATGTGTAGTGACTCAGAAAATCTACCTCTGTTCAGGTAAAATTATATTAATGTTATCTTTAAAACTGAAGTGTTATGGCAAATTGTTGAGTGAATATATGTTTACTTTTATGGTCTGTAAATGGTAGCACTTTTTTTTAGGGAACATCCAATGGCAAGGGTTTAAGCAAAATTAGCAAAACTAATTTTCTCCTTCCAGACAAAAAAATAGTGTAGTCTAGAACAGAGAAAGTAAACCAGGACTCAAAGTAAAAAGCCAAGCACTGGAAATGGAGGTCCACAAAGCTACATTAAAATCTGTGTGTATTCTGCAGCATTGGGGACTCTCTATTCTAAAGAATTTATTAGCGTATTGAGGACCCTCTTGTTGAATTTACAGCTTCTAATGTAATCAAACAATATTTTCTTTGTGACACTAATTACTTTTACTGTCCATGCACAGGTATGTATCTGTCTATTTTTATAGACCATTCAGCACTATAAATGACCAACTCAATTAATATAATTTCCAATAGCCTGACCACAAAAAAAAACCCAAAACAAATAATAGAAGTAAGAGGGAAATCCTGTTTCCACTAAAGTTAATGAATACTTTGCTGTTGTTTCCAGCATGGGCAAGATTTCCCCATAAAAGAGAACACTTACATAAACTCAGTTTGATTACTTTGCAGAGTCACACAATAGAATGAGTATCTTTGTCCATAGGTTTAAGGGGAAGAGAGATCTTCTTCCAGTCATTTTTAAATTTTAACTCTATGTGATGCTATTGAGAAAGTTTTATGTATTTTCCAAGTAGCTGGGATATTTTAGAAAGAAATCAGTGAAGAAGCCAGCTAATATATATTAGACACTCTTGTTTTATTACATGTCATCTTTGATAATCTAGTAATATATAGAGATATAGATAAACTGTCATTGCCATAGAAAGATTTGCTACAAATCCCCTGCTGCAGTGATGTTTCTACTGCCAACACACCCAGCTGATTGATCAGCTGACAGCTAACAGCTGAAAAATTCAGGTTTCATCAAATGAGGGGATAGAAGGCAGATCATAGGATTAGCTTTAAATGGTTCTTCTGGTGTTCCTATATATCTCAGTATTTGTCAAGTGTATATTGGTGCTGCTGCAGATGAGTCACTTAAATTCATCTTCCACAGTTTTTTTTCTGTATTCCTGTGATGACAAGTGTATCCCTCTGCTCTGACATGAAATATGTAAGTATCAGTAGTGGGGGCATGAGATTGGCAGAAAGCCAACTCGACTACCTGAGCCAGGGGGGTAGCAGGGAGAATGTGTGTCACTAATGAACTGGAAGTCCAGCTGAAGGTAAGCAAGTGTGGACTTTGATTATGCTCAGTTTCACCTTTTCGGTAGTTCCTAAATCCTCCCCTGCAAAGCAGCAAACTAAATGAGAAAGCACAACTGGATTAGATGCCACTTGGTCTTTATCTCCAGCCGTACAGATGAAACCTTTGCAGGAACTGTGCAGCTTAGGGTGTCCCACTGAGCCCAGTCCTCATAAACTAGAATAAAATTTGAGACTCTAACTCCTAGCACTAAAAGAAGTATCTAATGATTGTTAGCAGAAGGCATAAAATGTCCGAGAGTGCAAAACCTGCAAGCAGTAAAACAGGCAAATATACTCCCCATGTTACTCTCCAGGCAGGCAACAGCAACTCTACCGGTCTCATCAAACCAAGCTGTAAAATGGCATTAAATTTTAGGTACCTTGTTGCACAGGTTAGCAGAACTAATACAATGAAAGGCAGACACATAGACAGACTGGCAGTCAAACAGAGGAAAAATAAGCACTAAAAATAAACTTGTGGAGACCATGAAGAGGAAAGGATCTACACTCCAGAAAGGGAATATAGATATGCTAAACAGTGCTTAGAAATATGCTTAACAAGCTAATGCAACATGGAAAATAATATTTAGGTTTAATATAAGTCTAGCTTCTAACAGTCAATTCTGTAATTCTTACAAATCATTGTCCAGAAAGAGCACTAAATAAATTTTTCAAAACTTCTTAAAGCAGACACTTGCATGATCCTGAAAAAAAAATTGGAGTAGAGTTTCATTAACCTGCAGGTAAAAGTGATGACCCAACAGGATCAGTCACTGCTAATTCATGCAGTTGCTCTGTGTATTACTGAAGTAGTATAAAACATCCCTTACATTTTCTGGAAGTCTCACATCATGTAAGAAACACTACTGGGGAAAAAAACAAATGGATCAATTAGCCCTCCATAGCTCCTTATTATCTTTGTGCTCTTTCAGCTTTTTATATCAACATGAAAGCCATAAAAATGACAAGACCCATTTTGTAGATATTTATATGTAGAGGGTCCCTCAAGAGAAGGAACTGCTCCCTGCCATCTGGGATAATATGTTTTACATTTAGCAAAACCTACAGTTTACATTTTTGATATTCATACAAATACTATGCACATGGACATCATCAGCAGTAGGGATTTTTTTGTAATTGTAATAGCTTTATAAATAAAGTATATATTTATATATCTTCTATACAAAAGAGTGTGTTTGCATATATGTAAGTACACCTGTACACATCTTATTTGATTTCTTCCCATTTACAATGTCTGAGACAGAATTCAGCTGTCAGACTATTTCTGTGCTTTCTCTAAAATTTATTTCTTAATGTTAAAATAAATAAAGTGTCCTCTAATCTGACTGAGTCATTATTTAAACAATGTTTCACTGTGGGAAGTTGATTTGTTTTCTTTATTGTTGTGAATTTGATTTATTAGGGATTGGGGGCAGGGGAAGAGCTAGGAAACAGTAACCAGGTGTTGATTCCAACCAAGCTGCACTAATTCCGGGTTCCTCACAGTAAGCTGACACCTGAAAACCCGCAAACAAAATGTAAGTTGTTTCATGTGTATTCCACAATTTGAGTGAGTTTCACAAAAACTAATAGAAGACACAAGCAAGGAAAATTAGCTGTTAAAATACGGAGGGAAAGGGGCTGAGCAGACAAGTCTCCTTCAGGCATATCTCAATACAATGCTCAGTGGTTATTGACTCAATCTACAGCAAGAAAAGTAGGGGGTTTTTGCCAGGAAGAACAGTTCTTTTGTCATTTTTCTGCATTTACAGAATAAAAACAAAACCCAAGCATTCAGCCAAGCAGCATTAGTTTGGTCCATTATGTCTCCCAATTCAAGCAAGAATCTATTTATGATTAGTATAACTTCTCAATTAGACTCTCCTATATATATTCTTACTGTACACAAGGCATTGGGGAGAAGAGCTGAAGAGCCAGGAGGAAAAACTGACTGAAGAATTCTCCAAATTAATATTAATAAAATGTAAAACTGTAGAAGCACCTGCCTCCTTGAACTGTCTCTCATTTTCTGTTAAATGTGTACCTGAGCAGTTCCAAGGGCTTAAATAGGTGGAAATGGGTCCTATGCCTTCCCTAACAGCTGATTAATTTGCAGTCACTGCAACAGCTAATGTTTTTTTTAAATTGGCAGGTCATGTTAAAAAAACAGATGGGTATTTTATGCCTCCGGTTTTGCTTTCACTGCAGTGCAGCTCACTGTATTATTCTCCAAACTGGAAAAGATGATTGATTACGGCCAGGGAAAAGGAGAAATTGGGAGAAGATACAACCAGAAGGGAACCTCATCAATGCCTATCTGAAGGGAGGATGTCAAGAGGATGGATCCAGGCTCTTCTCAGTGATGCCAAGCAACAGGACAAGAGGCAATGGGCAGAAACTGATGCAAAGGAAGTTCCACCTGAACACGAGGAAAAACTTCACTGTGCAGGTGACCATGCACCAAAACAAACTGCCCCGTGAGGTTGTGGAGTCTCCCTCACTGGAGATGTTCAAGAACCATCTGGACACAATCCTGTGCCATGTGCTCTAGGATGACCCTGCTTGGGCAGGAAGGTTGGACCGGATGACCTGCTGTGGTCCCTTCCAACCTGACCTATTCTGCGGTTCTACGCAAGTGTTTCCAAAGTGCTGTGGGTTCAGCAACAGAAAGCAATGAGCTGTTTAAAAAGATAGCAGACAAAAATGACCATGAAATATCAGTTGCGTATTTGTCATCTCTCAGAGGAACCCTGATAAGGAAAACTGCAGAGAAACACTTTGAAATCCTCCAGTGGTAACACAAACTGTTATTACCATTATAATTTCCTTCCCTCCCGCAGGTTGGATGGCTTAGTCACTGAAGGTCAAAATGACTCACTGAATGGGCACGCATTTGTGCCTGATTGCAGGCACTGAGAAACCTCCAACGATCCCTGGCTCGAGTGAGAAAACTGAGGAAGAAACTGGTGTACTGGTGTTGCTGTGCTCACAACATGTGCCACAGAACACCCTGGGATTCAAAAACTGCTCTGCCAAAGCTCAGTGTTTTTATTTCAACCATTGCATCCCCCCAAGGGTTGAACCAAAGCACACAGAAAAGAGGAAACCCTGAGAAGAGCCTCTCCCAGGACAGGTCCTTATGCACTCAGAACAGGCTAAGCCACTCAGACCCAAACAGTCTCATTTTGGATGCAGCCATTGAACTCAGCCTAGAGAACCCTCAGAGTATGGCTCAGCCAGCCTGTGAAAAATGAACATTAGAAATATGCCCAAATAATCCTTCCTGTGGTTGTCCCAACCCTCACATTGTAATTTGTCCTGTATAGCAGGCATCCTTCACTGGTGTGCATGCACTGCCATCCCAGTGCCAGCTTGGACACAATCCTTGTTCAAAGGGAGCATTGACCCCACTGGGGAAAAGCAGGTTGGGATGTGCTAGCTAAAGGTCAGGTACAGAGGGTGACCTGACATAATTACATGCCTAGAAGATATTTTGGGAGACAGTGAGGGACCTCTTGCTGAGGGGTAATTCAGGTCCAACATCTGTACCCAGGCAGGCAAATAAAAGCATTCACAAGTGTAACCCTTGGCAGCTGTTAGACAGAGCTGGCCAATACCCTGTGTGGATGCATCAATGAATAATGCCCTGTTATTGCCAGCGACCATGTCAGCAAATTGTTGTTCTTTAAATGCTGCAGTAACATTTGTACATGAAGAGCACAACACTGAATGGAGGTTTCACCCCTGGCCAAACTTATCGTTGCTCTGTCTTCCCTGATAAAAGAGGACATACAGCAGGCATTAATTGTGCCTCATATGTCCAAGTGCTTTGGACATGAATGCAATTGCTTTCTTTGACAGGGAGCAACGTGACTTACTTAAGAACAAGAGAACGAGATACCCTCTTGCAAACTAATAAGTACATTGTGTGCTGAGACAAAGGCTGCAGGAAGAGGAGGTGGCAGGCATAGCTGGGACCTTCAAACAGTGTCCTTGGCCATGTTTCTAACATGTTCTTGACCACTTATTTACATGTCTGTGTAAGCTAAACACATCTGAAGAAATCTGCAGCTGCAAGGATGAGTGAAGCTCAACAACGCAGGAGGAGCAGAGCACAGCCCTGACAGAGGTGTCCTGTGGGCACCCTGCAGGGTCCACTGGAGGAGCCTGCATCCCAAATCACTCCATGGACCAGTGGGTGAGTGGGCCACACAGGTGTTTGAGCTCACCTTCAGCAGTGCAGAAGGGGTACCCACAGCCAAGCTCTTCTTCCATCCTCATAATCAGAGATTGGGAGGGAAAGGAAACATTGAAACTCCTCTGCAGATGAGGAAGGGAGGAGGCACAGTCCCACGGGTGCAAATGGGCTTTTCTGCAAGATTCTCGTATCTTCTGGTAAACTCATAAAAGTGATCATCATCTGAACTTTTTCTCATAAGGGCATTAATCCCAACAACAGAGTAAGCAGAAGACACCTTACTTTGCATTTTTTAAAGTAGGAGCAACATGCCAAGAATATGCACATGAATAATTATTCAAGAAAAAAAAACTGGGAAGCTTTGCCAGATGCTACACATCAGGAAGCGCTTTAATCCACATGACCAAAAAGCATTGCATCCATCAATGCTTTCGTGATAACAGGCTGTCCTATGCTTGAACACCTAAAATACATTGTTACAACTAAAATAGGACTGGTGACAGTTATTTTGCACTGCATTTCCTACCCTTTGTCTGACACATCATTTCAACAAAAATGTGCTTGATTCGGGCATTTATACACACATATGATATAATAGTAATTCAATATTGCAAAGTGAAATTTGCCTTCCATGATTAGGTTTATAATTTGAAAATTGAACGGCTTTGAGGGTGATGATTGTAACTCACACTGCCTTATGGTTCCTCACACTAAAAAGCTGGTGTTAGTCTGTATCAGTTTTCCTTTTAGAAACTAAATAACATAAAGCTGCCACTCAGAAGCAGTGCCTGTCTTTTTCCTCACTTGATCAGCTAGATGATGAATTAAATTTGCAGTGTAATTTACTTCTGGGTCACATTTGTACCAACAAAAAGTGCTAAACAAAAGTATTTCTGATCTTAAAAGCCACATGTTTGGAATATAAGTGTTCTCATGAAGAAGAGAGGACATCGTGAGGAAGCACTTGTGAAGAGGACTACCTGACAGAAACCTCTCCCCAGGTTTGGTCACTCTTAGGCTTTGCAAGTAGAGAAATGAGGAGGGATGTGGCAGTCGTGACCACCACCCTGTATCCACCAAGCCCAGGACACGATTGCAGCAGGGTGAGTTCACACATGGTGTCACTGGCCGTGCTGTGCCTCTGACCCCCAGAAGGGATACACACAGTGCTGTTTCCTTTTTGATTACCAGAGGCAGCGATTCCTCAGGGACAGTCCCTATCCCACTGTGGGGACCCTGGTGACTTTAAAGTACGTTTCTGGCAAATGCCATCACCACCATTGCCAACACAGTGATAGCTGCAGAAAAGGCCTGGGAGACCTTCCCTCATGAAGAAGAGCCTTAGAAGAGACCTGTGGTGAGTCTGATGAGACCTGAGAGAAGCAGTTGTCTATTTGTAATTCTTCTGAAATTTCCTTACCAGGGGAAAGGAAAACAGCTTTAAAATTTTCATCACAGACCATCTGAAGGTTGCACAAGTATTTCTACACTGTTATGGGAAGAGTGTGTATAAGCAACAGTGATTTTGTTCCTTTTTCAGCCTTTACCATCATAATGAAACCACAAAAAATACCTGTCCTACTTAACAGCTTCTTAAGAGGGGTGATTTAGTGTCATTGCGTAAGGCACCTGGAGAAATAATTAGAGCCCAATCGCTGCTATACAACTTATATGCCCTCTTCGAGGCCAAAATTAAATTAACAAAATCCTGATTTGGGGGCAGGAGGGAAAGGCTTTCTGTGACACTGCTATGACTTTGCAGTGAGTGTGACAGTCCCCAGCTGCAGTTTATTGGCTTCACCATCAGACCTGATGGGGGGACAAGGAAGGAAGGACTGCCAGCAGTGAATGACCGGAATCTCGATTCCTGTCACTTGGCAATTTTCCCAAGTCTGAATGCAGGCCTGCCCACAAAAGGCACTCAAGCAGGACTAGCAAGAGGAAAGGCAGCACAGGAGGGCAGCAGGAATTAGTACAATAAGAAGCGAAGTGTCTCATCTCCTCAGGGAGACAGCTCTGCTGAGGGCATGGAGTTGGGGCACATTTTACAGGGCTCAGGGAGAGGGTCATGCCAGCCGGGGCCAGCAGCTCTGTGGCTGCCCCTGCCTGCCCTGATCCTGGAAGGCTTCGCTGGGGACTAGCAAAAATGCCCCTTTTCTGCTGCGTTTTGTTCCACTGAGGAGGAAGAGTGTGTGTGTGGTCTCCTGGCTTATGAAATGCTTGGCATTTTATTGCTCCTCAGCTCTAGCATAACTCAACTACAGCAGTTTGTCTGCCGTCTGGGCCAAGCATGTCCTCACTTGCATAAAAGGAAATTAACACTGAGGGTTTTGAGCTAAGACCACTTCTATACTAGGGTAAAACTGAAATATTTTGACACATTCAGCTAATATGTGCTGTAATCTAAACAGTAGGAAAGAACTCCCTCATCCTAACCCATGAGCAGCTAATATCCACTACAGCTCCCATTCCTTCCTCCATAGAAGGAACTGAATCCTCTCTCATTAAAATTTTGCCACTGGCACCAAGAGGCCAGGAATCCCTGAGGATTTCAGCACACATTCATTCATACTCATGAAACATCATCTTTCCCTAGCAGGGACAAGCCCTCATCTAGACTGAAACATTCATGAATGGTGAGTCTTCCTGAGGGAACAGGAAGAGCTTTGCTTTGATAAATCACTGCAGCTGGACTTTCTGAGCTGTGCTGAGCATTAATCAGCTTTATTTAATTTATTTCTTTATTTGGGGAAGGGCTAATGAAGCTCACCTAAGGTAAGAACTGCAGCAGTGAGCTGTCTTCTCTAAGCAAATCCATCAAGTATTCAGAGGGGTTTAAATGTATGAAACTGTAACATCACTAACAGACATAACCCAAAGAGAAGGCCGCATTTTCATCTTTAAGGTGTTCATTGTGGCTGTTACTGTCCTTAGAAAACCAGTGAGATGCCAGTAAACAGCAAAACTGTATAAGAGTTTTCCAACTAAATTATCAGCGTGATTCTGAAAAAAATCATATTATTTACCAATAAACCAGCAAAATAAAAAGCAGTGAGCTCATTATTTTGGGACAAGACCACATACAAATCTAAATCTACTCATTTCTAGGAACCACATTTGAACAGCAAGGGAAAGGTCATGCAACTATACACAGTCAATTCCTGTGGAAATTCATACTAGTTGGAAAAGAAACTACAATCATACTACACTATGTGAGATGGGGAAAGGCTCTCTCTTCAGCTGCCCCATGAGGGGTGAATAAGCCTATGCTTTGTGTAAGCCTCTGAGATTCATCTTCGGTCCAGTACTAGGAGGACTGTAAGTTTTCTGCAAAGCGTGTCTACATCTGTCCTGTGGCTCCTGTGGGTTTCAGATGCAAGTCAGAAGCTCACACTGCCATTGCTCTTCTGGGAAAGGAGTTGTTTAAACTACAGAGGTAGCATGAAGAGTTAGAGCCTGCATCCTGTGGCCAGTCCCCTGTGACAATGAGCTCCTGCACACAGAGGGGCCTTCCTCTGCTACAGGTAGAGCTGGAGTTTCCTGAGGGATCCAGAAGCTTTGTCCAAAGATTATAATCTGCTAACCGATCAGTGAGGTCTTTCAGCCAGGCAAGTGTCACATGAACTTTTAGCAGTGGAGTTTGTAGTAAAATCCCCGCAGCATTCAGTCTGTGATTGAAAACTTGCAAACACCAAATGCTTAGAGGAAAGTAATTATTTCTACCAACCAACAGAGATGTCACTGTGGTGGGTTAGGGCCTGCCTGAAGCTGCAAATTGTCTCTCAAATGCTCACTCCTTGCTGCACTGAAATTCCTTCCCAGCCCAGATCAGTGCTGGTGTTTTGACATATGGCTCCACTAAACACATCTCTGCGTAGATGTGCTTGGCTGGCTGGTTTGGCTTTATTGTCTCCAGAGAGTACAAACCACACCTACTGGCTTTGCTCTGTACTCACCTGTTTTCAAGTGGCAATAGAAAGGGCTATTCTGAAAGGAGTAAACGTCGATGTCTTTGTTGCAAAACTGGAGATGAATCTCCTAGGGGCAGAGCAGAGCAATGAAGCCTGGTGCTAGCCTGGCTCAGTCTGCTCACCAACAGATTGCTTCAAGGCTATTTTCATGTCCTGCATCTAAATTCCTAAGTCAGGTCTTGGTCCGTAGAAGTGCAGCACTCAGCTACTCCAGCAGCACCCCAAGAGCTGAATGCCAGCCTCTCCTCACTGTATCAATACACTCTTTCAGTTTTCCTTTCTCAGTACCAATTAGATATTTAGGCTTTACCTGGAAATTGTTGCCTCTAATACTCAAAGTTGCTTTTGACGTTGATCTTCTTTGAGCTACTGGTTCCTTCTACCAGTTCCCTAATTCAGATGGGAAATTATTCATGTGTATCATGATTAGCTCCTAGAGATCTGTCCAGGTACCGGTGAAGTATTCATGATTTATCTTGGGTTGAGAGTTATCTCAAGAGTTCAAAGCACTTCCTTGTTGTTACAACATTTATAAGCCTGATCCTGTATGCTACTAATTACATTTTAGTTGTACATGCTCTTACTTAAGTATGTGTCATCAAAAAAACTCTACCATTAATTTGACTTTTCATAGAGATTGCACATGACACATAGGTATTATACGTGACAGACATTGTTAAAGGGCTTTTAGTCCAAGTAATTTCCACTCCACCCCACCAAGGCACAGGACACTACGGTGCCATGCTGAATGCTTCAGAGATGAGGAGATGATACCCATGAAAGCCACAAGTCTGACATCTGCAAACACTGATTTGTTTTGATAACTGCTCTGCAGTTGCTGAGACTGGTGTTGCCTGGATGAATTAAAAACATAATGAAATTACTTCTTCTCCCATACTTAAAACTTGCAAGAAAACTCAGCTCACAACAGATTTTCAGCAGAATCTAATGCTAATCAAAAATAGAGGCCTGAATACACAAGTCTAATTATTGTGCAGAAAGAAGTCATGCTGCTTAGCTCCAATTCTAAGCTAAACTACTCCAGCAAATATTGCCTCATGATCCTGAATCTGCTGACATATTTGTATTGTTTACTGTGTGATTTCCTACACACTTTTGAAGCAAATTGGGAAAATTCACACACACAGAACTAGAACTAAAAACACTTTTGTATTTTACATTTAAAATGTGAGGATACCAAGAGGATAAAGAAGAGTTTAAGTCTATGAGACATTTTGTTGCTGGGTTACTTTCAAAAGTTTATCTGTGAAACTGTAGTTTCCTGAAGTGAAACTGTTTAGGGCTGTTGGGACTGCACAAGGGATGGTGAGGATGGTGGGGAGCCAGAGCAACAAAGAGGGCTGTGCTGCTTAACTGTACCACTGCATCCCAAGCAGCAACAAGCACCCTGCACCCCAGACTAACCATGCCAGCAGCATGTCCTTTCAGTCACACTTGACCAAAAGGTGTAGCTGGTGTCAGGTCACTTCCTTTGGTGTTTTAGGCCATCTCCACGATGGCTGGAGACCAAGACTTGCCTCAGGACAGGTACAGCCAGCAGGCACATGCCATGGTACCAAAACAACCAGCACCCAACTGCCAGCTCAGCTCCAGGCTCTGCCCCTCCACAGGCCATGCACACAACTTACAAAGTTATGTTTTTAATATTAACAACAATGGCAATATACATCATCTTTTGGGTGCAAAAGGTGCAAGGAGCATCAGTCTTGGTAGGCCACAGGCCAGGATGCCACTTCTTCACTTATACTCTAATATCTCTATGCATATTAACTCCATTTAACATCTGCAGTTGTGTATGGGTGGTACATAAATTCTACTGATGATCATGTATTTCGTTACCTCAATCCAAAACTGAATTCTTGCTTTACTTGGCATTTATTTTTATCATTCTCATTTCCTTTTTCTATGTCTGTGACTATACCATATCCCCAAGTGTCAATACTTTCAGAAAGCTGTGGTAGATATCCTAGGAACTCTGACAAGGGGAGCTGCACTGATTTGATGTGCATTTAAGAGGTGAACGCACAAGAGTTATTTGACTTCTTAAGACCCCAGCTTTTCACGTATTGCAAGACAAGATCTTCCCACCCACCAGTCTGGCTGGAAGGCAGAGTGGTCAGGGCACTTGTGTGGCATAGTCACAAGCCAGAGCTGTTAGGCAGAACTGCAGTACTTTCAGCAGCATAGCCACAAAAAAGATAATTCCCCCAAGAAAAAGGAACAAACACAATTTTTTTTTTGTCTGCAACCTCATCTACTAGTAACTATGCAGTGCCATCAAATAGCTGTTTCCAGTTTTAAAACTTCTTAAATAACTTTCAAGTCTGCAAAATTTCCAGCACTTCATAAAGACCCTGGGTTGTGCCATCTTCATTTTGATCATCTTCAGAAGCTTGCTGAGCCACTGAGATGGCAATCCGAAGGGAAGCTGCCGTTTCTCTGAGACAGTGCATCCAATATGAGTGTGTGAATGTGACTTTTTGAGGGCTCTCAGAAGGAAACGGAACAAGGATAATGTTCCAGATATAAAAAAATAAGGGAACCTCTTTAAATACTTCAAGTGCGTATAAACAAGGAAAGGACTGTTAAAATCCACATCAAGAAAATCATGGCATTATGGTATAAAAGCAAAATAAATAGAGACAAAATCTAGAAGACAGAACAAGAAAGACAAGAATTGCTTGCACACATTAAAAAAAAAAAGACCCTTTTATGAATCATCAGTTGCAAAAGTTGGGAATTATTTTATTTTAAAAATAAGCTGCAAACTGTTTGGGTTTTTTTTTTTTTTTCCTTCTATCTTCCCTAAATCTCCAATACACAGTGACTGGTTTTGATATGTATTAGTTACTCTAAAACTATTCTCCAGCCAGCTCAAGAACTGTGTGCACAGATTGCAAGATGAAAATCATTCATGAAATGTCGCTGACACTCACTGATCTGGAGTTTCTCCAAGAGATCAGTGCCAAGGTACTGTTTATCTCCATAGCAACTATGTGTCAAAGAAAAGGTAAGTACTATTAATGTGTAACACTTGTTAAAAAGTTAAAGTCACCATAAAGGACTGCTAGAAGAGGCATTGCTTATTTTCACAGCCAAAGTCTCCTAATGAGACAGTTCCTGCTTTATCTCAGCAGTAAACAGGCTTTTGTGTTCTGCTTCATTGGTGGGTTTTTTGTGGTTTGTCTAACCATTTTTTGAATCTATGTAAATTTTTAGTACTTCAAACATCACCAGGTCTGAGTTCTACAGGTGAACTGCAGCTTGGTGATTTCCTTGGATGCTCCCTTTTACTTTCGCAGAGAAAAATGATCCTTCCTTATTGACCTACAACCCATATATGATTTTATAGCTCTCTTTCATATTTCCTCATTTTTCATAGCTAGAGCCCTTATATGTTTGGGTTTTTTATATTGAACCTATTTCACACACGTGGTTGTCCTGTCATGCAACTGTGCTTCTTTTTAGGTCCTATTTTTTCAATATATATATAAAAATATGTTTGTGTGTGTGTGTGTACTGATATGAAGGCTAAAAAATGTTCACAGCATTCAAGATATTACAGCCTAATACTGTTTTATGGGCTGTTCTCCATCCCTTCTCTAGTAATTTGCATTATGCTGGCTGCCATTCAGCATTGTGCTGATGTTCCTACAGAATTCGCTATTATAACTTCAGAATCTTTGTTCTACTTGATAATAGCTTCTTTGGAGTCTGCAATTGCGTATATTAAATTAGGATTTCTCTTGAGAACTCTTTTTATATTTTCACACGTTCTTTTCTCTGAGCCTGCCATGTTACTCAGTATCACAAGACATTATAGCAACTCTTCACACTTTCCTAGCTTTTGTTTTTTTCCACAAAGAAGAGTTCAGAACAGTCACTGAACTTTGCTGCTTCATTTTTCACCCCTTTTCCACTCATTTGTGAATGTAGTGAAAGGCAGGGCTCATCAGATACATCCCTGTGGGACCACAGTGGCAAGTTCCCTCTGGTGAGAAAAGTAACTACATATTTTTTTTAATGGTTGCCTATTCATGTCAGCACTGCCCATCTCATCCTAGTCATAATTTCTTTAAGACCCTTTGGTGAATGATCTTGCCAAGTGTCTTTCAGGAATCCACGGAGACCATATGAACTGTATCTCCCATATCAGCACCCTCGTTCACTCCTTCAGAAAATCCTGATAGATTTATGAGGAATTAATTACCTTTACAAAAGCGTGAAGAATCTTGTTCAATGTAACATTTTTATCTACATATCCAACAATTTTGCTCTATTATTAATATCCAACACCAATCTGTAATCTTCTAAAATGTCTGCAACTCTTTTCAACAGCAAGCAGCATCATTTGCTACAATTTCATTCCTCTGGAATCCAGGTTATTGGTTGCAGGTAAGAGATAAGTGGCTGCACACTAAACTAGTAGTTTGTTTGCATCCATTTAGAGCTCTCTGGTGAAAAATATGGTCCTGCTGGAAACTCTCTGCTAACTCTCCATGCAGTGGCCACTTAGGACAATCTGACTTTTCACTGGGTTGTCACTGTCAAGGCTCGGTTCTCCAAAACTGCTTCAGGTTTGGACATTTTGAAGTCATTCTTTATTCCTATAAAATTTACTGAAATGAGAGTTGTGAAAAGGCCAGGAGAGGAAAAAACCCATAACAACCTGTCACTGAAAGACCATGTCAGAATGCTCTTTCAAAGGTTGGACATTTAAAATCTCCTTATTTAGCTTCCCATGGCATTCCTTGAAAAGCTCTGTGGATCAGCAAGATAAAAAAGCAAGAGCCTGTGTTCACAACAGCCTCTTTTTCCTTTCAGTAGTTTTGTTTTTCGATCTACAGCCAGACCTGTCCTGGTTCAAAAGGAATGAACAAAAAAAGAGATCATGGTGCACAGGCATGTTTTTTTCAAATGGGACAAGCCTTCATGAAATGAAAGTTTCTGTAACAAAGGCTTTTAGACAGTGGTGCTTTTTATACATTGCTCACATATAATTTAGTAATGAGTAGTTACCAAGGTAGTTAGGCCGTTGTGGACCCAATTATCCAATTACTGCAACAGACTGCACAAACAGAGTAATTGTACAGCGAACTCACTCACCTACTTTGCATTAGTGCTTTTGTAAGCCTGGTGTTACCCTTTCAGTGCCAGACTGGGGACATTTCAACTTGTTTATTAACACCTGGGGAAGTTTTAGCTCGTGTTTTGGGTAGAAAATATTCTGGGTTTTCACAGAGGGCAGCTAACAGTGGAACTACCACAAGACAGCTGGAAAGCAGCAATATTAATTCTCTCAAATTCAGATGACATAGAATTTAAATTTGCTGGCTTCTCTGAGCTTCCTCTTCTCAAAGTTCTTTCTTGTGAGAAGATAATTCTATTCCTTCTAGGTGTTGAAAAGTCATAGCAGCCTCATCAGCCAGAAATTTGCATGTGACTGAAACAAATCCACAGTGAAAATTGAATTTTTCTCTTTGCCCTAACAGAATATTAGTTTAGTGCATGCCACAAAATACAAACCCAGATCTAGCTCACAACAAATTTCAGCATTCTTTATGTTATTGCTCTTGACACCTGGGTTTGGCATGCCAAGGGAGAGGTGCATCTGTCAAGCCTATGCCTGTGCAACAGTAGTATAAACAATTAGGCAAATGTTGCTTCAAGACACAAGTTCACGTGGAAAGCTAAATAATAAGAGTAAGTTATATGGGCAATTGCAAATAAATCAGACCAAAATTTCCTGCCAAGTGGAAGTGGGGTATATATTCTTCCACAAAATGAAGCAATGCTTTTCCCTTCACACTTCTATTTCCGATTGTGAATTGTTGTGTGGGAAGTCTAATGGCTTGGGACAATTACTGAATAAAATGGCACTTCAGGAAAGCAGATAATCTTCGTGGGATGTAGCAAAGGTAAAATCACAGATTGCTCTAAATTGCTAGCATAGAACATACCTTATAACCATAAAATATATGATTTTTTTTTTTTTTTTGCCTTGATACAGCTATACTCTTACAGTGTTAATCTTTCTCCTTTTAATCTCCTGGATTCCCACAGTGCAAAGCTCCCTTTCATTGGACCCTTATCCTTAAAAGTAGTTGATCAGGCTCCAGAACCATGTTTATCTTGCTGGAGGCAATTAGTTAGGACCAGCTGTCAAAGCCACAGCCAGTTCCTAGCACACGTGTGTGCAGCTCGTCAGCAGACACAAGTAACAGCATATGTGTTCCAGAAGATAATGACACTGATCTTAAAGTGGAGTAGGGTTTTGTTTGGTAGAATAACACATGGGGAACCAGATTACACTATAATTAAACACTATGATATTTCAGTAAATGATTCAACTTCAGGCCTATTTTCAGGTTTGTAGACTGCTAGCACAGCAGCTGCTTGTAATATAAGCTCAGTTTATCTACGCCCTCCCAGTACTTAGAGGTTTGAGCACTCCTTTTGAATTTACTGCCATCTCTATTTTTAAAAGCTCATTTATGAGATATGTGCAGCTGAAAGACCAAGAAAACTCTAGGCTTTGAATGGATGGATTAGATTAAAGTGTTGGGCAGAAGAAGTGAAGATTTTATTCAATTATGCAACTTCTCCTGCACATCAGTTTTTCAACACTTTGTCATATTTAGAAACTGTTTAGCTGCAATATTATTAGAAACAGTAGTTAAATGTTACTTATAAAAGAAAAGCAAAATAATGTTACCAGTTTGTGAGCCAGAAATATCTACCTCCTACTGAATGAGGACAATCAAATAATAAAGAGCTCTTCAAAATCTATAAAAAGACTCCTGTGACTAAGTATGTTCTACATCAAGCCTTTGTAATTCCCAACAAATTCATAATGTAAAATTGATAAAGAGCAAATGACGATTAAGCTCACAACAGTTACTAAGTACAGGTCACAGAGATGGGAATATTTCATTCCAGAAAGGATTGCCAGCATTGAGAAACCTTGTACTTGGGTTGAGATAGATTTCTGAGCATAAGCTTTACTCCCTTGCACTCCCAAAAGCTCTGTCTGGACCAAAAAGTCTGTGACAGCCCCAGAAGAGAACTATGAAAGCCAGAGGCTTTTCTGTGCAAGTGTCTTTAGGAAGAGAAAGTGACTTGATGTGGCTGGAGTAACTTATTGGGAAACTGAGACAACCATCTGGGAGGGAAGTTCAAACCCAATGCAGTGATCTGGGATCAAACTGGGAAGTAGAAGTGCAGCAACAAATTGCTGAAACTTTGAGCCACTGATAACTGTGCTACCTTGCAATAAACAGGGAGCTAATTAAAAGTAGAGAAAATAATACCTTGTAAAGAAGCAACACAAGGAATACTTTACCCTTTTCTGAAGCACTGGTGTCTCAAGCTGGATTTGGATGTGTGGAGGTGCTTTCTGTCTGTCCATCATTTTCACTGTTAGCTTTGTTTAAGCCCATGCAAAACTGCTGAGCAGCAGAAGAGCTCAGATTGTTTCATTTGCTTTTGAATTGTTGAGTTCTAGACTATGGAGGTGAAGCCTCTTTAATAAAGGGTGTCCCTCTCTTTAGAGGAGGGAAATGGAGCTGGAAGCTCCCAAGTGGGGTAATTTTGAATCTCACTATCTCCACACTAAGCCATACAACAATACCAGCAAGAGAAGACATGGAAGATGGAAAAGGAAATGTTGAGCAGATTTTGAAAATTATCCAAGTAATTTCTTAAATTAAAGTAATCCTTGCTATGAATGCAGAGTCCGCAAGTAGATGAGACTTTTGAGTAAAGAATTCTTACTAATCAGAAAGAGAGGCTCTGTGCAAGCAATTTGAAAGAAGAATAATAGTATTAGTCACTCCTCATGCTCTGAGATTAACTTCTTTCAAAACACTGATTACAGCTCTAAGTAGAGCCCAAAAGTGAAATTTATAAATCAGATGAGAAAGTGGCATTTTTAGCAGTTCCGTTTCATATCCCAGCCATTCTCTTTCTGCATAAGCAAGATCAGCCTTTGGAAGCTTTTATGAAGTTCTACCATATATAGTTACTCATCCTATATAGTGAATTTTCCCTATATTATTGTGCTACAGCTGATTTGTCAGCTTAGTGCCTAGGACTGGAAGTTGTGTGGGGTATGGCAGCCCAACAGCCAGCTCTGGCTACTGCAGACATCTGTGAAATGTCCTTTTGGCTTTTGAATCCCATCAGGCATCTGCTTAAAATAATTTGAGTGTGGCTCTCTTTTGCCTCCTCTGTTTTGTTTGCCCTCCCAGCTGACACAGAACCTACAGGAAGAGACAAGGCCAGTTCTTGCATCGAGCACCGGGTGAATGGGAACACTGAAGCCGGACTGGTCACTTCCATGTGCCACTCTTGGACACCCTTGTCTCTTGCCCAGGGCAAACCAGCTTTCAGCTCTGAATACCCAAAGTCAGTGACAACTAAGCACTAAATTATGTCACAGGAAGATGCTGAGCCCCTGACAAAGACACCTAGAAAGAATAACACAGAAGATCTATTTGGGGAAAAAACACAGAAGGAATTAAAAGCAGGAGGAAAGAAGATTGCCAGACAGTAGACACCCTTCTGTCAGAGGACACCTAGTCTGATTTTTTTAAATTTATAGCCTGCAAATTTAAGCACAATAACCCTGAAGCAGAAAACTTCCATGGATTCTTATTTAACAAGCCCGTGTTTTCTCTGGCTCCTCAAGAAACTAAGTTGCAGAGTCAGTTCCTGCCTGGTTCACTTCCAAACATCTGGAGGTTGCACATTGCAGGTGGCCAGAGCCATTTACAGGGTTTTAGGGAAGATGAGTTTGTCTCAGAAAAGCTTCTACCCTTCTCTCTACACCTTTTCTGCCCTGTGCCTGAATATGTGTGATGAATCATAGCATTCTTAGGCACAACCCTGAGAAGGTACATGTTTGTCTGGTAGAATTCACATAACTTTAAACATACACTTAAGCTCTTGCCCAAATTAAATCTTTAACCACTGCTTAGTTCATAGCCTGCCAAATGAAGTCCATGGGGACTAATAACCCCAGTGCTCATTGATTATGAAACTGAGTGGTCAGACTAACAAACCAAGTGCTCATCCTGTGCTGAATCTGAAGAAGCAGGTTGAAAATTTATTAACACGGATGATGCTTCTAGAAAAGATCCTAATAAAATTTTAGACTTAAAGGATTAGGAGACCAAAACTCTTTAACAACTACACTTAATTACAGTCATTCAGAATGTGCAGCTGATAGCCCAGGTGAAAGTGAGTTGATCTCAGTATGTGTACCCTGACACCGTATCACCTGTATCTTCATTAAGGGTGCTTACATTTAAATAACATGTAAATTGCCTAAGCACAGCAAGACAGAAAACAGTAATGCTGAGTTTATGCATTCTGTCTTAAATGAGTCCCTTTCACCAGTTTTTAACAGTTTTAACCAGTTTTAACATTTCTCTCCATTTCTCTATTTATTCCAGTGTATCAAGTCATTTATTGTACATCATCACCTAGCCCCAAAGCAGCCATTTTTCCTTTAATTGTTCCTCAAAGCAGTTATTAGCGTTACAAAGGGTGTCCAAATATTAATATCAAACACAAATTTTTAAAAAAGAAACAAGCATCATTGATTCTCTTATAATGTCTCCTTTTTCCTCTTTTTAAATTACAGCTTTGATAATTGCCTCTCACATAAAATGATTTTCTTTGAAATATGCATAGATAAATTTGGGTCCAGCTCAGCTCCTATTCAAACCAATTAACAGAACTCCTAATGACGCAAATGAAAGGAAAAATGAGACACTGCTATAACTCTCACTCCCAGCCTCAATTTCCTTTTTTCTCTTCCTTCTTAGATTTGCTATACACTTATCTTGGTTTCTGAGGGAGATGAGGATTATCTCACCACACTGTCTGTCTGCTCACCTTCACTTTTGAGCCTTCTGGCTAAACATAACTTAACTGGAGAGAGCTACTGATCTCAAAGAGATTATATTTCTATGCACTCTGGGGAAAGAGCAGAAGAGAGACAGATCAGTCACTCCACCAGGAGAAAGGTGGCAGTGTGAGATGGCTCACCCCCATTTTGCCAGTCTGCAAATCCTCTTGCTAAGGCAGAACTTGGGAAGCATGGATAGCAGCAAGGCTGGTAGCTGGGTATTAAAGCACACAGAGAAAGGTGAGCTAGGAGGAGTGCGATAGGAGCCTTAGGCAGACTAGACACCAAACTGGAAATTAATATTCGCATATGACAACTCACAAACTGAATGTTCTGTAATTTTATTTTGTTTTTAAAGGGGGAGTTGGCTTGATCATGTTTTGCAGTTCTTGTGATTATCCAAGTTCTGAAAGAGGAATCCATGTGAGTTGGACAAGTATTTGGCTGAACTAAAATGAAGCAGAAACTTCAGGACTCAGCCACTGGCAGTAAGGGCTCACTTCCTCACAGCATTTCCTACTCAGGTGTCAAATGAGTATTTCACCAGAGTATCAGCTTATCTCACCCAGGTCAGCTGTGAAAACTCATATCAAGATCAGCTTCTAAAAGTACCATTTCACCTGGTGTTGGATTTTCCCCTCTTCCCTCAGTGATAAATTCAGCAAACCTTTCATTTTTGTTTCAGAAATATGATACACCAAATCCCCGCTCTTAATGAAAGCTGCTATATGTACTGTCTTAGAAACCTAAAAGTAGGACAAGAGATACGAAAATCAAATCCCATGGCCCACTCCGTTGTGGGAATTTCTTTCATTATAATAGCCAGTGCAGCTAACACAGCTCAGCTACAGCTAAAATTGTTCACATGCCTGTTCCATTTTCCTCTTTACAGCAGCTTTGCTATTTAAAAAATCTTGATTTAAAAATGTTTTGCCCATATAGTGATCCCACAATCACATTGGTCAGCTTCTCCAGCATCTTCAGATAAATCCTACCCAACCCTACCCCATGGTGTTGAGTACATCCAGCTTCTTTCAGGTCTCTAACTTGTTTGATCTCCCCACTGAGGAAGGGCTGCCCCTCCCCACATACTGCCAATACCAAAGCTGCTTTTACTTATGAATTATGAGGGGGAAAAAGTCACTGAATACTTAAACCTTTTTTGCTCCATCGTAACTAGGGTTTCTTCTCCACCCACCATTGGGTCCATGCTTTTCCTGAATTTATTTTGAGATTAACATTTCCACAGAATGTCAGTGCCCCTCAGCAGTTTCAGCTCCACCTGGGCTTTGGCCTTTCCAATTTTGACACTACCTTCCTAACACTGCTCTATACTGCCTGTCCTTGTTTCTACCTCTTTTCCACTTCCTTTTTGTGTGTTAGTTCAATGAGAAGCTACTCAACTACCCATGCAAACCTTCTCCAGAAATTGATAGTCTTCCCACATTACACAGTGGTTCATTCCTGAGCTCTCAATAAGTTGCCTTTAGAAACCAGTCAGCTTTTCTGGGCACCCTCCCCCTTCACAGCAGCTCCCTAAGGGATCATCCCAGGCAAACCTCTGAGAAAGTCCCTGCTTTCTTTCCCAAAGACCGGGGTCCTCTGCCTTCCTCTGGACCCCAACATCCAGCATCCTGTGGTTGCTGCATCCTGGGCTGCCCTGTGTGACCAGAGCTGCCATCAGCTCTTCCCTCCTTATGAGGAGCAAGTTGAGTCAACCGCAGACCCTGTTCAGCTAATCTGTCATTTCCATGAGGACTCATAACTTACACAGACCAGGAGCCTCCTGGATTTCCTGCCAGGTACTGGTGTTGCCGTCCCAGCAGGTGTCTGAGCACTCAAATCCCTGCTCCGAGGAGGAAAGCCTGGAAGCAAGAGCATGGTGCTAGTTTGGAGCTTTTGCTTGTTCCCAAGGAGCAAGAACCTTTCTGCTGGGGGTAAGTGGTGTCTGCACCACCAGGCACTGTCAGCCACAGCCACTATTAACTCCAGGAGACTGTTCCATAATAGTTTGCCATTGAAGAGGCTGGCTGGTCTTCTATTTTTAGATCAATGAGAGCCTTTCTATCAATTACAGTCAGGTTTAATACAATGAAAACTATGTTTCTTAGAAAATCTGGACTTTTGAACTCCTTTCTGAATATAACAGGAAATCAACTCAAGTTACTGCTTATCAATTGCTGATGTAACTAGATGTTTTACGTGAAATATAGCACTGCAGTTTGTTTTAATTTTTAATTATTTTCTGGCATGACACCCACGTCTTACCCTGCTCCAGTCAGAGACTTCTTTTTTTAAAATTTTGATCCAGCATCTGGGTCTTGGGAGGGGATTCTTCTGATTAAAAAACCAAAACAGTAGTGTACAGAGATAATTTTTTTTAGAGTTAATTCAGAAAATGACCATTGGTAGTAGTATAGCACTTCTATTAGGCACAATTGCACTTTGTTCAATTTGTGATTATGAAACCAGTGTTTAGTAAAAGCAAAGACAGATTTGAATACATTGTGGGGGAAGGGAGGAGTTTGCAGCATAGTGATAATGGAGTCTTATGTCCTTGACAACAACAGCACATCTGAAAAATCTCACTCAGGGATAAAAATGGTATAATTATGGGGGGGAAAGATATATTGGTTTGGCACTGGCAGCAGTTTGCCAGGCTGGGTGGCTAAACCAGTACAGTCTGCACCAGTGAGACATGACCTTAATGCTATGTTGCATGACATTAATGTTTTTATAGCATCTGGAATCTTCAGTGTTGAAATTCAGATACAAAAATGTGAAACATTATGAAAAAGTGGTTACCTTCAAGACTTTTCTCATCTAAAAGATTTTAAGACTTCTTTTTCTACAGGAGGAAAAGATACCAGCTCTGTCAGAGCTTCTGAGTGTGGTATATTTATGTTTTATGCAGTTTTAGTCTGCAGGGTAAAAAAATAAAGGTGCAGAGTGTTGACTTTAATATTACCATCTGTATTCTTTCTTTCTTATACCATTCTTTTTGATACTTGAGGTTCACACTCTGCATATTTTCTCTACCAGAAACTCTAATTTTAGCATCAGAGATCTTAATATGAGGTCCTTAAGCCTGAGGATGAAGAACATGCTGAAGATGGTATAGAAATGCCAATAAATCTCAGGAATAACTATCACAGAAATTTAGAAACAGACAACTTTGGCCCATCTAGTCCACTATTTCTTATTCCAATCACACGTATCAGCCACCAGTCAGGCTTTCTTTCAAAGCTCAGGAGTTGTGTAGTGCTTTGCTGCCTTGGTTGCAGTAGAGTGAAAGTCTGCACTCTGAGTATTTTAAGGACAACATAGAAACAAAAATATTTTTTCCCTAATGTCTTCCTCCTTTGCTTTCAAGGTTCTAGGTTAATAGTGTTTGTTAGGCCACCTCTGTAATGCAGTCTCTGTTCACAAAGCGTTATTTTTTATTTCCTACCTTACCCTATCTACCTTTATCTAACCAGGTTTGCATGTTGGCACTGATGCCTAAGTACCTGAATGCTACCAGCAGGAACTTGATTCTAGCATCAGTACAGGAGCATATTATCTTCTAAATTGCTACCCACCCTCCCACAGAAAGCCACTAATATTTCCACTTTAGAGTAGCTTTAGTGTTCTCTGTCATGGACACTTGCTATATATGCCCAAGTCTAAAGATTAGAGACTGACCCAGGAGCGATGGACTGGATGTAACTTCACTGAGTATGGAGTTCTACCTATCTGGTATTACTGGCAAACACCCTGCATCTTCATTTTTATAAACTGACCAACTGACGTTCTAAAACTATGTAGATTCTGTCATCCCTTATTTCCATTGTTGTTTTAAAGCAATCAAAACTTTATTGCTTTGATGGTTATAAGCCATTCCAACTTTCAATCTACATTTATCCATGGCCAATTTATACTCATTCGTTCCTGTGCCAGTATTGTTCTTGAACATAAGTGGCTCCATTCCTTCCAGGTGTTTTACCTGTTCAGCATTCATAGAGAGTAAGCATGATTTCTTGCAGCCTTTGTTTGTCTAAGCTGAGCAAGCTCTCTTCTCTAAACCACCTTCCATTACCATCATCAATTCTCTGTACCTGTTCCAGTCTGAATTCCCTCTTCCTCAGTCACTGATGCTCAGAAGTGCACATAATACTCCAGATAGGGTTTTGGCAGAGTTGCTCACACCTGCATGAATATGTCTCTTTTTTTTTCCTACAGTTATTTCAATTGACAAATCTAAGCACTGCATTTCAAGGAAGCTTATAATTTGTGGCTCATAGTCTAATTCTGATCAGTTAATATACCCCAAAGCTCTTTATGCCCTCCATCCTTCCCACCTGGCACTCACACAACACTTTCTCCAGGATATTTCTGCAGGGAATGGTTTCATTCATAAAATGTTAGCCATTTAAATGTTAGTGGTCAGGCTCATCAACTTTAAAGCAGCTGTCCAAGGCAATTTAGGTAGATAAATCCCACTCTGTCTCTATCTCAAATAAATTTCTGGTACCAACTTGATGTCTAAAACCAAAAGTCACACAGACTCTGGGACACATGAGCCATATTCCCCCAGAGGGTGGTTGGGCACTGGAACAGGGTCCCCAGGGAAGTGGTCGCAGCACCCAGCCTGACAGGGAAGTGTTTGGATGATACTCATGGGCACATGGTGTGACTCTTGGGGATGGTCCTGTACAGGACCAGGAGCTGGACTTGGTCCTTGTGGCTCCCTCCCAACTCAGCATGTTCTGTGATTCTGTGAAATATTCAGCTCTTGCCTAAGACCTTGAGGCCATTTTGCCACATGCTGCCCTTCTAAGTCCCATTTCTGTCCACTGCCTCCCCAGTCCTCTCTGAGTTTACAGCATCCCTGGCCAACCCAAACAAGTGAAAATCAAAGCTCCCACACTGTCAGTCAGGTTCACCCTCTCTGCATAAATTCTGAATCCCTCAACCTTGAATTACCCAACACCCAGAAAGACACACAAGATGTGTTTTCGCAGACACCCTTTAGTTTAAATTATTCCTGGCATTAAATTGGGATTGAGAAGGACTAACTGGAAGACAGCAACAGGGTTTGGAAGGAATATTAGGAAGAAAATAAGGACTAGACTACTACTCACTTTTCTGGAACAAATGTATGGACACACCCAGACTGAGAGAGCTTTGAAGTTCAGTGAACCAGTCTAAGAGCACACACTACGGGAAAGTTCTGGCCACGGCTGCAGGAATAGTAAGGGGATCTACTTTCTCTAGATATCAAAGAATCAATAAAAACTCACTACCATGGCTTTTCTCACGCAAAAAGTTTGAGGAAAACGTTTATAGGCATTTCTTTATGATCTGAGCACAGACCTTTTCTTCCAGGATAATTTCTCAGATGATTCCTGAGTGTAGGCATGGGAAGGCCAATAGGGACTAGAGAAATGTTTGGGAAACAGTCTTTGATTGCACCTTTTTCTCATTGTCTGAAATGGGTAAAGCCAGAACAGACATGAGACAAGCCCACGCTATCTCTGGAAAAAGCTGTTGTTGCTGTCTAAAGGAAAATTATGGTTGGAAGTTAATTAACTGTTTTCCTATGTGAAAAAAAACAGCAGTCACATCTGATCTGACATGCAGGTGAACAAAGTAGGTCTATGTCCATCCATCCATTCCAGGGCCAAGGAGGAAGAGACTGTGACTTTCTCTGACTCTGCTTATCTGAGCGACTTCTGATTGTTGTGGTTTGCCTGGCTGGCCCTCCTCCAAGTTTTGTTCTCAGGCCCACTCCCAGCCTCTGCCTTGACCACAACCCTCCCATTCTTATCACTGCAGGTATTCTGGTGCTTTGAAGCACTAGGAGTCACTTTTTCAGTTTGTTTGGTTTAGGGGTTGTTTTATTTTGGGGGGTTTTAGCATTTCAGCCCAAGGAGTGAAGGTTGACCAGCACACTGCTAATTGCCCACTGCTGTCAGCCAGCACACAGGGTCTTCCCATGCAATATTCTGAAAGATGTGTCCTATTTAGGTGCCACCACCAATCTTCTCGTATGAGTGAGGGTCAGCTCTCACCTGATGTGGTTGGACCCCTCTTGCACCTCTCAGCTTTGAGGCTGCTGTGAAGTCTGTCGAGATATCCAAGGCTCTCTTCGAGATGTGCTGGGCTGGAAGGCAGATGGATATCTCCTGCCATGCCATCTGATGCATGGCTGAGAGAAGACAGGAGGAGCAACTCTTGCATTCTGGGTCTGAGCTGTGTGGCACTATGCTGAGGGATTCCCAGCAAGTCCTTAAAGTGACTGGATAATTGTTTAGCATAACACTGATTCTGTGCAAGAGAAGAGACTTCTGCCAGCTCTGATCTTTTTTTTTTTTCTCACATCTGCATTGCCCTAGTGACAGGGAATTCAGTGTGGTGAGAAGGTCTGTGTGTGAGAGTCGCAGCATGACACATGGCCCCAGTGGCTGCCCGAGGGGTTAAGAAACTTGGCAGAGGCTTGCCCACAAGAAAAATCACCATTTATTGGTCCACTTGAGAAAGTGCTATCTGAGGGCAGAAAGCTTCTTCTAGATACAATGCTAAGCTTGATTTCAAGTGCCTATAATTTTTCCTCACATTTTCAGGTTCATCCTCAGACAGTGACACTATATACAACTACACATAGGCCACATGTGTATCCATCTTTCTACTGCTTCAAGGTTTTAAAGACTGTTAGAAGTTAACAGCACATTTCAACATTACAAAATTGCCAATGTTAATTGCCATATTCTACTCTACAATTTTCAGACAGTGAAGTTCAGTTGCAATACCATAAAAATGTGCTACAGGCTTGCTAGAAGAACCAACATTTCTCAGCCTTAATAAAACCTGCCTCTCCATCCTAGAGGAATTTTTTGAAAAGATGCTGTCTCAATGCCTCTGAAAAGTAGGACATTAGATAAGTTTCACAAAACAATACAAACTCATAAAGCTGGGATTGCTCTGTATTTTATATTCTCTCATAGTCTGTGCATCCACCTGGCACTTAATGCATCATAAATGCTATAATAAGCACATCAATGCACGCATCTATTTAATTTTGGCAAGTCCTTGATTGCAGCCTTTTGTACGGAGGCAGTTGCAGCTAGGAATTGTGATAGACAGTAAATCTAACTGATTTTGAATTGGCAACAATAGCTGTAATGAAGATTTGCATTTTTAAAGGCATGTAATTAACACCAGTATTAGCTTCTTCCTCCAGCTAAAAAGTCAAGCTGAACTACCTGTTGCTGAACTTGTGTTGGGTTCTGTAGTTTTTTTTGCATTGCTGACAAGTATAAAGCAGGCAGAGCAGCTGCTGTCCAGGTACTATTTGGTATACTGAGACATTACTCTTAGAAAGCTTGGGCTTTACTCTGTTCTCTAAGGCAAAATTACACAATACATAAGGCAAGAAGAATTTTTCTTCCATAGTTTCTTCACTTTGATTGTATTTCGTATGCACATTCAACTAATGCACACAATACCAAACATAGAAATTGCTTCAGTCTGCTTTATGTTCCTCCAGCCTTCAGATGTAGACACTCAGTTTGAACACACCCGTGTGAAGGCATGACATTCATTCCAGTTATTACAATTTCTTAAACATCACCAAACACAGAACAGAACAATATTATGGTATACAAAGTACTAACGCTTATGGGTTTTAACAACTTAAAACCCACCTATCAATAAATAAGGCTGAGTTCCTAAATATGTTTATTATTTCTATAATGTTTTATAGTCCAGATATTGTTTCTTTAGCTGAGATCTCCTTCAGCTTGTTTAAAAAGCTCAGTAACTGCCAGTAGTAACAGCGAAGAAAGATTTACTCAAGCTTTCTCTGGGCCAGACCCTGAGGTATCTACCCAAAGTTTATTCCATTCTTTGTCAGATAAAACTTCCATGAGATTTTAATGGTCTTCACCTTTTATAAGCCACAAGTATAAGCCATTTTATAGGATGCAGAGCAGTGTATGTGAAGAGTTCACCAAATTTTACACAAAGTTAAAAGCAAGACTAAGCATGAACTTTTTAGATGCCACTGTGGAATGTAAGATGAAGTCCCTCCCAGTCTTGTTTATGACAGAGCCCCTGAAGCATGGAAATTCTGGTTCTCTAAGTTAAAGTTCTTCACCAGTCCATGAGCTAAGGAAATGTTCATTAATCTTCATTAATTATTACAGGCTCAAAAAGAAACACTTGGATGTTTTCACAGAAACTGAGTGTATTAGTGTAGCACATTTAAGCCAGAGGTATAAATACCTCAGCTCACGGTGCACACTTTTCTCATCCTGCATATGTGCTATTCTGAATCTAGGAGGATTCCTACAGCAGACCACCATAGTCTGCAGCATTAGAGCAAGCATCTGATTCTGAGTATAGAGATGTCTTTGAAATGCATGGTGTTATGCTAGAAAGCTCTTTTGACAGCTCCTAATTTGAAGGATGCTATGCAGCAATCCTCTAGAACTGGATGAACTGTGCCATTTTTTTAAAAAAAAAAGGTTTAAAAGCTAGTTCAAGTTTTGCTCCTGCAGGTATTTATTTGAATTATGCCTATGGTTTCACTGGGAAAATAATTCTATTAATTGTTTTACTCTGCTAGTACATTGCAGAATCATGGAGTCACAGAATATTAAGAGTTGGAAGGGAATACCTTCCCATGTACCTCATATTTAAATGAAATGTTGCCATTAGTTTTCAGTTTTTATTTATAAGAAAATACATTCTACAATTGAAATTGATCTCTGGGGGAAGAGTTATAAAAGAGTGGATTGACCAAGGGAAAAGCACCCTTGACTAATCTGATATGCTTCCATGATGGCATGACTGGCCAGGTAGATGAGGGAAAAGCAGTGGGTGTTCTCTGCCTTGACTTTTACTGTGACGGTGACAAAGCACTGCAATGTCTCCTTCTCTGGACATTCTCAAAACTTGCCTGGGTGCAATCCTGTGCAACCAGCTCTGGGTGAAAGTGCTTCAGCAGGAGGGTTGGACCAGGTGAGCCCACTGTGGTCCCTTCCAACTCCAACCATTCTGTAATTCTGTGATTCTGTAATTCTGTGATTCTATGGGGATTGTTAATGTTGCTGTGACATCAGTTTCTAGAATTCCTTGATTTTTTCCTACAGAAAAGCCCAAACATGATTAAAAAGTGTGACAAATAAAAAATTGATTCATTGAGTCCATGATAATTTAGAAATACGTCAGCATGTTTTTCTCCTGCATCCTAACAAAAGGGTGAAAAACTAGCAAGGAGTAGCTTTCAACCTACACTCCATAAGGAGGACCTAAAAACAAACAAGCTAAAGGCAGAAACTAAGATTCAATCTGATATCAAATAACTTCAAAGGTTTATAGAAAAATAAATTTAAACTAAGGCAATGCTACTTAAACATCCTGAGGAAAATCACACAACCAAAACAATCTGTATATTTTTGCTTATTATTTCATGTTCTTTCTTGCTATGAATATTTAGAGTCATTCATTGCATTCAAATATACCTTAACTTTTGATTATGGACACAGCTCCATTTTGCTTAGGCAAGTCAGTGGCAGCCAAAGCTTTAAATGCCCTGAAAGATGCAAAGTGGTCAAAAAAGCTCGAGTCCCTATCATCTTCTGCCAGCAGAGTATCTGGCCCCTGGGTACTTAAATACAGAAGGAAAGCCAAAAAAAAGTAAGTTGTCAAGAAAAGCCTCCGTTTGCTGCTATTTTGCTGGTCCAAACTATACTGTAAGTTTAATTTTTTTCAAAATGTACACAAAACATGTCATGTAGACATCAAAAAAATATTCTTTGTGAGCAAGAGCAATTCTGCCCAACCTTGCAGGTACATGGAAAACAAAAGATAATAAAAAGGACAATAGAGGGGCCATTTGCAAACTGATTTTCTACAAGACTTTTTCATTTCAGCCTGCAGAGACATTATGGGGCAGGCCAGGAAGGAATAAATAAAAGCATCTGAACAGTGGATCTGCAGCCAGACCACTGTGTCAGCTGCTGAGGATGAGGGGAAGGTAACAACCCAACCATCCCAGACAACCGACAACTAGACAAACAGTGGCCTAGTATAGAAGAAGAAAACTATTCACTAGGACAACTCTGCAAAAATCTTATATACTCCTGCTTTAGACAACATCTCTATCATAATAAAGTGCAGAGTTACTTCAGACTTCATCTCCTTCTTCCTTCAAAAATAGGAGTACCTGTACCTGTCACAAAAGAGGTGGATATTTAAAGACCCAAACTCATGGCCAAAATAGATGAAATAAGCATAACTACTTACTTTAGACCTAACAAGTGAGTCAGCAGTCAGATTCTATTTCCCTTACTGAAGTCAGAAAACAAATCGAGCTGACAGCATTCCTCTAATGGTGATAACATCACTGAGAGCGGAGTTATTTTCAGACTCCACAGCACCGGCAAAGGAGAAGTATAAAAGAGAGAAAGGGAAGTTTAACTTTTTTCTCATGCCTACTCCTAACATATTTTCTTTGCACCCATTCCCTCAAATGAGGTATTTTTTCTTATTGTCATTCTGTGTTTAAAAGTATATATGCATTTTTTCAAAGACTTATAACTGAATAAAACTTCTTTCTTTAAGGAGCACCAATACATAAGATTAACAGCAATTTTAGCCTTGTATGAAGTGGGAACAAGTCCTCCAAATACTTTAGAACTGCACCTAATAAAACAGGAAAGAGTTTAAATAATTTGCCAAAAAGTTCAAAAGTGATCTTGTATGAAGTCTGTCAGTCTTCAGATGCCCAACCTGTGAGCCCCATAGGACAGTAGAGAATGTGGCTCCACATCTGCAAAAATACCTCTCTCTCTCTCAATTAACTGCACTGCTTGTTTTCAAAGTGGAGGTGGAAAAGCTTCTGCTTCTTGACAGTACAAAAACCATGCTTTGAAGAGTTTTCTAACTTGGAAAAAAAGAGTTTCTGGGACAGCAGCTGAGACACTATTAAGGTGGATACAAGAAGACTTGAGGGGATTTGTGGAAGAGCAGGGCTTTCTTCATGAGAAGCCTGAAGCACAGAGTGACATAAAAAATGCATGAGGCCAAGAAGCAGTAGAAAAGGAGATGCATAAGTATATAGGCCCATGAACAAGGTAAAGGAGAAAAGTGAAATAAGCCAAGACAGAGTTCTACCATGCCATGAAGCTGAACCTGATTAAGAAGCAGAAAGAAGTAAAGGTGTGGAAATATCGACAGAGATGGGAGCAGCCTGGCTTTGTCAATGAGTGATGAGACAAGAGGTGATGAGAACTTTGCAGCAACGGGACTGCAACTCTGGCAGTGGCAACAGACAGGAAGGAAATGCTGACTTGCAAATACACAGTTCCTGAAGGTACATGATTTAATGAGAAGCTGATGACTTGACGAGGAGGATTAAAGAGGCTGGTTTCTTGTAAAGTAACTGGGAAATTATTAAGAGAAAGGGTTTAGGTGTGAAAAGGGGAAGCAAAGTTTTAGATGCACAGCATAAAATACAGAGTTAATTAAAAATAATGATGAATGGGCAGGAAAGAGGAGTTGTGGTGAGGAAATAGATGTACATGAGGTAGGTGGACAACTCAGATCCACTCAACATATTGTAGACAAAGCAGGCAATCTTCTGCCAAGTGCCAGCTTCAAGTTGCATGAGAAGGATAAATACCTTGAAAGAAACACAAGAATACCTTGAAAGAAACACAGGAATGAAGTTAAGAGAACCAGGTCTGTCTTCAGAAGATAAAATGGAGAAGAAGAAGAAATGTACAGAGAATTAAGAGGACCAAAAAAGACAGTCAGAACTGGCTGGAAGGAAATTAGTGACATATTTCCTGCTTGTCTACAGGGAAAAATAAACCCAGTGTGGAATGTCACCCTTTAAACAAGAGCACTGATGTGTCACTAATGTAAAAGATGTTTCTGTAAACTGAAGTGTACAAATCTTGTCATACAGATGAGTGGTGCTTTAAGGAGCTAATAAAGAATCTCTTTGTCCTGAGAAACTATCAAACAAAACAACAAAAAAAAAAAATCTGTAGCAATTAAATTAATAATTAAGGAATCCTTGCAACAGACCAATTCAGCACTCTCTGGAGATGGCTATCTTATTGCAATTTACGCTCTCTCTTAACCAACGTCATTAGTAATGGTTCTAGAAAGCAAAAAGGAATGAGACACTGAAATACTGCAGGAACACTGTCAACACTGATCAAAGCCCTCATGGTAGCTTTTGTTCAACTAGGGCAAGCAGCTCGTTTGTGCGCAGCAGAGGAGCATTCACTCTGGTGAAGCAGGCAAAATAACGTCATTCCTTCCTGAAAATGGTGATTTTTAAAATAGCTTCTTTGAAGTCAGACAAAGTTTCAATTTTGCTGATAGTGAATCAGTAGAGGAGGAACATAATCCTGACAACTCATTTAATCCTTTCTACTGTCTGAGGTGATGTAATACCAAATACTCTATTAACTTGTAGGGTCCACTCATGAGCTGAACATTTGTTTCTTACTGTAAACAGTTAACTGAACCCATTGGAAATTTTATCTGGTTGTAATGTTTAATGAGATACTGAATGGTTGTTTGTTTCATTAATCCTGTATCAAGTGACTTTAAAAAAGAAAATACTGGGAAATTTCAACAAATGTTTAGAGCATCTCTATTGCTTATCATTGTCAACACAATAGCCTTCATGATTTCCTGTGATTCACTAAATATTGACACAAAAATTCTTGTACAGGATTAACTGGCTATTCACTTCCAAGACACAACTGCTCCTTACATGCTCTTTAAAACTGTTCTGCTCTTTTTCCTCTTCCTTGTTTAAAGAGCCATCTTCTATTCTCAGCATCCCCTTTCCATTTCATCCTACATCTTACGTTACCTTCCTTTGCACTTACTGGAGAATGACGTACAGTATCTTGCCTGATCTAGTAGCAAGTCAAGTCCATACCACCTCTTAGCTTAAGCACACCACTGTCCAGAACTTCTGACAGCTCAGATAGCACAGACTTTAGAGTTCATGACTCACCTGTCGCATTTTGCAACACCAAAGTTCTAAATAAGGGACCACATCTTAACACAGCCTTCAGCCACTCTGCAATACTGGATAAATGTTGCTGCCTCCTCATCCTGCTACTCCTTTTGGCAAGGCTGTGACTCTGGAGCAAGGCCTTGAGGATGTCTTTGCTCCATCAAATAGGACAAAGTTGGCCAGCATAGCCAGGACAGAGTGAGGTGCTCATGAGGGGACTGGGTTGCTTCATCTAATGTATTTCTCTTCACTGCTTCCAGACAATGAGCTGTCTTCCATCACATTCATGCTTCCCTGCAGTAAGCGCTGACTTTGGGGCATAGAAATGTGCACTCACCGTGGAACTGTGTCATTGCATGGTGCTGAAATGATTGCTGGGAATCTGAAATACCTGTATTTATAGTAGGCACCTTTTCACCAGTAAATCACCCGTGGGGACACAAGGAAGGGTGCCAGTATGCTTTGGAGTTTGCTAACCCCCAGCTCATATTGAGTGCTGAAGAATTGCTTCAGGGTAAGTCAATCATCAGCGAAGTTCCTTTTTGACATAACAACACATAGGAGTGTGAATCCATCGCATAACTGAATTATGAAGGGGGCCAAGGCTCAGATCAGGAATTACCCAGCTGCACTGGAATGCAGACATCTCACAGGGAGTTGGGAAAACACTACCTATATACAGTTTGTTGCACAACATGCACAATTATGATCCTCACTGAGTTACATTTGATGATATAACAAGTTTTATTGACCACTGGAGAACATTTTTGGACACAATCACAAACCTGGACCCCCCTCTGAATGACACTGCTTCATTCTCTACAGGGAAAAGGTGAAAGCGCAAATGTGAGATGCTGGTGGAAAAGCAAGTGAACTGTCTTGAGAGAACATACGGGTCTTTCAAACCAGTAGAGGTAGCAAACTGCATTTTTAGGTGTGACCACTTGAACAGCAGGTATTTTGGAAAATATCAGCAGATTGCTGGGAATGAGCATCAGCTCAGTTGTCAAGCAGGATAAAGGGCAGCTGTTAGCTCAGTCAGGAGAATCCTGTTCAGTATAATTGAGGATCAGTAAAGAGAAAGTAAAGCTTTCTAGATTTAAAATGGATTCTTGGCTACAAGATGCTGGATAATCTATAAAAGGAACTGAAGAGTAAGATTGTTAAAGTAGATGATTTGGTGGATCACTTTCAAAGAGATCAAGGGATGGGTGAGGACATTAAAACTATTTAATAGTGAAGACTTAAAATCAGGAAATTTAGGTAGTAAGGTTAAATCCCAGAAAAAAAATGAGATAACCTAGGCTTTGCTTGTCAGTAGGCTCTTTAAATCAGATCTAATTTGATAACAATAATAAAAAGGTATGTGACCTTAAACTCCTAGGTCTGGGCGAGGTAGGGTATATGTAATACTATGGCCTCCTCTAGACCTCATATGTTTTATAGCAGTGACTTGTGAAGCTGACAAGTTTTCTATTGCTATATTATCTTGTATAATATAATATAATATCATATCTACCTCTATCACCTTTGTGTCTTTTTTTTTTTTTTTGAACAGTTATCTTGCATCATATTTAACCCATTAGAACCCCAACCCCCAAAGACTGATCCTTGTTCATACTCTATCATTTCCTTTTTGTCGCAAAATACCACAATCTGAAATTCTAATCTGCCTCTCAATGTTCCACTGTAATGGGGTGACAACTTGTATTCAGTATTTCATAGCAGGTTTCCATGTAAGATTTCAAAGCTCAGCAAAAGGTTCCTCATACTCTGTGGTGTACAGGATAAGCTTTGTCATTCGGAAGATAAATCTGAGCTATCTGTATGTACAGACACACTAAAATGAGAACATATGTTGGAGACAGGTATGCTGTAATGAGACTGTATTTTATTGAATTCCAGATTTCCACTCAGGATATAGAAACCACAGGCACAATTATTTCCTGCTAGTATACTGACCACAGATAAAACTCAGAGAAGTAGTACCATCGAGCCTGATGCATTATGCCTTGCCCTTTCAGTGCAATTTAATGTAAATACACATACATCCAGAAAAGCTAGCTTCAAGTAGTGAGTCAGACACTGTATCACTAATTTATGTAGGATTTAAAAGTGTTCTTATTGTCATTCTCACATCTTCTACTACACTTGCAGGATTAGAACTTCAAAGAAGAGCCTGCCAGAGGAAAATGCAGGAAATGTTTGCATTCCTGTAGAATTCCATCATTCAGGGGCCTGTAATGGTGAAAGCACCCTCCAGCAGATGTTGTTTGAAAGGTCAGATTAAGTCTTAATACATGCTAGACATTCATTTCAGTTCTTCCCTTTATAATTATTGATTACAACTCTCTCTAACCCCAGTTTGTACAGCAAATCCTTCTGCTGTCTCTGCTATGACAACTCACACCATCTGGAAACTTCTTGCAGCACTTTGACTCTCTTCCCCTGGTCTTTGTCAGTTTTCCAAACATCAATGAAACCACCCTTTCAATAACCCAATGAGGTTACGGAGATGTTCTTTGTATTTGCCACTAAAGCACAGAGCAACCAGTTCTAATTAGCACTAAGGCTTTATTTTGGCAGGATGTATTTACACTCCTCCAATCGAGGCCTCTTCACACTTTAGAAAACATCATGAAGAAAGATTAAGTCTCCTTAGTTGAATCTCATCTGTAAGAAGTGACTGACTAAATTACACAATTGTCTTTTGTGATCTGCTAGGAATTGAATCCAGGTGTCTTGGGAGTAAGAGACTCTCTTTGTCTACTAGCTATCCAAGTAAATGGTATTGATTTTTTAAACTCCTTGGAGGTTTTCCCATGTAAATTTGGACAGTACTTTCTGTTTATTTTCCTGTGCATTAAAATCGAATTATATACCTTAGTACTATGCTTGTAATGTTTGAAGTGGAATTTCACAATTTTGCACTGCATTTACTATTTCATATTCTATTCAGAAGATACTGCATTGTAATTCCCACCTAATACACTACTAGACCTTCTAGATGAGTATCAGACTGTGGGTTTTGTTGCCATAGTTCCCTTTGTTTTTTCTCCCCTTTTATGTGTATTTTAAAAACCCAAGTTCAAGTTCTCAAATATTATTCTGATAGCAATATTAGCAAACTAATTCTGTTTTATATTTACTATTTTTCGGGCATGATTGTGGTTATTTACTAACTCTGTGATTAATTTTGTCCTAACTGCAAAGGGTAAGTAGGTACTTCTTCAAAGCCAGGCAAAGCAATAGATACCACTAACCATAAGTGAGCTTCCCTAGTTTCTGTCACTCACATATCAAAATGCCTTCTGTGGGGAAAGGAAGGTAAGTCCTATTAAGCTGATGTCTCCCTTGCAACCAGGTGACATTTTAGTGAGATTTGTTATAAGCAAGGAAAAAAAAATGGTGCAGCACGTGAAGCCCACCTAATTCATATGACAGGTTAATGGGATTTTATACTGCACTGTCATTTCACTGCCAGATGCTACCCTTTTCCTAACAAACATGGTCAAATTTTGGTTTACATGCAATGCATATAAAACATCTGTGTGGATGCAATACGATTGCAACCACTTATACAAAAGTGAAATCAATCCCCACAACCGAGTCTGGTGACAGACAGGTATTAGCAGTGACAGCTGTGCCTAGAGGGAAAGTGGGTAAGAGGAGAGGTCTGCTGCCACAGGTGAAAGCATTACCTTGCTTTGGCCTGAGACAAAAGGAATGAAAAATAGGAGCTACTGTCTTCAGGCAAAATATCTTCAGCACCTTACCTCTTGCTGGGAGGATGATCCAAATCTGAGCTTAGCAGGATTTGAAAGTCAGAATCCCCTGCATCTCCCAGAGATTAACTGATATGTTTGTCTTGCCTGTGGAGACAATTTCCAGATGATTTTCTTGCCCTGAAGTCTGTTCTCTCATAGTAGCTCCTGTTAAAATCCTGATGCAGCTTTCTCCTATATAAAATTTAAATGTGTGGTGTGATAACTCACCCCTGAACAATGAAATGGCATACTTGTACCTACACTCAGTACTTCAGTGCCTGACAAAAGGTCAGATTTCTATTGTTTGCAGCCCTCTTATATGCTAGTATGTAAGATCTTTGCCCTTGTTTTATTCTGGATTTGCAGGATGCATACAGGGAAGGACAAAAGAAGACCAGTGTAAAAAATTTAGAGACACTAACCAAAGTATGACACTCACTCTCCTTCTAACAAGAGTTTTTATTTCAAACAAGCAACTTAGAGTATGTTCCTATGGCAAGAAAGAACTAGACAACTATGAAAGGAAAAGACGAGATCATGGAGCTCTTTATTTAGAGGAAGGAATTCTTCTATAAAGAGGGACTTTCTGAACTACGTGAAATGCAAGCTTAAGTTCGGGGTAGTCTTCCTGTTGTGACTGCCATCTTTCAGCTGCTCAGGTCCTTCTCCCTAATGGCACATCTCAGATGTACATACCTGATGGTGTAGTTAATGCAGGAACAAATGCATGAGCTTTGATAAAGTCAAGCAAATTATCCCTGTGAGGGAATAGAAACTCGTATTTCCAGAGGGATGGAGGGTAACTTTTATTTAACATCATGGATTTTTACGTGAACTCAAGGATTGTTTTGAAATGTCCTGATTTGTGTATCAAACACAGAATGTACGAGTGCTGTAAAAATGAGTTTTCTGTTCAACATTCCAATAGCCAGTTTGAGACTGAAGTGACCTGGTGCTGATCAGACTGTACCAACTTTTTGCTTGCTATTAGCCTTACGCATAAAGGCTGCCAAGCACTACTGAATTATGTTTTCTATTGCCTTGGTCTAAATTTCATACCAATAATGAGCCAAAGTTCCACAAACTGACTGTGTTTGAAGGAAGCAGTCCTGACCTCTCTTCAGCCTTCAATAGGGTTGGTTGGTGGGGTTTGAGGACAAGAGAAGGTAAAAAGGGTAGGGTTAGTTTTGATGTAATCTATTCCCTGGTCTAACTCATCACATGGCAGGACAAGCACTTGAAAAGAAAGGCTGCTGCAAGGCCAGACTGAACTGCAGTGACCAAGGGGAGGGCACAGCTGCTGCTCCTGGCAGCGGTGATTGCGTCAAGTGATCATTCAACTATGACCTTTTACTGAAGATAGGGAAGCCTCTGTAGGACCAGCTGAAGTCTGATTCATCATGAGCAAATGCCTATCTACTTCTTTGTAGCTCTTTGTAGATAGGTATTTATGCTCACATGAATGTTATAAAGTAGGGTCAAACATGCCACCAAGCAGAAACAGAAGCAACCCCTGTTCATCGCAGCGGTATGTGCGTGCACGCACATAAATTTTTAATTACTAGTGCTCTAGCCATTCCTCCCACTAAAAAACAAAACAAAACAAAAAAAAAACAAAAAAAAACCCCAAATATTTAAAGCATGTTAACAGTTTTCAAGGATGGAAGGAAGCGCATGACCTCTCAGAATCTGGAAATGCTTCGGGACAGGGCGGGGAGCTGCGGAAAAATAAGCGGCCTTCTCAAAGTGTCCTGGAAAGTTTGGCTTCGGCCGCACGATGGCTGATACGGGCACCCACCCACGTTCGGCTGCTGGTCTGGTGTTCCGAGGGTTCTTCAGCACCGGCCGAGCCGTCTGATGGTGCTAAAGGACGGGTGTTTATTACAGTACTTAACATTCCAAGAGAACCGTGCAACACTGCGAGTCTCAGTGCACGTTCAAGCCAGCGGCTGAGGGTAACGAGCAGACCGAGTGCTGTTCGCAGCGCAGGACCGCGGGCGCAGGCGCGGCCGGGCGGGCGCCATGTCGGGAGCGGAAGGGGCGCGGGCCGGGGCGGGCGGAGCGGCGGCCCCGCCCGGCGGGCAGGGCAGGGCCGGGCCGGGGGAGGGCCGAGCCGGGCCGGGAGCTCCGCGACAGTCCCGCCGCAGCCGCCGCCGTAACCTGCAGCGCTGTCCCGCCGCCGGGGAGCGGCAACGCGGAGCGCGGAGGCTGCGGGAGCCGGGCGGGGAAGATGCCCCTGGCGCAGCTGGCGGACCCGTGGCAGAAGATGGCTGTGGAGAGCGCGGCCGAGAGCAGCACCGAGGTATGGGGGGTGTGTGTGTGGGGAAAGTTGTGAGGGGGGGCCGGGGCCGGGGCTCCGCTGCTGCCGCCGCTCGGGGGACGGGCAGAGCTTCCCCCCGCGGGTTTCGGAGCGGGCAGCGGGCCCTGCGCGCCGCTTCCTCCCCGGGCACGGACTCAGGGCCGGCACCGGCCGGCACTGCCCCGGCCGCCCCCGCCGGGGCTCGGGGCGGGTGTTCCCGGGGCCGGGCTGCTCCCGCCGCGCTCCCTCCCCTTCCGCCCCCCTGCTCGGGAGGGAGTAACCTGCCTCCGCGGCGCCCGCCGGCCCGGCCGCTTTGTTCCAGCGCGGTGTCTGGTTACTGTCACGGCGAGTTTCCCTTCCCGGGGCGGCCCTGCCGCCTCCGCGGCCCGTGCTGGGCAGGAGGGCCGTGCCCGGTGTCCCCGGCGGAGCCCGGTGTCCCTCTCCGTGCCCCGTGCTTCCCCCCCCACCTCCGTCCCCTGTGTCCCCCTCTCCGAGCCCGGTGTCCCCGCCGTGCCGCCACTCCCTTATCTAGGCAGGCTGAGGCTGCCGGCAGGTCCGCAGGCGTTCGGGAAGCCGCGGTGCCGCTCCGCACGGGGCAGGCTCGGTGCTGGGAACACTCCCGAGGTGCCGCGCACTGCGGGGTTCCCGCTGTCGCTAGCGGGGAGTCCGCGCTGTGCGCCTGCCCTTGTTAGGCAGGAACGCGTGTCAGCTTTCCTAGGCTGGGATAATGAGAGCCGCTGGAAATTAGAGCCGCTTGCGTCCGAGGCCATAGAAGGCTTCAGTTATGTTAATTTTTTTCCTACTACTGTGTCGGTTCGGATCTGTGTAAACACTACACCTACACAGTCAGTTGTGCTTGCTCCGTGAGTTCCTAGTAGCCCACAATGCGTGTGCTGGTTTGTGACCAGACTCCCGTCTGGGAAGAAAAAGCTTCCTCTGACGGTGCAGCTTCTACCTGACTCGGCTCCAGCTGATACAAAGCCAGGCTGCTTCGAGTGATGCTGATTTTGAACGGCGTGGACTCAGGCCAGCCCACAACTATTAGTCGCAGGGTTAGGACTTGCTCCTTAGTGAGCGGAGGAAAGAGTACAGTTTCTGCAGTGTCGGTATTTTGTCCTTGTCATGTTTGTCTTGTCATCCTTCTGTTGAAAGTGTGTCTCTGGGGGTCAGAAGAACCTGCAGTTCAGATCTGACGGGCAGAGAGAGACGTTTTTTAAATACTTGCCCGTTACTGTAGTTACTTTTAAATTCTTGCTAGTTGTTCACTGACTTCTGAAGTGGCGATTTTGGACGATTGTTTTTAAATGGGGAGTAACTGCAATAGTGCTCTGATGCTTGAGGGTGGGGCAGAAGGTGATAGGAGAGATCACTTTAATCATTTAGAGAAAAGATCTTAACTGTTGCTTTAGTTCTCCATGCTCGCTTCATGCAGACTGTAACTTCAGTAACAGTATACGTGCTGGATAGGTGGCAAAATAGATTATTTGAAATGCATGTATGTGCATGATTACACATTGTTAGTTGCTTTAGTGTATTTCAGACATGATTTGTTGTTAAACTGCTGCCATAAACGTCTTGAAACAAGTGTATTTTGCCTGTTCCAAATAAAAAAATTAGTCAAACGCTTACATTGACATGATTCTGCAGTAGTTTATCACCAAAACATTTCTAGGACCAGTAACAAAACATGAAACAAGAGTGAGCTGACAGGTTTACCCTCCAAGGCCCTAGTCTAGAATAAACACTCAGTTCTTGAAAAGACCAGGCTGCACCTGTAAAAGCTTTTCAGATAACACTCAAAAGGAAAAAGTTAGACTTAGGAAAGTTGCTTCCCTGAAATGAGTCTTCAAGAAAAGATGTTTTAGTAAAAATAGATAAATTGAAGTCAAATGCATAAACAAATGACCTAAATATATAACTTAGATTTTTGACTTGCATGGATTGTGTTTATGTGTAGCATAGCAATATCCTGATTACAGACCCTATCCTGCAAGAGTATCCTTGGGCAAATACATTTTTTGCATTCACGTGGAAACTCATTGTGATTTCAGTTATAGTTTGGTACTAATAAGGTCTTTAGCTGTAACACTGAGTGAAGAGTTTTCACTAACCTCTCAGATTTGCTGACACAGGTCTTGTAGAACTGCATTATCCATATGGAATTATAAATTATTGAGCTTTAAAACTCAGCTCAGACACTTTCCTTGTCTTAACAACTCACTGACTTTTTAATTGGATTTTTTTTTAAATTTTTTTTTGCAGTGCAGTCCTGTATTTATACTGGTATCACTAAGGAGGTGATCTTCTGTGATGTGTAAGCAAATTTAAGAGGAGGACTGGAATACCTTTAAAATAGTTTTACTTTGGAAGTGTAGTTAACCCACAAACAACTGCTGTAGCTTAGCTGTGCAGGACAGCAAATCTGTAGAATGTGGTCTTTCTGAAGAAATAATGCAAACACTTTTAGATAAAATACAGCTTTATAGTTTTCAGAGGTCATTTGCAGGACTTCTGTTTCTAAAGATGCAAGTAAGTCTGATCCACATGGCATCTCTGACAGCTTTTTCAATGTGTAAAGTTGTTACACTATTTTGAAAATATTTTGTCTGTATAATGTGTGGTTTTGATTTTAAAGTTTCCTGTTTTAAATCACAGCATCTTTAAAGCCTGTGGAATGATGCTGTCTCTTATGGGCTTAGGGTCTACTCAAGATTCATAACAAACATAGGTTTGTTTCTCGTTGTGAGAATATGCCTGTTATATCAAGTCATTTGCTTTCGGGCAAATTAAATATCGATGGTTTAAATTTGTATTTGAATGCCTCATCCTTTGATCTGTATGTACTTCTAGCTATGCATATTTATGTTAACTGGAGTAGAATGAATACAGTTATGGCAGCCAAATTTTGGACACCAGTATGCTGAAAGAGCTGGCCATCATAACGAGATGCCATTTGCTAGACTTTCTTGGAAGCATTTGTGACAGCTATCTTTAGGAGTTTTAATTTAGGTGCTCTAAATTGGCTGTGGAGAAAGTTCATTTTTTTCCACTACTCCTGACAGGGTTTATGGTTACCTGTTTAGGTGTCTAAATAGGTGGTATGAATCTCCCTGGACAAATTTCCTGTTTTATATTCTGTATCGAGGGTTATTTGAACCTTGTATGAGATTAGCCACGAGTGTATAAAAGTCATAGTGATGCTTTAAAGAAGCTGGTATAGTTTAAATTTTGCTTTGTAATTTCACTCTGATGTCAGTGTGGCATTTGCTGTGTCAATATATACTTCTGGCCTGGAATCTGAAATTTATCAGATGTCTTGCCACTTGTAGCCATGAGCCTGTGGCTGTGATTGTCTCTTCACATTCTGTCCTAGTCTGTGTAATCAGCACTGTGCTTGTGTTCCACAGGAACAAAGGCTATATTTACATTTGGTATAGCCAATATAGGTAAATAATTCAAAGCCAAAGTGGAATCACACACTGGTCTGTGTGGATTTTGAAGACTATTTGTTGTCTCTCCATTATAGGCAGAATTCTCTGCAGCACTTGGCTATCACCTCTCCTACATACCTGCTGTCAGTACAGTGCATTCTGATGTCTGTTTTTCACTGATTTGTGGGGTGACATTTTCTTACACTAGGTTAAAAATGGGAACTGGAAATTTAATTCTCATTAAATAAGTAGTATACACTGGATTCTACAAACTGCTGTGATAGACAGATAACAGATGTTATATATATGTAAATTCTTCTGAGAAACGTATCATCTGCATGAAAAGTGTTTAGGAGTGTGTGTGTGTGTAGTTTCTCTTCAGCTGTTTCATATCCTTATTGGCATCATTTTACCTGCTCTGTTTTTCGGTTAACACAATCCTACTCCATGACATAGTACTGATGTCCTGTGTTAGATGAGTGGGGTAGAAGCAGGCAGATGCTTTACTCTGTTGAATTCAGTACATTCATACCCCATTGTGTGTACTTTGCAGTTCTTGCTTTCCTCACAGAGGTATTGGGTTTGACTTCTTTGATTGTTCTGTTAGTTTTCTTATGACATCGGAAGTTCTTATCTTGTTATTGTTTTGTTTTAGCGTGGGCAAAGTTTCTTGCCCCAGCTGGAACATCCAACACAAAATGGATGTAAACAGATTGACATGTTTAAAGGCTTGTCTGTTGTGTTTGAATTGATTGTGGTCTGTCACACTAACTGGAGTTGTTTGTCATTTGGAATGCTTGACTTAGAATCACAATGATACATAGACTGAGGTGGGTGTTTAATTATTTCTGCACATCAAAAATATTAGTCTTGTGTTGACTGATCTTGGCAGTTGGCAGATCTACCAGCTTTGAGAACTTGTTCAAGGAACTGTTTTGAAGTTGTGGTTTTTTTCTGTGGCGTTTGGTTGTGGGAGGTGTTTTGGTTTTGGCTTTTTGTTCTTCCCCCCAAATATAATTTGTAGTCATCTTCCAATAATGAAATTTTTAAGCAGTTTTTCAGACAGGAGTAGAATCTTCTAATTGTTTTTTTCAATCTTGGTGACTTTCAAAAGGGGAATAATTTAATCAGTAAAACTGGATACGTTAGAATCTCTTCAGGGAATTTTTAAGTTTAGACAAACTAAAGTGGGTTGATTGCTACAATTGCTGTGCTACATGTTTGTATACATGACACTTGGCTACTTATTCTCTCCTTGTTCTCTGAAATAAGATTAATTGCCTCGTCCATTGGAAACAGAGGGGAGAAGAAGATCCTATGTAACAGATGGGAAAATGAGGCTCAACAGCTTAGTGACCCCATCTAGTATCATTCATGGAGTCTATTCCAGAACTAGGAGATGAACTCTGATTTCTGGGGACCTACTCCAGTAACTTGACCACAAGTTACTGATAGCTCACTCTTATCAGTTAGAGTTACCATATGTTGCCTTTGATGCAAAGATCCCCCTGTGGTATGGTTAATGCTCCACTTAACTCTTTTTGGAGGAAATGTGCTGCCATTATTTATTTATTTATTTATTGAGTCGAGCCATTCAATTGTCTATAAATGAGTATGTATCTTATAAATACATTATTATTGTCTAGTCTTTTTCCTGACACCGTTTCTATTATTTCATTAAATTACAATAGATGTTAAAAGAAAATTATAGTAATTTCATTTTAAGCAATTATTTATTGAAACATGCTTAGCTATATCTAGAAGATGTGAAGAAATGGTATTTTATTGTGATATTAAATGTCCAACAATGCATAGCTTTGAAAAATAAATTCCTGTTTTCCTACAGACTCAAAAGGTGGTCGTTTGAGGATGTAAGAGACCATGATGAATATTGTTTGTATTATTCCTTACATAATATATTTGCTAAAATTAGTTGCTGCTAGAACTTAGACTTACATGTGAAACAATGCTTTTAACTTAGCAGAGAGCCTTTCTCCTCCAGTCTTCCTGCAGTTGACTTTTGATATGTAGTCAACTCAGAAATCCTGAATTTTAGGAAATAGTGAAGTTGTTCTGTAGCTTGTTTTCTCTTCTTAGCAGAATGTATTAAATTAATAGATGATAAAATAAGTGTGAAAGAGTCATGATTTAGTTGACTTCAATATTAAATTTCTACCTTTGTAATTTATTATGCAAAGAGATTCTGAGAAACCAACTCATGTCTGAAAGCCTGTGTGTGCAGAGGAATCAGTAATTGCAGCCTGGCTGTTCCTGTTGGCTGCCCTGGCAGAAGAAGGGCCTGGCACATCCTCCCCTGTGTGTGCCCCGGTCCCTCTGGCAGGAGCCCAGCGCTGTCAGTGGGCCTGGGACTGCAGGAGGCAGGGAAGGTGAGAGGTGCACCTGCCTTTTTGTGCAAATACAGCCTTGGTAGTAGGATGTGTACACTGTCAGGTGCTGGAGTCACTCTTAAAATCATGTGTGCGTGCAGAGAAGGAGTTTCTTTTATTTTCAAATGTGCGGCAGTGGTTGGATATATTGAAGTGAGTGGTTTCTGCATGTTTATTTCTTCCTTTTTGGAGCAGATGGACAGAAAAAAGGTGGTGTGGGGTTTTTTTGTTTTGCTTCACTACAGCTGCTGAATTGATGTGTGAAGTATAATAATTTACCACCCATGAACACATGTGATTTCAAGCTGGTTTTAGCTGTGGAAGTGGTTGGCCAGGAAAGATTTTATGATAGTGTATGTTCAGCATCTTGGATGTTGTTGTGGCACTTGTCTGACTTCAAGGTGAGTTAATTCAGAGAGCTAAACTCACTGAGAGCTGGAAACGTTTTTAGATTCCTTTTCTGACTGAACTTGGCACAGTGCTGGACAAATGCCAGTGCCAAGGAAAGCATCGCTGTGCAGGAAAGGGGACTGCTTTTCTGTGTTGTTGAACTATACTCTTGAGTCATATTAGATAAGAAGGTGGTAAAGTAGATAGGATTTACGAAATCACATAGTTAAAGTTGCCCAAGTATCCTGGCTTAAGGAAGTTTGGCTTTCTACCTAAATGATCTGCATGTTAATGGCTTTTATCTGAGGTTGATTGTCTTTGGAGGCAGGTTTCAACATCCTGTTGTTTAATACTCAACAAAGGAAGAAGTCAGTCACCTTAGTCAATAAATTCAGAATAAATTATATGGACTTCATGGAACCTGAAGTAATGAAATTTTATGTTAAAGAAATACTTGCAGTAATTTTGTTTCATAACAACAAAGACTCATGTTTTTAGTTTTTTTGATTTTTCAAGAGATCATTAATGATTTTTTTAATACTTGCATTACTGTTTCAAACAGTGCATGCAAAATGTGTTGAATATATGCTATGAGAGAAAAGCTAAAGAAATCTAAGGTGATAGCTTCTGCTATTTACATCTAGTAAATTTTAATCAGGTCAGGATTTAGGTAAGTGCTTTGGATCTGTGTGGCTTCACAGCTCAGGAGTTAGGGCACAAGTCATTAATTCAGATCCTATTAAAGCCTTATATTTTCTTTAAGCACTGGAATAGATTGTGAAAACTCCTGAAGATTTAAGAAGGGATTAGACATAAACATCTTGTGAGCAACATTTTAGAAATAGCTGATCATGCCTTGGTGCACAGAGGTAGATTGAATGTCCTCTTAAGGCCTTCTCAGTGTATTTTCAACTATTTTTTTTGCAGACCTACACATTTTTTCTCAGGGTAGGTCATTGCTGCTTAGAATAGCAAGTTTGAGTGTGTACAGTTCAAAAGGTTTTTACTGAATGTAGTTCCACGCAGCGACTTGTGTTGCAAACAGCAAATTTGTTGTGAGTGTTTCAGTGGGAATACTGCATTCTGTGCAGCTTTGAAACAAGCCAGGAGCATTGTTACAGCTTGACTCTGTTTGAGGACCTCGTGGTTCTTGAGCTTCATTTGTCAGTTGAGAGTCCCTTGAAAACACCAGAGAGTGTTACATCTATATATGTCCAGTGTTTTAATGACTCAGAAATAATACCGAAAGTTCATGTGTTTAAATCTTACAACCATGCTTAGAAGTTGTTGGGTAAGTCTGGAAGTTTTGGTAGCTGAAAAGGAGGAGTTACCTGAGAGAAACTTGATCGCCTGTGTTACTCTTGGCATGTTAAAACTTCTACATAACTGTTTTTACGTGGTTTGATTCGGACGTCTTGGGGCTTTTTTTTCTTGTGCGTGTACTCAAAGCATCATCCTGCAGTAGGAGAGTTTATAATTCTGGATTTATCCAGCTGTTAAGCCTAAGAATGTAGCAGTTTTAAAATTATGTCTTAATTTGGTTTGATATCTCTGCCAAAAGGCACCAATTACATGGGAAAATAGTTACATGGTACGCTGAACTCTGTTACTAGTATAAGGACTGGTTACTAATTTATATGCTCAAGCCCAATATTAATAATTAGGCAATGTTGAGTTTAATGGCGGAAGAATTATTCCAAAAGCCATAACTGGTATCAGATTCATAACAGGTTTTAAAATAGCTGACAAACATAGTTGGATGAAAAAAAATAAAATATTTGGCAGAAGGAATACTTCAACATCCCCTAATAGTTTAGCAATAGCCTAAATGCAAAGGAGAGACATTTTGGGGGTGGAAAAAGATATTTGGTGGTGTCTAATATCAAAGAAGCTTTGGGAACAAACTTACGTCCTTCAGAAAAAAATTCTTGTAGACTGTAGAAAAGAACATGAAGTTTAGCAAGGTAAGTCCAAATCAGTGGAACCTTGATTTGCAAACAGAATGTCAGAATGGAGATACTAAACTAAATCTTAAAACTTCAAGTCTATACTATCTATAATATTATTGATGAAAATAATGGGAAAATAGGAAAAATTAGTACTACAGTAAACATAATGATTTGCCCACCTAATATTTCAATTAATATAGTTTAGATGCCTGTAAAAAAACACCATGTGATGGGAGTGATGAGTAGCTGACATTGTTATTAAGTTGAGATATCCTGTCCCAGATCAGTGAGTTCAAACTGTATTTGTGAATCTAGATGGTCCATTTTATATACAGAGTTACTCATGTGGGTCCAGTGCTAACGGAAGGATAGATGGGAAAAGCATTAGGTTTATTGTGCAGGTGCCCAACATAGTATAGTTTTGCAGGACTTTTGAGATTAATTGCATGTCTTGCAGTAAATGTAATGTTCTTTTAAAATTATGGTTCCAAGTGACTTTAAGACTTGCAGATCAATATATAGCTGTAGTATGTAAAGTGCAGGATATTCACTGCTTCACAGGATGTGGTGAATTGATTGTGGGTGGGATGTGGGCTACATTTCTTGATGTACTTCTTTCTTAGGAAGGATTTGGTATGATTATAGTTTCTCAGTACCAATACCTTAACATACACGCTTACTTGCTACCTCATGGTCCCTGTGGTGCAGTTTTTTATGGGCGTTACTGGTCAAGAAGTGAAATAATCAGAATTTTAAAAAGCTTTCTTTAAACTGTCTTTCTGCCAGGAAAATCAAGTACCTGATTATAGCCTAAGAGTTCAGTGGGTTTAAACCTGTAATTTTTGATTGCTAGAAATATTGATGGTTGACTGACGTTCATATCAGAGGTTCTGTCTATTCGTATGGTGAACATTCATGGACCAGCTGCTTGATGCAGGTTCTCTGATGTCTGTCTGCTTTATGCCTGGTTAGGGAACCTGCAGGATCTCTGTGTGCATGTGCATTCAGGAGAACTGTTGGAATCCAACTGTTTTTAATTATTGATTTCTACAAATTTAGTGAGATATGGCAACAGGCTCAAAAGCTTTGGGGAGCCAAATTTGTAGCTAATTTAACATGAAAGTTGTTTCAAGAAAATAGAATAGGAAGTGAAATCAATGGATTGGAGGAGCATTTTGTAGGTTGCCTTTCTAAGGGATGTGCATCCTCCTTTCATTGGCATAAATTGATTGTTGATGTGTTTAGGTGTAAGTAGAAATTTTCTCTGGACCTTTTATCTTATTTTTCTTACGCTTGTGTTGTCATCTGAAATATGTTTTACCTTTGGAACCAGAGTACTAAAAATAGCCAGATCTTTGTTTTGTTCTGCTTGCTTAGTGTCCCGCTATAGGAGGAGTGCAACTGAAGAATTATCAGGATCTAGAGTCTCTGTCTTTTGAATTAAACTAATCTGAGAATGTGAAAGATATATTCAGCCTTCTCTTATTCTGTATTCATCAGACTGTTGTATCTGCTCCCAATCTGTTATGTCATCGAGACATGCCCTTGGTTCTAGTTAAATATTAGAGGGCGTCTACGCCCTGCAAAATGAAATGTATTTCATTTGCTCACCTCTTAAGCATGCTACTGACCTCCTCACTCCACAGTGGTTAAAGTATTTCTGATAGGAACCTTTTGGCTTTGCATTTTAACTCATAAGAAAGGCAGTATGCTTTGTAGACTTTCTGAATACATAGCTGCTTTCCATTTAATAGTATCGTATACCAGCAAACCAGAAATTGTATATACATATTCTTTTTTCCCTTACATGGCTCAGACTGTTCTTAGAAAAACTGGTTCTACCATCCAGTGATTCTCTTAGCATAATCATTGCTTGGATAGACCTATTTAAAAAGATCTTGCTAATCCAGTGATCTGGCTCAGACATGACTGCATGGCACACATGCTGATTTCTTGAGTTTGTTCCTCGTTCCAATGAGTGTGTTTTGAATGCATTGCTTGAATTCAACTGAAAAGTAACTGAAAGCAATGCTGGATTAAACAGGAAATCAGATTGTGCAAAACAGTTTATTTGTTTTGCAGAAGTTTGCTGTGGTTTTTCTGGTTGGCTGTTGAAAAAGTCAGTGAGGTTGAAGATTGGAGACTTTTTAAAAGCAGAGGTTGATCTCGCCTTTTTGTCTTTGAAGAATGGCTTGTCTCAAGTTTCTGATATGGGTTTCACTTTCAACTAGTTTCAGTTCTCTTGAAATAGTAAATGTGAAAGCTTAAAGCTTACTGTGTGGTAAATTCTTATTTAACCTGCAGTTAATGTACATTACTGTACATGACATTATTCAGCAGACTGATTGTTGTAGCAGGAATTACTGTTTCTGAAAGTCTGCATGTGGAGTCAGTTTGGAGCACATGGTTTTGATACACAAATTGCCCTGTTTTAGGCCCCAGAGTTTAGCCATCATTAGTTGTTAGGACATTATAGACTCCTCCTTTCTGGCCAAAGACAATTGTCTTATTTGTTCTACTGGTTTTCTTCTCGGGCTTTTATTTGATTGACAAATTAATTAGGAAACTTTCTTGTAGCATTAACAGACTATAGAGATGTGTAGTTAAAATACAAACAGTAACTTAAATATATGCTGTAGATTTGAGAAGAGGGAAAGTATGGGACTTGTGGCCTTGACAATGGTAAATGTATAGACAATAGGCTTCCCTGTAAACAAGCTTTATTAAAACCACTCATTTCTGTTACTTAGCTAAGCTGGTACTTTTCTGGTCTTCTATTTGATAATTTGAAGTTTTTATATGTCTTAAGGAAAAATAGTACAATATTCACTGTTTGTACACTATAAGTAAAAGATGCTGTAGTGAGGGGAATATGGGCGTTTTGCAGCATCATCTCATCAAATGACCCCAAGCTGGGCAACTAGAAGTTTGTACTGACTACCTTTAACTGAGTCAGCTGTTAAAGGTTATATGCATTGCTGTAGTAACCTACAGCATGTGAGACTGATTTCTTGTCCTCTGTCATGGAAAGACGATTTCTAGAGTAGGCTGGAGTCATGCTAGAAGTCTCTAGTATCTTCCTGAAGCCAGAAAATAGCAGAGAAAATAGCACTGCTACCATGTGCCAAATCTCTGCACTGGAAAAACAATCAGAAGTCCAACCTTCTTCCTCTCCCCACTCCCTAAACAAAACAAACAGAAAATAACAACAAAAAAAGCCAAAGAAACACAACCCCAAAAAATGCCCAAACAAAAAACCCCAAAACACCTGTATCATGTTTGGGAAATCCTTCATTGTTATAATTTAGCTTTATCCAGCTGCATCTTCTAGCAAAAGAAAGGCTCAGGAGAAAACCTACTAGAGAGCTGTTAATCATCTGGTGAAGCATCTAGTGTCCTTGCAGTATTTGAAAATTAGAACTCATAAGTGGTTAGGATTTAATCTGTCACATAAAAGACTCCCCTCCAACCTTATGAAAGCTAGAAGTCTATATTACTCAGAAGTTGTTACAGAAGAATGCCAGGAAGGTTCTGAACAAGAAGTCTTCTGAAAAACATAGCAGTGGGAAGGAAGGTGTAGAATGGAGCTAAAATCTCTGAATCTTTGAGCAACTTCTATAAACTTTCTAATGTCTAGAAAATATCTGTCTATACATGTATGTAACTCTTCAGTGAATTAAGTTTTGAAGAAATAGATTAGACTTTGTGTTCTCTAATGCACAAATGAACCTGAATTCTGCCTCCATTGGTAATGGAAAATGTAACCATTTGTAATAGTTTTTCATTTGCTTCTAAAATCATACTGAATTGCTTTTAAACTTTTGGAGGAAACTAAGACTTAATGCCCCTATACCATAACTTCTGAAATAGATACTTTTGCTTACAACTTGCTAATACTCATGTTGGTTGTGTAAGCAAAGTCACTCAAAGTCTTTCAGGGAAACAATATCTCTGAGAGATTCTCCAAGTATAGTATCACTGTCAAGAAAAAGAAAGCACTTGTTGACCAACAAAGTATTTAAGATTTTTTTCAATCTTCATGGCTGAATCTCCAATTCAAAATCCTATTTCTCTATGCCTTGTTAGAATGGTCCTTAGCAGAGTACAGAAAATAGTAAATGCTGGCTAATAAAATTAGCATTGCATTTATCATTTTTCTAAGGCTATGCTATAGTTACGCATTTTCTTGAAGGTAAAGACTGACTTGCTGAGGTCTTGCTGTTAGAAAGAACCTGTTTATCTGTTCTTTGTTGTGGCTTTTTTTGCTGTTCAGTCATCATCAGGTTTAACTGTCTTGCAGAAGTTGTAGTAATGGAAAGTAATGTCCAGCTATGTGGTAGTGAGGCTTCAAATGCCAGGTTGTTTTATGTATTTCTCACTGTGAGTTCATCCAGTTTGATAATACATGAAGATCAAGGCATTGCATGCCAACAATATGCAGTTTTTCATATTTACTTTCAACTATCTGTTTTTATAGACTATCACGAAGAAAGCACTTGACAGCATACAGCAGGGTGCTGTGAAAGCACATCTGCAGTATATTTATTTCTGTACTTGGATTCAGCATTTCTTTTAACTTGCTCTATCTTGATTTTTTACAGAATGGACAGCAAATTGTGGATGAACCTATGGGAGAAGATGATATCAATCCACAAACTGTGAGTAAAATTTATAATAAACATAGGTAGTACAATACTGGATTACACTGATGTCACTTAATTTACAGGTAGTTTGCCACTAATGTTGTATTGTTTTGGTTTACTGGACATGGGGTGCAATCTAGGATCCTAATATTTTTGAGAGAGGTTCTTTCTCACTGACTCTCTTGCCTGGTTTGGTATTCTACTGTTTTTTCTAAAAGCTCATACCTCATATTCCTTTCTGCCTTCAGCCTGCAGTGGTGTTTCAGGGGAAGGTTAAGGGTGAGGAAGAGCTCTGAAAGTGTCGTTTCTATTGCATTTGTTATTGAGAGGCATATGTCAAATGAATTCTTAACCCAGGCTTCTTGAAAATAGAGATTGCTACTAAGGAGAAGATCAATGAACTTTCCTGACTGTGATAATTCTTTTTAAGTTCATTATCTCCATGTCAAACTTGCAGTTTACAAAATTTCATAATGGAACTCAATTGTACTTTCATTTTCTTGTTGCAATGCCTGCAGCTTCTTGTCAAACATGAAGTTTGCCTGTAGTTTTGTATTAGAGAGTACTAGGTGACTGTTAAATCTGGTGATAAATGGCCTCACCAATAAAACATAACTTCCGGAACTCCACGTTTGGTTGGATTTTGAGGTTCACATGCTGGTATTGCATATTGTGCAGACTTCAGCTTGTGATTAGGTGGTCAAAGCTGTTTCCATCTATGCAACATGGATGTAATTGCAACACCGTAGCACTTTCTCTCTCTGCTGAAGTTGTGGACAGAGCTTTTTCCACTTCTGTCTTAAAACAATCCAGTAATAGACTTAGCTGTTAAGCTGATACAACAATTAGGTCATTGAAAGCCTGCACTGTATGACTGCTCTTGGTTCCTCCTCATAGCATCAAGGCTCTCTTGTCTTTAACAAAAGGTGAAGACACAAGGCAAGTAGTGCAGCTTTAAAGAGCAAGAAAGGAACAGTATTTGTTGGTTTATAAGGCAACACTAGGAGGAGATAATTTCTTCTATTATTCTGCATAATATAGACAGCAGCCCTGTAAAAGATCTTGGTGAGGCAGGCTGTGCCTCTGCAGCCCACTGGAGGATTACAGTGGAGAAGATATCTACCCTGCAGGCTGTGGAGGACTCCACACTGGAGCAGGTGGATGTGCCCTGAAGGAAGCTGCAGCCTGTGGAGATACCACTCTGGAGCCCGTGGAGAGGAGCAGATTTTCTGGCAGGAAGTGCAGCCTATGGGGAACTCATCCTGGAGCAGTCTATTCCTGAAGAATTGGACTCCATGGAATGGACCCATGCTGGAGCAGTGCTTGAACAGCTGTAGCTCATCAGAAGGACTCATGCTGGAGCAGGGATAAAACTGAAGAAGCAGCAGAGACAGTGTTACAAACTGAAAGCAATTCCTGTTCCACCTGTGCTGCTCAAGGGGGAGGAGGTAGAAGACTGGAGCATAAAGGAGTGAAATTTGTCCTTTGAAGGGGAGAGTGGGGAGAAAAGTGGTTTTATATTTTTCTTTGTTTCTCACTATCCTGCTGTAATTAGCAATAAGTTAAGTGAATTTTTCCCAGCATGACACTGTTTTACCCATTATGGTAATCCGTGAGTGATGTCCCTGTTCTTATCTCAACCCATGAGCTTTTCTTCACCTTATTTCTTCCACATGTCTAGGTGAGGAGAGGGAGTGTGAGAGTGGCTGAATGGGGGTCTGGCAGCCAGCCAAGGCTAACCCCTCACAGCTATCAAACTTCTCTTTCAATATTTGATAACTGCAAGATTACTTACAAGTGTTTTCCTCTATTCCTTCAGACATTTCCAAGGAGCTGCTTTTTTTGGTGAGCAACCAATTTTAGCACAGTATGACCAGCAAAAAATTAAAACATTTCTCTAGTACTCTCTCAGGCTTGAGCTACTTGGTTGTTTTAGCTTTTTAATGCCTCAGACCAGTATTTTAAGAATATATTTTGATTTATTTCTAGGCTGTGCTGAGTAAAAGGTTGCCAGTAGTGAAGTGAAATAATCAAGGGTCTTTTAAAGAAGTTACTCCAGCGGCTCAGTCACCCAGAGCTGGAAACTAACCTGTGCTGTCAGTCAGCTGAAAAAATACTACTTCAGCTGGGATGTGATATTCTGTCAGTGCTTCAGATCTGTTTTGGTGCAAAATAAAAGCTTAATTTTAAAACATCACTGAAACTCATTTAAGCTCTGTTTAACTCTGTACTACAATGGACTTGGAGCACTTACATGGTTGCTGACAATTTATGAAATTTCTCAGCTGTAATTGAGGACAGTAGAGTGAACAGGCCTAGGATGTATTAGCGTATCAGGTAAGAGGACAAAATATTTTGGTAGGTGTGTAAAGTGTGCAAGGTTAGGATAGAGAGTTGCCATAGTACTGTGGAGGTAGAAGGTGAAAACTTGAAATACTGCATCCTTTTGCTGTGTTGTTTTATTGCAAACCAGATAGGAAATTTAAAATAAATAGTGAAGCCTAACACAGTTCTGTCTACACTGGAACTCAGATTTGGTGGTTTGTTTTAAGAAAAGCAGGAGCTGCAACAATACCTGTTTCTGAGGAGTCCAGGATGCTGTATGGTTCAAGGTTTTGCTTCTCTTAAAAGGGGAATCATTCAGCAGTCTGGTTTTATTACAATAAGTATACTGGTTATATCTGACTTTATAGCTTGTCAACATTTTTTATCTGATGTATCTCATAAATGATCTGGAACCAGCAGGAAATAAATGTAAGAACAGCTGGCTGAAGCTTGACCTAATGTGAAAGCTTAAGTGAACATTACTGAAAGAGGGGAAGCGATTTGAAGCCTTTTATTTGCTACCTTTCTCACTCTTGTGCTGCCTGCTATTGCTTTCTGTATCTGTGTCCATAGAGATTGAGTAAATTAACTGAGTAAATCAATTGTTTTGAGCTGTTACAGTCATGCTGAATGCTCTGTTACTAGTTAAAGCTAACCAGAAACTGCAGCTAGTCTAGCAAGTAGCTCCCCATTTTGTATATATGTGAAGAGTGTATCATGTGTGTGCTGTGTTCTTTGTTTTGTTCTTTATCTGGATTCAATTTAGTTGATAGGACACATAGTACAACCGATGTATTAGCATTGCACTTTATTAGCTTAAGCATAATTATCAAGCCTACAAAAAATACTAGGTTCCAAGAATTCGTGAAAAGTTTTTTTTGCAACAGTACTTTGTCCATTACAGAAAAGTTCAGGTATATTTGTTTTTGGTAACCTGCAAGATAGTTCTTTTGTTTTTTAGTACAGGTAGAAGTGGAACCTATTCAGGCTGCAGGTAACCTCTCCTCAGTGGAGGTAGTGGGCTGCTATTCTAATACTGGACTTCTTGTATGCTTTGGTAAAACTTGAAACAAAACCTCACTTTTAAAAGTTTAAGCAGAGTTAAAGCATACATAGAATTAGCTAGAACTAAATCATAATGCAACATATTAAAATATATGCTGATCTGGGTGATAAAAAAATGAAATCTCAGTAGCTGTCATCCCCTTACTAAAAATATATAACTGAGGTAACAGTGACTCTAGTCAGTGAGTAGTCAAAAAATAGTGTAAGAAAGGCTTGCAAAGAAAAGTCAGTAGTTACAAAGGTCTCTTTCATTTAATTATCTGTAGTAAAATTTAAATAAAACATTTATTTGCAGTCAGGAGAGATGAAAGTTAAGACCTTTGTCTTGCCAATCAATATTTTAATAGAAGAGTTTAAGGGAAGTGTGGTGTCAGAAAAGGCTTCGAGATACATTGAAAAAATCATCTGAAGTGTGTAACAGTATAGTCTCTTTGTTGAAGAATTTCATCAGTCAATTACATATAATAATAATGCTGATATTCTGTATTTTACATATACAATTTGCCATGAATTTATAAAACATTGGTCACTGGGGGCGGGGGAGCATGTTGAGATAAGGAGAGGGCGATCCTTCCCCAGTTACAGCCATGGGCAAAACGGGCCCCATCACTCAAGCAGTAATACCAAAACCAGAGTAATCTGGGATAATCTCATTTATTGTGTCACCATCCATTAAAATAATGAAAGATAAGAATGTCAAAATTAAGTAATTCAGGGGAAAAAAGCATAATCAAACCGACAAGTTTTTAGACTTTAAAACATTTGACAGAGGCTTTAACTGATTTTTAGTTTCACTTCAATTTTTAATATTTACATCATTGTACTAGTGAGAACTTCTAGTTCCAAAATCTTTGCATTTTGGCAGGTTGAAGCACTGTTTCAGGACTGCTCTACACTTCTGTTGGCTATTCCTGCACAGTAGCAGTTTCCAATTCCAAGAATAGTCATGTGTGTTAACCTGACAATGACTGTATTTCTGATTATCATTTTTGATATGAAAATTTTACTATTGCTGTTATAACCTTTACATTTCAATTTTCTGTGTGTGTCTTGTCAGTTTTTGGATGCGCTTTCTTGGCTCTGTGGTAGAGACTAAAACATAGCTAGAATTTCTTAAACACTAAGGAAACGTTTGGATTCACAAGTGTTCATAGCCCACTAAGTTCTTGATTTCTCATTTTTTTACAGACTGATACTTGTTTTTTAGCTGAAACAGCTACTTGTGTAGTCTATCAGTAATAAAACAGTGATAGCTTAATATTTTTGCAGTTTTACTGAAAGTAAGGTATGTAGTCAAGTTGTCCTTTAATATTGCTTACATGTTCTTGAATGCTTAGTTATTGCCGGTTTAATGGAAATCAGACAGAGGAGGATTTTGTTACAGCCATAATAATGCAATTGTTTGAAACAATAATATTACATAACTCAGTATAACACCATGTTCCCTGTTATGAAGTAAGTTGTAGTTTCTCTTGAAGCCAGTCGATAACCTGGCCATGTAATGAGTGTCCACTGCGTAATGGAGTGAAGGAACCCATGTGCCTTACAAATACTGAACTTGGACTTCCAGGTGTTCCATAATTCCTACATTCCTTTTAGTGTATTTTACTAAATATACTTAAATATATGTACATTAGTATTTGATTCTGTTTTACAATTAAATAACATGATTCTTGAACAAACAAGTTTCCCAGGCAAAACCATTTCTAAAACTTAAATCCACTTATTGCCCTCTCAATGCCTGGATTTTACTTTGTAGAAGGCAGAATATCTTTCTTCCTGTAATATAATGAAATTGGAAGTTCATTATCTTTGAAAGCACTACACTCTGCTGCAACTTGGATGAATTCTTTTAGCAGTTTAGTGATGTGCCTATGTCTTAGCTCTAAGAATGGACTCGGAGGTCCCCGTGCAAGAAGTTACAGCATCTCTGTAAACAGTTCACGGTGTCTAGTCTGAGTTGTTAACTCTTAGATATCAAACCCATATAAAGAAACCCTAGAATACTTTTTTCCCCTCAAGATGTCATCAGGTGTTGAGGAAAGCTTACAGGAAAATTTTCACTGACATGTTCTAGTGGATTTTCTGAGTGGCTCATTTTGCACTCAGGGTCTCAGGTTCAGGGTTCTTTCTGAATCTTGGTCAAAAAATTGGATAATTTGGGAGCGTAAGCAACATTCAAAGTCAAGCTGCTTACTTGTTACATGGAGAGAAAACAGATGGTAGCCCTGCAAAGCCTGTAAACTAACAGATGGAAGCTGCCACACCCCCTGATTAATAGAATATTGCTGCTTTGGCTATACAAACATGTATTATGAGGAAAAGTATAGTATTCAGCTTCTGAAAACTCAAAAAATTAGCTCTCTTCCTCCACTGTTGACCTTCATCAAACAAGGGCTTTTTATTCCTTGTGTGTGCTCCTTCTTTGGTGGGTTTTTTTTTTTTTTCCCCCAGGTAATTGAAAGCAATCTGTACTACAGAGCCTTGCTTGTCTAACAGCATAAAGGCTTACTTGGCATTATTACACTTCTCAAACTGAGGCTATAGGAGATTGTCAGTCTACCTAAAGGACTACACTTAAATTAAATGTTTTGATGTTATCTGGTTATGTGTAAAAGTGAGCATCCCACCATGGTGTGCACATTTTATTCAGTAAAGCCCTTTCTATTCCCATGTTCTGTACTGCTTTGAGAGTTCCTCTACCATTTTTCAGTTTTCCTGCTCTCTGTAGTGTCTGTGAGCCCCATTCTCTTGAATGTTTCATGACATTCTGTCTTCATTTTTGTAAATTCAGAGCATCCAATTTAAAAGATGAGGAGGGGAAGATGAGAGATGAACTCACTTTATATTTCTGCAGTAGAGGAGGAGGAAGTGCATTGTGCAAGTGGAGTTCTGCAACTGACTGAACTGTCACTGACAGGCATAGCAAATTCCTTTTGTTTTGGAGACAGTTGTGTTTCAAGATAAACATGTATCATACAAATCCTTACCACAGACTTCAAGGTGACAGGAGCAACTTGCTGAGCAATTTGTCCTTGTTATCACAGGCTTCCCTGTTGGGGACTGCTGCCCTCTAACCTCTCTCCTTCTTATACGAAGGAATATTAAAAAGGGCAAGCTCTCTTCTGAATGATTCTCAAAATGAGTTGTGTGGCATAGTATCTTAATGTTTCTGGTTGGCTGGTAGTGCTCTTTGGGAACCATGCAGGCTGTGTTCTCCCAGAACACAAGAAATTTCTTCCACCTGCCGCAGACCATGTCAGTTATAGGAGCGCTATTGTTGTGCAGTAACCCCACTGACCCCGGAGCACTGTGCTTTGTCCTTCGCTGGGAGGTCACATAAAAGGTTTGGGAGAGCAGTAGTCAGTAATTGTACAAGTGTTGCAGTTGAAATGCCTGATTCCTGTCACCCTTAGCAGCTACAGGGTATCTGCAGCAGAATAGGCTCATATCCTTACAGCAGAAAGATAAGGTGGTTGTGGTTGTTTACCTACAGTACCTTTTCATCTTGAAGGAACATTGTAGTTAGAGTAGCTCTTACCACTTACTCTCCCTTTCTCCTTTTAGCTGTCCTTGCTACCATAGAGTTTAATTTAGTGATTTGAAGATTTCTGCTTGCTCTGCTTCAGTGTATTCCTATCTGTTCTTAGACAAGGTAAGGCAGAGAGCTTGAATGGTGTCCCATTCATTTATGTAAATTTCTTTTATGTCTTCGAAGTGTAAACAACTATATTGCTGTTAAACTGCAATTCTTGAGATATTTCAGTTTGGAAGGGCGAATTAGCTGGAAGTTTAAAACAATTGAAGAGAGGAAAGCTTCAAGTAATTTTTTTGTATTATTTGTGAACTACTTGAAATCCTTGTGTTGCAGGAAGCTCCTTCTATTTGAGAAGCTTTTTCCTGAAAAAAAGTATTAAAATATTTTTCATACTATGTTACTGCTGTTTTGTAGTAGAGACTGCTTCTTCCAAAAAGGCTGTAACATACTGGACTGGAAAAAGCACATGGTCATTGAGGACTCTTGAGCCCTCAGTTGAGTCACAAAGTCTGCCTTTGTGCAGTGGTAGTTCCCAAATGCCTGTGTAATCTATAATAATAATTCTGTATATTCAGTACACAGAATTTGAAAGATTGTCCCTGCAGATGTGACATAAATAAAGACCCAGAGGAGTACAAGGGAACACAAGAAGGGCACGATTTTGCTTGTGGGATTGTGATAAACCAGGGTCTCTATTTCATCTCTCCAAGTTTAAAGGAAAAGTTAGAAATTGATGGTGCAGACAGCCAGGACATGGTATGGGGATAGAAGCAATATGTTCTGTCACTTGAATAAATTACTAGCTTTGTCTTCTGAAGAGGAATTAAAATACAACAAAAAAATGCAGTAATCCAGGTATTTGTTAGAGTCCAATCAAGGAGAGCAGTTTGGAGGGTGGGTTTGTTTTAGCATCTTGTGAAAGTAACTACAGTATTTTGCTGTATGTTTCCTTTAGTACAGTCACTAAATGGAACCACCTGGATCTGTTTAGAGCTGAGTGTATATGCCTTTGACTAAAGGTTGTTACTTGCCTTTGTCTATTACTTGTAAAACAGTCTTTGTTCCACTAATGGAGCATACACTGTGGAATTCAGTGATTTTAATAAATACAAAAAAAGATAAAGATATTGTCAATATTCAGAAAAATAACTTCCATACTAAATCTAGAGAGATATTAAATTAAAAACTTCATCTCTGGCTGTTTGAAGTAATTAGATTGAATTCTAATTCTTAAAAGCATTTGAAATGTTTTTTAAAGACATTGAAAGAAAGCTTTGTTATTTTTAATTACTCTAACAAATTTTCCACTCTCTACAGAGCACTATAATGTTGGTGCATAAGTCAGATGTTTGAGGTGGGCAGTCCAATTCAAGTATTTCTGCAGTCTGCCTTGGCCTATAACATCTGTGTAGCATTTTTCATGTGCAGGATTTCAAAGGGCTAGGCACAAGGTCATTTTGGTCCTCTAACTAAACTCTAATAAATAAAAAGAGTCTTTAAGCATTCTCTGCATTGAAGTCTAAAATGTTTTGTAAAATTAAAATTCATAAAAATACAGTTATCCTATATAGGACTTAAAATACTTGCTTAACTAGCGTAATGTTGCGCAGTAGCATGATTTCTGAAATAGATGTTGATCTCCTGTTTGTTTTCTGGGAACCAGGAATCAGTAACATCTGCAACTGCATGTTGCTATCAGGCAATCTCTTGAAGTTTCCTGTGCAGTTCTCTGCAAGCATCAGGAACATGAGCACCGCTGCTGCCCAGCTTTTCCTTACCACATGTGTGTGTACACGCAGAATCAACGTCTTTTCTTTTTTTTTTGACCTTTTTTTCCCCCCTTCTCTCTCCCCACCCCCTCTGACTGTGTCTGACTTGCCTGACAGGAAATTTTCTAATTGCCGGAACAGCTGGTCACAGCAAAAACACCAGGGTTGGTCTTCCCTGCTAGACTTGTGATCGCTCAGTCAGAAAATCTAAACATCATGGTTTCTTAGTCATGTTTAAGTTTCTGGCTCTACGTGGTCGTTCTATTCGGGTGAGCTTAGTTTTATATTTAAGAGAATAAGGGGAAAGGGGAGAAGTTTTACTTTAATGAAGCTTTTAATTTTAGAGCAATTTTAGTTTTTCCCTGCTTAAGGATTGGTGCTGTTTGGACACAAAATCCTTCTGTATTTTCTTTAAAAAAAAAAAAAAAAAGTCTGTGGTGTGCTCATATTTTGTAGAAGCTACTAAGGTACCTGCTGATAATTTAGCCTTATTGGGAAATTGTTACCTGTATGTAAATAATGTAAAGCTTACATTTCAGAGGGAGGTATGAGTTTAGGTGTATGTTTTCTCACTGAGAATCAAGTTTTATTAAAAATTTTTGTATTTTTAATACTTAGTGTTTATTTTAATAGTTATATCTTTGTGCAGTGCTTTAAACTTTAAAATGTGACTGTGTGGGATGACAAAATAACTCATGCTTATTAATTTTTAAATTTACTTCTGAAACGATATTAAGAATAGTGACACTTGTTTGCATAACCATTATAGTTATTTCAACTTTTAACTTAGAATTTAATCAAAGCAAATGTTTAATTTGTATAATTTGTCTTGTTGGGCATACATTTAAACATCAAGAAGTTTGCTTTAAGTTGAGAAAAATTACTGGTGGAGTACTCTATCAACCCAAGCGCTGTTTCAGAATTATTTAACAACACATGTAAACAGAAGTGTGACAGAACATTTTATTGTTGAAAGTCTAGTCACTTTTCATGTTTCTCCTCCTGTAAATCTGCAAATACTTTTTAATGAGGGGGGGAGAAAATATAAACCCCACAACCTTCTTGTGTAATATCTTAAGTGAAGGTCTTTTAACTTGTAAAAGGGATAGTAATTTAACACCTATTAGCCTGTGCAGTGTTTTAAACTTTGCAATGTGTATTAGAAAATGAAATTGAACTTTCTTATTGTGAGTGAAACACTAGAACAAGCCATATATGTAAAACGAGAACATCGCCTGCATTATAATCAAGTTTTTCTATGTAAACATTCTAAAATAAATATTTATCAACTCATAGTCCTGAATTAGAGTTCTTTTCCACAGACAACATGAAAGGTATTTCTCAGAAATCTAACGAAAAAATAACATTGTTTTATGTACCTACAGCAGCTTGATTATGTTGTCTTTAACATTCTGTTGATCTTAAAATGCTAGATAGTACAGACCAAACTAAAGCGTTTCAGCTCATATAAATTTTAGAAAATATTTAGGATATTTTCTGAATAAAACAGGATTTCATAGATTAGCAGAATATGATCTTGGATTATTTTTCCTTTTAAATTGTTTCTCTTTGTTTAACTTTGAGTTAGTTTTTTAATTGCAATGGTCTGCAATGTTAATGCTTACAAAGTAGGAACAAAACTTCTATCAGAGTTACAGGGAAATGAAAGTTCCACCCAATGAGTATTTTTTTCCAATGCTGACAAGCACACTTCAGTTCATGAGAATTTTGTAGTGCCTGATCAAAACAGAACTGCTTTTGGTGGCCCACACTGAGCTTATAAAGTGCTTGCAGGGATTCCTCAGCTTACCTGCTAAACATCCTACTGCTCATAGTTCCTTTGGGAAGGAAGCCATAGTGTCCTACTTCTGGCCTGGCCTTTGTATTTTCATTCTAAGGAAAGAAGGCAAGTCAGAACTACCCTCCCAGTCTGGCAAGCCGTTGTTTATCCAAAGGACCTCACCTGTCCTTTGGCTTGTTGCTCTGGGACAGGACTCATTCTTCAAACTCCTATCTGACTTCATCTGTAACACCAAAAGAGTGGGAGGAGTTCTGTCTCAGTAACCAGGTCTGCAGTCTTCATCATGGGAGTGAATTGGCTACACGGAACAAATACAGACACAGGCATCCTTCTACATCTCAAAACTGTGGTAGTACAAAGCCAGAAATGAAAAAGAGTAGAAAGTCAGAGAGTAAGGAATAAATATAGCTATTTTTTCTTTATTATCTCTCTGAATTGTTTTTCTCTTACAGACAACAATTTAAGAATTAAAAAAATCCAGACCCTGAAACTTTATTTGGAAATAAAGTTTGCTTTTAGGAAATCCTATTTTCTGTCAGGTAAAACAGTAGATACTGTCTGCAACAAGTGATTTGATGTCCGTTGAAATGGTAAATTTTTTCATCTTTTAAAAAGAAGCAAAAACATAAATTGTGGAAGTCTGTATTTCTAACTTCAAATGCCCATGTTAATTAGGAGTTCTATTCTACTCTTGCTTTTCTTTGGTAGTAGTGTAAAGCAGACAACATACACAGAATATCCTTAAGTCAGCTTGACTTAATTTTATGCATGGCAGTGCTTTGATTTTTATTATATTAGAATAATTGCTACTTCAAAAGCAGAATTTTTAATCAGCTTTTTAGAACAGTTGTTTGTGTATGAGCATATAAGTAGTTATTAGTTCTGTTAAGTGACTCAAATTGAATATTAGTCACAGATATAAGGATTGGCTTTTATTCCATGAGTTAGCTCACTAACATTGCTTACCAAAGCGATGGGAGATTGTGAAGTGTTTGTTGGGCAGTGAACTTTACTTTTAAGGTAGTCTTGAATTTATAGGTAGGAGAATAAAAAGATATAGGCTATATGAATGTATACAGAATGTGTCTGAGATGTTGAGAAATACCTAGACTGGTGCACTTCACACATTTTTGCCTCCCATTTTTACCTTCATGAAGATTTCTGTAAGCCCTAATACAGGAAGTAAAAGTGATTGGTTTCCAGTTTGACTCTTTTTTACTTCAAAAAGCATAGCTCAAAAGGGTTTCATTTCTTCAAGTAGGGTGGAAATTCATTCTATGTCCATAACAAGCTGGGAAAGTAAAAATGCATCTAGGAGACTTCCTGACTCAGAGGAGGGGAGGAAAAGGAAATTATGTATATGAGCTGGGGAACTGTGCCAACATTGAGTCATCCTTTTAGAATCACTTGATATCCCATAAGCTTACTGTCCTTACAGGACATAACTGCTTTATGTAACTTCAGCACCAAGGTTTAATATCATAGTCAATATTTCAGAAAGCGTTTATTGGATTATAGTGATCAACATTATTGTGCCTGTGACAGCCAGAAAAATTCTTTGCCAAATACAGCAATGTCCAGCAGAGCTCTTTACCAGTACAGTGAAGGGTAACAAAGCAGTCAAAGGAAACCTGCAGCTGCAATTGGAGCAGTCTTAAGTAAATTGCTGGGGATTCCATTTTTCTGTTTTCAGCCTTATCTTTGCTTGTGCTGAATGTTCATGTGCCTCAAGAATGTGCATTTGTCTAAAGGAAGTAAAACATTCCTGAAAAAGATAGTGTGAGGGGTGAAAACAAAGCTGCTACTTCCATAATGAAAATGGAAAAATCTATGTAGCTACATACCCAATACTAACAAAAGAAAAATGATAAAAGCAGTATCTTTGCTGCTGCTCAACTTTCAAGTGAAAAATAAAATTGCAATTAGCTCTTTATTCATTGCATTTACTCTTTTGAAAATTGTATGGTCAACAGCATAAAGTGATTTTAGGGTTGTGGTCTTATCTTGAAAGATGGCTAATGTTTGAGGAGGATGTTCACCAATATGGGCAATATAGGTCTGACTTAGCTATTGTCAGAAAGATTTTGGTTTTTTTCCTTTCATTCTGACTGTGTAGAAGTTGAAATTCCAAAATTATGACCTTTTCTTATGGTGATTCTGCCCGTTTCTCATGTGTAAATTATCCCTATACAAAATAAATATTAAAAATATTTTAACATGTCATTTTGGAGAGAAAATATTAATTAAACAGTTCCCTGATGAGTTTCTGATGGGATCCCACCAACGTTTTTAAATGTATGACCAGTGTCCATTCAGAAGGAGTATTAAAGCCACCAATATTGGCACGGTTAAGTGCTAAACTGTGAATCAGTAAAAAAGAACCTTGCACAATCTGTGGGAGTGACTTGCCTTTGTCAAGCAGTGGCTCTGGAAGGAGGAACACCACTGAATGCTCTGCTGGATGTGCCTCATGGTTGGTCCCTTCACAGCTGCAGGCACTGCAGGCAGGCAGGACCTGACTGGCTGGGAGTGCAGGGCTGTTGCTTTATGTGTGGCATCAAATCACTGATGCAAAGGTTTCCATAATAACATAAAAAAATCAAGTAGTAAAAATAAAGTACAATTCAGAGAAGACCTTACAAGACCAGGAGCTGGGAAATCAATTTAAAATGAAAAATCTGAACAAACTCCTAGGGGCAAATTAAGTCATAACTAAGTCTCTTAAGTAACTATAAATCAGTTGGTTCTGTTCTGTACCGTCTCAACTCTGTTAAGAGCAGTACAGAATTAACAGGTTAAGGTGAAACTGGGTAATGCTGGAACCAGGATTATCAGTATTTAAGTTAATTTCTCCAGCAGTTCCTTAAACTGGCTTAGTTAATTATAAAAGGTTTTAATTATTCATTGAAATGAAAATGTATTGATCTGTTTATCTAATATTTACCTTAAGTCAAAGTCTCAACCTAATTTTTACAGGTTTTGGTCAGCATGTCAACAGTGCTTGCCATCCAGGAAGAACTTTTTTGAATACTGGACCCATCCAAGAACTTGTTACATGTGTCAGATTTCCCTCAGGGGTTTTGTTGAACTGGAGTAGCTATAGCCACCTCTGTCCTGGTCATCTGTGGCTCTTATTAGACAATTGCAGTTTGTTTAAAAGCCCTACTGAGAGTCAAGTTGCTTCTCAATTCTCAAAGCAGAAATAATATGTGGGTTTTTTATGTCCAGAAATTGTCATAAAATCCAGGGGTTTTATTTAAAACAAGCATGAGGGTTAATGTTTTATCCTGGTTTCTTTAATATGTCCTTTATTTCATAAGTTCCATGTCTGTTAGCTGTAAAAGAGGTTGGTGGCCATTTACTTGCTTTAACTGTGAAACCTTTTATTCGGATGTTACAGATTTGGTAACATCCAAATTTGGTATTTCTTGCTATATTTCTGAGAGCAAACAAGTGTGCAGAGGGAGAGTTTTTTGATCAGTATTTAGTCATCTGCCAGCTAAAATTCACTGCACTTCTGAGGAGATTCTCACCTTCATCTGGGTAGTATTCACTTTGTGGGAAAGTGAACATGCAGCCTTGTTTTGCAGTCCCTTCTGCCCCTTTTAGTAACAGCATACGGATGTTGTGTGTTATCTTCAATATCCCCTTCCTGATGCAAAGGACTTAGGATAGTTGTTCATCAAGTCTCATGCAATAATGTCTTCTGGGATTTTCTAAATCCATATTTGAACTTTTTTGTAAAGAGAACTCTCTCAGAAATCTGTTTCTGAATTTGTTACAAGCTTCTTGGTGAAATTCAGGTAATGATGAAGGAGCCATTTATTTTGTTTAGCCTTTTGTTGCTGTTACTCTGGTTTTTTGCCATCAAATAAGAACATCCATTTTCCACACTAATGGGCATCAGAGTAATCAAAAAATAATGTCACTCTTTTTCAAGTATTTCAGCATGTTAAAAATAAATAGAATGTTCTTTCAAAAAGCCTTAACCTATAGGTACTCATAGCATGTACTGCACATACTTATCTTTGCTCTTGATGTTACAAAAAATTACCTGCTGTATTTTGTTAATCTCTGCACAGTTATCAGAAAGATACTTTTTTAAAAACTCGCGCTATTAGCATCAAATAAAATCTTTCTGGTCTCTTTCAACTGCAAATCTTGTTGTTCATGCATATCTGTGTTAGAGATGTTACCCTGGGATATCTTGCTTTTGGTTAACTTTGTTTCATCTGGTTTCAGTTTAATTACACTGAAGCTGACAACAGAGACTATGCAGTCAGTCTTTCTGTTCAGGATGGGTCCAGTTTACTTTTAGTCACATTACTTTTAACCGGAATGCTTTCGATGTCTTAAGCTGTAAATGTTTCCTTGTACTTTGTTCTTACCTTTTAATTTTGTGTCAGTTCATGACTTATACCCAGTAAAAGTCATCTATATGTAGGGACAGTTTAAATATAGCATTCCATTATTTTTGCAGTAAAACTACATTTTTTGGATAACTGCTGGTTTTTCCCTTTGGAGTAATCTGTGCATATCATAATTTTAACTTACAGTTTCAGTATATTGAAAAGTATATTCTCAAATCTTTGTCACTCATTGTGAAAGTGATCAGTTAATTACTCTTTTAGTAACTTATCTAAAATAGACTCATAAAGAATTAAGTGTTTAAAATATTTCTAATCATACTCACATAATTTTGAATACCTGGATAAGGAGAAATGTGTCTACTGGGAATACCTTTCCCAAGTAAGCATTCCATACGTGACATACCAGTTTATTCTTTGATGTCCTGTTTAAGTTAATTTACATATAATTCTTACACAACTTTAAGATTAAAATAATTTTCTTGCTGAACGTGACTCCCATTTCCCACTTCTGTCCCCATGTTTTGGAATTTCTTTCTCAAGCACTTGTCATCGTGAGTGTTCACACTTTACTTGTGTGTTTATTAAGGAATCTGAAACTGAGAATTTTGGGTGCAGTGAGATTCCTGTGCTGTTTGGATGTGCTAATATTCCTTATTCTGAATAGCTTTCCTCTTTCTGCTACGAGTAAGAACACAGATCTGATCCTGTGCTATTTAGATGATTCAGAGTTATTTCCTTGTGGATTATTTTGCCAGTATCAGAGCATACATTGAAAATTTTTTTTGCTTATTGATTTGGTTGTTTCTCTGTCCTTTCTATTAAAAATTTGTTGTCTAAGAATACTTCCATTTCTTGGGGTATTATTTAAATTCTAGTGAGTGTTTATTGTGTTTTCTATATTTATCAGACTTAGGTTGTGTCACAAGAGCGTATCTCATATGGCACTCACAATACTTGATTGTTATAAGTGCATGTCTTGCAACTCTCTTAAGTGTCTACAAGTGGGGTTTAAGCTCAGACTCCGGAATATTCTTATGGACCCTAATGTTACATTATCTTCAATAACTGGAAGTTAGAGGTAAAAGGATTTTGTAGTCTTTTTGGTGCTGTGGTCATGATTTTTTTTTTTTTTTTTAAATCAATCTGTTAAAAGATTGGCATTACTAGGAGTAATAAAAGAATTGGAAATTACAAGCCTGTGAGAACAATAGCAATTGGTATTGTGATTGATACTGGTAGTTCTCCTGGTTACCCAGAGCCCAGTTTTCTAGGCATAGACCAGTTTTTCAGTTGTCCCTGGAACATACTGCTCAGGAAAATGTCTGCAGCTTGTTCTACAGAGATGAGTTTATTCTGCTTAGATCTGCATATGCTGCTTCTTTACACAGAACAGTTTTCAAATCTCCTGCTGAAAATCCAGAAATGTGAAGTGTAAATTGCAGAAGAGTCTACGTATGGATAAACTCATGTTTTTCTCTTACTTTTCTAGGCTTTTTCATTGCTACTGAGAAATACTTACCTAGTAAGGCTCTTCTGCTTCTACTTCCTTTAGGGATTAAAGTCCAATTTCCTTTTAACATGTTATCTAATAGTTGTTAATGTAATAAAATCTCAGAAACAAGTACAAGTATTCTGTGTTGCAAGAGAGTTAGTTTAGTCTTGAATTAAAAAGTGAAGGTAAAAGAAATTTACATAAATTCAATTTACTAGAAGCAAACTGACTGTTTAATGTTCATTAAGTACCTAAAATACTGATTTTTTTTTCCTAGCAACTTGATTACCGTATTATTTTTATAGCCTAATAATAAATATTTTTTCACTACTTGCCCAGATGTCTATCCTTCTTTTTTTTTTTCTCTTCACTGGCAAGCATGTTTCCTGTTCTAATTTGCTTGGTGCTGCAGGATTCCTTTTTTCAAGCTTTTCTCTTTCAGATTTTATTTGTCTGTGAAATATAGACCATTCAGTGTTCTTTTCTGTGTGTGTATGCTTTCCTGTACATAGGCATATACCGTGAGTGCATTACTGAGAGCTTACTTACACTGAGATACTGCCCAGAATGGTTCCCACTTGCAGACTATATCAATACAGGAAATTATTCTGGAACAGTGGTGTTTTAAATTCACACTCAAACATGTGTGTCACCCACTTCCCTTCCAGGCCAGTGTTGATTTAACACTATTACATTGTTAAAGAAACTCAGGGTAATGTTACCTTCTGTTTGGTTTCTTGTATTCTATATTTAGTTTCACTATAATGGGTAGCCAGTAGCAACCACTGTAAGTTGACTAACATGGTTTTGTTTTTTTAAATGGCTTTCTGTGAGAGCTTTACTTTCTAGTGTGAAGAAGGCCTTCAGAGAGCTGTGTGTCTAGAAAAGGAAATTATGTCTTGAGACTTTTATTTAGACAGTGCAGTGAACACTTGACAAAAGCGAGCTTTCCAAGCTTACAAATAACAGAAATAAAATGTAGGCAGTGGGTATAGTTATAACTGAAAGGAAGCAACACCCAGATCACTGGAGTGTGAGTGTCTGTCTCGTGAAAGTTGCCAGGGAATGGAAGAAAGGAGAGGAGAACCCAAGTATTTCAGCACTCTGTATGTCATCTCACTTATTTGGAATTCGTCACATGGGACAAATGTTTTTACCTTTTATCAGGAAATGATCAGAGGTGAACCTTGAGACAAATTCAGTCCCAGACAGGACAACTGGCTTCTATTCCAGCTTACTGTAAAATGGCATCTATCATCTGATGCAATTAGTGCCGTTGGCTGAGAAATAGAGATCTCTTTCTACAATGTGTAAGACTTGTGTTTTAATTCAGGTAGGTAGTGGGTACAGTGAGGATTGATTTACTTCATCGTATAATTTGTGTTTCTATAAAAGGCTTAGCTTTTGTATCTTTAACTGAATTTGCAAAACAGTTGTTTAGGTTAAAATAACAAACATTCAGCAGTTATGTCAGAAAAGGAAACTGCAAATTTGTGGGTGACTATTTATCATAAATCTTGCTCCCAAACATGTTTTATGGACAAGCTACTAAAGTAGGATATTGTTTGAATTCCTTTTTGTTTAAAACAAAGTTGTATTAAGTCTGCCTTTTATGGACTGAGGAGTATCAGAACGCTGAGAAACTGCAAAGTCTGGGAATATTCTCTTAGTATCAGGAATGTGAAGTGGTGGTTTGGGGTTTGTTTTGTTTTTTAGAGGGTGCCCAAAATAACCACTGGAAAGTTGGTTGCATAATTGCACTCCATTCAAAAATAATAGTTTTTGTTTGTATGTAGAGAGCACGTTAATATATTTTCTTTTTCATTTCTTATTCTTGTTGAGTTTTGTTGGAAGATCGGAAGGGACCTTAAAGGTCATCTAGTTCCAACCTCCTTGCACTGGGCAGGAACACCTTCCACTAGACCAGGTTGCTCAGAGCCCCATCCAACCTGGCCTTGGAAGGCATCCTTGGATGAGGCGTCCACAACCTCTCTGGGCAATGTGTTCCAGTATCTCACCACCCTCACAATAAAGAATTTCTTCCTAATATCCAGCCTACATTTTCCCATTACTCCTTGTCCTGTCACTAGGGTTCCTGATGAAGAGTCCATCTCTGGCTTCCCTGTAGGCCCCCTTCAGATACTGGAAGGTTGCTATGAGGTCTCCACACAACCTTCTCTTCTCTAGGCTGAACAGCCCAAACTTTCAGCCTGCCTTCCTAGCATAGGAGAGATGCTCCAGTCACCAACTTCGTGGCCTTCCTCTGGACTTGCTCCAACAGTTCCATGTGTTTCTTATGTCTACCTTGCTTTGCCCTCCTGAAGATGATTTGAGGAAGTTCCATTTCACATGTTTTTTACTTTCCTGAGATTGCCAGGGAGCAAATAGATAAAACAGTAAAGCAGAAGTGGACCAAAGTATCTGAAGTAATGTGCACTTGACAGTCTGTTTTACTGTGCCATGCTGTTCCTCCCTTGGGGTTCTCTGAGATGGCAGTGAGTGGTTTAAGCAGTATGTAATCCAACTGATCATATACTAATTTAAAAGACAAAACTGCAAATGTCCACCAGCAAATTATTCCTTTAACAAGTAAAAGGAAACAATATTTCTTTCAGACTGTGTAAAGATTCAGCCTTGAGTCAGTGATGGTAGCGTTTTCTCCTGAAAGGAAAAAGAGGTGGAGTACTCAGCATGTGTGTGTGCACATACATGCAAAATTTTGGTTGTCTTACAGTGGAAACTGGCACCTAAACCTACTGGTCATCTTGGATTTGTCTTGGGTGTACTAAAACTATGTTCTTCACATTAAAAGATCTTTTTTCACTTCCTGGTTTTAAAAGCTGCCAGGATGTTCTGTACCTTATTCCAAATCACATGCTGCCGTTTTTATATATGTATACACTCTCACACATACATGCTCAGATTTCTTTTGTGCAGCTTGTTTACAACTATGGCTGTTATCTTTTTTTGAAAAGAATATTTTGTAAAAGAATTGTCAATCTGGGAGAAGGATGCGTTGGCACATGCTGTCATGGATGGGCAGTTGCTCTGCTTTTATGCACAGTACTGAAATGACCAGATGAAAAAGGATACTTAGAGTGTTAATTCATGAACAAAAATTTTGCAGAATACTTGAAAAATTTATAAATTAGTGCTTCAGAAACACGGTTTTAGAATTTTGCCCCTACTAACCCCTCACTACAATTAATCAGTGCACATTTTGGTGCATGTCAATAAAGGGAAAGTCTGGAGGGAGGAAGACATACCCTTGCAGGAAAATCATAGAATATCCTGAGGTGGAAGGGACCCATCAGGATCACTAAACTCCAGCTCCTGGTGCTGCACAGGACAACCCCAAGATCACACCATGTGCCTGAGGGTGTTGTCCAAATACTTCCTGAACTCTGTCATGCTTGATGCCTTGACCACTTCCCTGGGGAGCCTGTTCCAATGCCCTTTCCCTAATAACCAACCTGAGCCTCCCCTGACACAACTCCAGGCCATTCCATTGGGCAGGTTAGAGAATACTTAAGCAAACTGGGTGCACACAAATCTGTGAATCCTTACAGGACGCACATGAGTGCTGAGGGACCTGGCAGCTGTCACTGCAAGGACACTCTTGATTATTTTCTATTTCTGGTGGTGACTGAGGACTGAAGGAAGGTAGATGTAAAGTCCTATCCTAAAAAAGGGCAAGAAGGAGGATCCATGGAATTACATGCTGGTCAGCCCACACCTTAATCCCCAGGAGGGTCACAGAAAAACTAATCCTGGAAATCATGTAAATGAAAGACAAAAAGGTTGCTGGAGTTATTTAGCATGGATTCACAGTGGTGAAATCATGATTGATGAGCCCGAAGGGAGGGTTTGAGGTGATGGACAAAAACAGAAATACAGGAGGTTCAATCTGAACATGAGGAATCACTTCTTGGGGAGCATCATGAGGATGGCCGAGCTCTGGCACAGGCTGTGCAGGGAGATTGTCACCATCCTTGGAGGTATTCAGAAGCCACCTGGATCTGATCCTGGGCAACTGGCTCTGGGTGGCCCTTCTTGAGCAGGGGGTTAGATGACATGATCTCCAGAGGTCCTTTTCAACATCAACCTGTCTGCAATTTCGTGGAATAGGTCTAAGAGTTCCTCATTAAATAGAGGAAAAGTATTCTCAGATTTATTTTGTTTGCTATAACCCATAGAAGAAATAGAATGCACAAGAAGTTGAAATTGTTGTTTCTCTACATTGACTTTATAGCCAGTTGCATTATGTGTGTTAATGTAACGCCTAGATAGATCTACAGATGACATTAACAAGAATGCTTACTTTACTTACTTCTGAACAGTTGCTGTTAAGTTCTGAAATTCTTTCCTGTGTGGCAAGGAGTGTCACTTCAGGGAATTTTCAAATTCAGTGCAGAAAACACTGAGTTCAGTGCAGAGCACAAGAAGACTGGAAAATTCACTTCTGCTTAGGAGATTTCTGGTGACCAGTTTCTCACAGAACGGAAATGCTGAAGATTGAGCAGCTTTTATAGCATAGGATCTCCCTAAGAAAGGCAGTTAAATTCTTTACCTCAACAGATTTTTCTCAGTGGAACGTGGAGAATTTATTGCTGCTGAAGTGGAGACAGAGGGTGTGCTGCTTTGCATGGAAATGTCTTGAGTCTTGCCCTGTCTTACAAAGATGAACATTAGCATCCCTGCAGCATCGTGGTCTCATTCAAATGTTAAAAAGGAGGATTTTCCAAAGATATCTTGTCCATTTGATGCATTCTAGGTGTGCTGTAAGAGGTCTAAATTCTTAAGAAGATGGGTTTCCATTAATGGTTTGTGAATCTGGAACAGAGATATGAACCAAATAATATGGGCCTAAGCAAAAAAGCTTGAGAATAGCTGACTTATTTTGTCTACTCTCCTATGTTTTGGAGTCTGATACGCCCTTAAAAGTTTAAGCCATGTTGTTACTGAACTAAGGCTGCTTGTGTACCCTAATTGTGCAGGTAGCATTGCTCAGCAGTTTTTGCCTATATTTGGGAGTGTCTATTTCATTGGGTTCAGTGACACTGATATTTTTCATCATACTGTGAATTTATAAACAGAGGAAGATGCAACATTAATGTAAATTTATTCCTCTGTTTTCCTTTGTCAGGACGAAGGAAGCATCAAAGAAATTGCAATAACTCACCATGTAAAGGAAGGACATGAGAAAGCAGACCCTTCACAATTTGAACTTCTGAAAGTACTAGGACAAGGATCCTTTGGAAAGGTTGGTAACTGAACGCTTGTGGAGCCAATTACTCAGGAATATGGCATTGAACACTGGGAGTGAAATATGTAGAACAACCACAGTCTTGCAAGTGAAAACTGCTTTCTAAATTAGTGCTAATGAGGCACTGTAATTGCAACAGATCTTTTTTAAGCAGTATGTTTTTTCTAGTTTGCACAATATGTAGATTTCAAAGTTTGGTAGAAAAATTGGCTTGATATGAAATAATTGGGTATTCACTGTGAAATTGGTATGTCATTTTTCTCTAACTACTCTGTGTTTGAGGGGGCGAAGATTGAAAGGTTGTTTTGATAAGTACTCCTAGTTTCTAACTTGCTAATGGTAGGTCATCATTAGTACAGAAACTATAGGCAGAACATTTTTGTAGGAGACTGTAGTTGCAGTGAACAGATTTTAGGCAATAATGGCTACTGAGGTAAACATGATACACCCTAGTCACATTCATGCTGGCATTATCTGTCATAATTTGGTTAAGGTGTAATGTACCTTGATACTTATCTGAACATCTGTGAGAGACTCAGCGTTTCTAGCATTTGGTAAGTACTGTCTGCACTGAGGTCTCACTTGGCACACATGATTTGTACTTTTAGTTGTCTAATCCCAACTTGAAAACAAACCGTGAACTTCACGTGGCAAGACAGATCATTAAGACTCAATGGAATATGTAGTGGAAGACAACAGAGCCTTTACATCCGCTTTCAGCCTGAACTGCAATTCTCAGTGTGATGTTAAGCTCTGGCATATAAAGCCAAATCTGCCTTGGATATGGGGAAACATTGGAATAATAGGTCCAATTCTCTTTTGCTGGTAGGAAGTTACTGTTAGTCACATTATTGTTCCATTTAGGTTTGGAATTCTAGGTGCTTAGAAACTATAAAATTTTGTATTTCAACTTGTAAGAATTGACTGATAAACCTGATTCCAAAGGTTTGATTTCATCCAGGCTCATAACCAAGTTATCATTTGAAAATCTTGAGATTGGGAGGAGTAAATCATTCATGGGCAAGGAAATGTAAGCTAATAAATGATTATTATAGTGATACTACTGAATTCAGTACTATAACAGGGGCAGAGGGAGAGATGCGTTTTTAAAAAGCAGAAATTAACTATCTAGCTAACTCAAAGTTTTGCAAAGGTGCCAGTCTTGTCATCAGTTGTCTTAGTCTTCATGGAAAAGTTATTAATATGTAAAAATCCGTAATCTCTTTATTCTAATAATTTTCAAAGATATCACTATTTCCCATTTAGTTTAAAAAGAGTAAATCTGCAAGCTTTTCAAGGTCTGTTAGTGATGTTGTGGTAATCTCTGGATAGTGCAAAGGATTGTTAACATGAGTGAGAATTGGGTACAAAAGCAGACATAAAACTGATTTCATATAATGTTTACCTTATTTACTACACAGCTCTATAATTTTTCATAAATAACCAGATAACCTGTGGCAGATACGTTTTTTTCTTTTTATTTCTAAATCTAAAATTTGGCTCTGCTGTACTTAATTTTGTGTTACGGATATTAAAAACAATCCCACTCAAGAAATCCCATTATACTGAAGAAGGAAATGAAACACATTTTAATTGTTGTCCTTTATTGGTAACATGCAAGATTCATCCAAACCATGTAATAAATGCTTTTGTGAGACAAGAGCTCAGTCTTATAATTTTAGAGGTAATTTTTTAAAAGTTATTTAGTTATAAATTGATTCAGGTTTCTGGATCAAATTTTGTTCACACATTTATCATCATATCTGACAATTATTTTACTAGCACATTTCCTGTGCCATACTATGAATTTCAGTAAGATAGAACTAGAGATTAATTTTTTTAAAAGCTGAATTTTGTGTTTTCAGATTTGGATGAACATGTGAGAGAATCGAAATTAACACTTTTTTTTTTTTTTTTTTTTTTTTTTACTCACTGAAATCAATCAAGTTAAACTGAAATTAATTTGGCAAACTGTCTTGAATGGACCCTTTAGATTATTAAATGAAGGAGTAGCAGGAAAAAAAGGAAAGGAATTTTTTGTTTGGATTTGTAGAACCTAAAACTGTCAAACTGAGTTTTGTTGAAATCATACTGACTACTTGAATTTCATACCAAAATACATTAGTCTGAATTGCTTCTATTTTCTTTTAAAAATTCTAATTTTCAATGCAGGTCTTCCTTGTCAAAAAAATCTCAGGTTCAGATGCTAGACAGCTTTATGCAATGAAGGTATTGAAAAAGGCCACCTTGAAAGGTAAGCATTGTTTAGAGAGAGGGAAGGGGGGGAAAAAGAAAATAAATAGGGGGCATTATACCAAAACCTAATCCTTACACAGATGCTGTTCTACAGATTGTCTTACAGTTTTCCTTTATCAAATAGCAAACAGCAGAATACACTGCTTTGTGTTGTAAACCTGGAAGGATTCAATTAACCACAGGACTATGCTGCTGGTTGTAGGGGAAAATAGGTTCCTTTCCCCGTGTTTGTCAGGTGATGGTGGTTTAATAGAGTAGTTGTGTTACATCTGCCACCTGACTTGCTCCTGAGCTCTCCTTTGAAACTTAATATCCTTCCCTGTTTCATTTGCTGTGTATCACCAAGGATACAGTTAATGCCTTTTGCTCAGGTTATAATTAGGTCGTGCTATTTAAAAGTGCATTGTATCAACTGTTTTATTCTAAAAGTTCTAAGCACAGGAGTTCCTCTTTTTTAAAAACAGACGTACACAGTATGTTTGCCCAAAACTTCTGGCACTTGTTCTGGATGTAGAATGTATTTTGTAAAGTCTTAAATTAATCCTCTAAATTTCTTGACCAAAACTGCATTGTAAATTTATCTGTTTCCTGAGTGGTTTTGGTCTTGAATGGTATCAGTAGCAAAATAAGTTTTAAGCCTGAACAACCCCAATTCTGTCTTGAAGAATCTTTAAGAAAAAATAAATAATGTATTTTTTTACTGTAGATTAAAGTGAAAGTCATCTTTCACACTAATACCTTAACCAGAATGTTTGCTTGTTTTTTTATGCCATTTATACATCTGTCTGTTTGCAGTTTGATTCATGATAGCATGGAAATTGCAATGATAATTTTGGGGGGGTTCCAACAACTTACAGTGCTTTGCCTATGTTATTGATTATTATATTGCACTTCAGTTTTAACATCCAGTTTATAGAATGGTGGGGGGGCAAAAATCTCACATGCAATTTTGAACTGTTAAAACGTTGAACCTGAATTTTTTTTTTTTACTTAAGACCTAGTACTGAATATCTATCTCACAGATCTCACTATGTATCACACTTAAAACTATTACACAGGGTATATTTTTGAACAGTTTCCTATATTTTGATTCCTTTGTGTTTTGTGGCACGTGTCATTCTCATTATTTACTTCCTATTTTTCTGAAATTGATTTCCACACATTTAAGGTACATTAATACCCTCAATAGCCTTTTATTCTCCAGCCTGTTAATAGCTCAGGACTGGTCAAAGGTCATTCAGCAGTTGCTTTTTTAAGATATTTGAGGGCTTCTCTTCATCACCTTTTGATTGCAGTTTAACCTTATGTGTGAAAATTACAGTCCAAGCTGTGGGTCGGATTTTGCCTACAGATGGTAGAGACTGATAAATACTGAAATTGGCAGCCTGACTTTTAATTGAAAAAGGAGATTCTTTGAAGCACTAAGAATTTAAGGATGCCACAGTTCTCAACACTGTGTTTGAATTCTCAGATGCTTTTATGTACTTTTTGGTTGTGATTCATGTTTTAGGAAGAGGAGAGTTGCAAGCAAATTAGGGTTATTGTTGAAACTTGAATATGAAATTAACTGGAATTAATTCTGTTTTTCATAATTGCAACATTTTTTGATACCTAATACTATATTTTTAAATGATACAGTGTATTGCTTGATTTGTCTGTGGTTCTTTAGCTCTTTCAAATTTATTTCATAAAGTAATTTTTGTGTTCTAAACTTAAAGATAAACATGCCCTTTAAGACCACACTTGAAAGCAATGTGCACAATCACAAGTCAAATTTAGAGATAGTATTTTCATAGGAATGAAACTGTCTTAGCCAGAACACATTGGTGTAACTACACAGTCCAAGTTCTTAATGTTTAAAGCAAATCTAAAAATATACACGTACACGTACAACTTTGTTTACTGCAGAGACAAGTTTATTAATACACTCTGTTAGAAGGCATCATCTTTCAGTGCCCCTTTGTGATGGGGAGAGAGAGAAACAGGGCCAGATCATTGCTGGAGAGTCTGGCATCAAATGTATTAAGAAAAATCAGTACTTCTAGTACTGATATGGAATATGGAAACTATGGTCAAACAAAAGTCAGATGTCAAGTCAAATACTGACTGACACTAATGTCTGAAATGAGCTCAGTTCTTTACACTTTTCTTGCTTGAAATTTTTAAGTCTGTACTTTTTCTAGGTTTCCAGAAATAAGGCTTGGCTTGTTATCCATGCAACTGTTGCATAGCTGCAGGCACTTGAAAGTCTTTCCCATTTGTTTCTCAACTGAACCTGCCTAAAAAAAAGAATATTCTGAATTTCAATTTTGTAATTCAGATGAACCACCGAAACAGTGAAATCACACAAATATCTTGTGACATGTTCATGACTTTAGATGCAAAGGTCAAAGTCTAAATGTGATGTTTGCTGAGTGCTTATTTCGTGTCCTTCATTTTTAGGACTCTGTTCTACAGCGACATGGGAATTTGATAGCTGTATTAATTCATGAAAATGTACCTGTTTAACTTTTTCATAAGTACCTGTATTATTTTAAATGCCTATTTCTGGGAAAAGAGATAAACTTTTTTTCCCTTCCAAATTGTAAAGGTACTTAATATCTTAATAGTGCAAGTTATTTGAATTAGTTAAACCACTATAAACATCTTTGATAGTACAATTGTATTTATGTTATAAGCTTGTTTTGCTATAGCTTTAATTCTCTGTGCTTTTCAAAAGTAGAGAATGGCTATGTTTTATATACACAACAGTGGCAGTTTTGCTTTAACGTTTTCAAGGTTAACTAAGTATAGAGCAGACTGAAGGGTGGTTGCTTTCTCAGGTGCTTTTGTTAAATTTATTTTGCCCACTGTCAGGTTTTGTCAATAGCATAAGTTGAAGCAAATTGAAATGCATGTTTATCAGAAAACTCTGAACTGTGGAATAAATTCTCTCTCAGTTCCCTTCAGTGTAAGGTATAGTGACCTGCAGGCAGTTGTAATGTTACAGGATACAGTGTGAAGTAAATTAGGAAACACAGGAGAAATATTGATTCGTAATGTAAATATGTTTTTTAATGTTGCTTGCTTGTGTTCTGTTGTAGTTCGAGATCGAGTTCGGACAAAAATGGAACGTGATATCCTAGTAGAAGTTAACCATCCTTTTATTGTCAAGTTACATTATGGTGAGTTGCAGAAAAATTCACTTCTATAGTGTAAAAATGGGTGTTTGTCAAGGTAGTCCCTAATACTTGCTTTGTGATTCTGAGTGTGCTAAGTCCGGATTGTGCAAAGACTCGCTGTGTAGTCATCCTCATGCAAAGTAAGCACACAGCTGATTTCCTGCAGTGTTAAATTTTTATAGGACTGACAGTCTGTAGCCCTTTGGGGGTTTTTTAATCAATTATTATTAATAATTAGCCATTATTTTCCAAACCACTAATCTTTTGTATGTTATACATTTTAAGTGATTTCTTATAGTTGCTTTGCTTACTCTATAAAAAATAGATGCAATGGCATTACTTTCAGTTGCATCAAAATTGGTGGGAATGTGCATTTTAATTTTAATACCATGGACATCTGTAAAAAATGCGTATGTGGAAGAGAGGAGGATATCAGTACTTAGTGTGTCATGCAGAAAGTATTGTGAAATAAAGGATGAAAGAGTTTCTGTTTTGGTTTGGTTTGGGGTTTTTTTAGTTCATATTTTTCTTTTAGGATCCATTTTTTCCCCACTGTTCAAACTTCACATATGTCTCTCTCTGATGTGGCTTAAGTAATGTACTCTATTTTATTCTTTTGCAAACCAGACTCAATCTGTTAAGCTGAGTTTCTAGAGTTTTTAAAATAGGTAGATTAGTTACTAGTTTGCCATTTTAAATCTGGCTTTTTACTTCAAAATCTGGAATTAAATGCTGACTAAACCAAGTAAAGTTTTTTTTAGAAATTCCATTGGTGACTTGCTTTACTTTCACATGGCATAGGACTTACTTGGTCCATGATGGAGAATGTTACTTAACTAATTTAAATATATTTTTCATTAAATAAATTTTTCCCCGAAGGAGAAATAAGAATTCATTTTGATAATAAAAATAAGGGAGAATTATTTGGTGTGTTATTTTTCTGATTGGGGGTAAAATTAAATAACGTTTAATGCTTTTAATTGGTCGTTTCAGCTTTTCAAACAGAAGGGAAGCTGTATCTTATTTTGGATTTTCTCAGGGGAGGAGACTTGTTTACACGTTTATCCAAAGAGGTAAACTTTTTTAACTTGAAAAACTGTCTGTTGATAAAATTGCTTCTAAATTGTCTGTATTAGGAGAGTTTACTTTTTAAATTTGGTTTTCATTGAGTAAAATTTAATCTCTTTTTAACCCGCTATGTTTTTTATTTGCTTGAGTTTTTTGCACAAAGTAGTTGCTTCACATAAAAGTAATTTACATTATCTTCTGAAAAAATGCTTAGACAAACAGTCTTTCTCGCTGCTTTTTATACCTGACAGAATTTTCTTCTTGTACTTCTACCATGTTGAAATATAAGACTCAACATGGTTTTAGATAAAGTAACTGTATTCAAATTAACTGATTTATGTCTCAGTTTAATATCCATAATTCAATGTCAGTTAAGGGTTTTTTTAAATTTACATATGAATGGAAAATTACATTGTTTTTAAACACTGAAAAAGCAAGAATTGTATTCCAGTTATTTTAGTAATTTTCCAAAAATGAACATTTTGCCTCTGTCATGATGCTGATGTTTCTGTGTAGATATGGGAAATAATAACTTTGATTTAATTTTATTTAATTTAATTATAATTCCCAATATATCATATTTTTAAAAGTTTTTTCAGCCATCACTCGTGCAAAAACTTGAAGCAAATATATGTTAGGATAGAGATATAAGTATATCCAACGTATCTCTGGTAACACTGTAGTTGCCTTCCGTTTTTCCATGCTACAAGAGTATCTGGGACAATTGGGTGACCACTGCAACTCTATACAGTTATTGGGAGGAGAATAGAATGCAATGCTTTTTGTGTATAGATATATCCTCATGTCTGTGCTGACCATGTAAGTTACTACATTTATTTTGGTGAAGCCATCTGTTTCAAGTTGCTTCTTGTAGTTTGTTTTGCCACAGATAAGTAAAAAATGATTAATGCTCTAAAACTGAAATACTTTTCTCTTAAAATCCCTAGTTCCTTCTTGATTTCCAAGACTGAATGTGTATTGGTTTCTGACTGATGACTTTTTCATCTTGAGCCACTCAAATTTTATAAAATTTAATATGGTTAGATAAGAAACATTCATTATAGGTACCTGAACCTAAGGGAAGTTTTCATGAGTGATGAGTGAAATGGGCATGCTGGAGGCAATTAATGTCATCCTTATATCAGTTCATGTGATTTAAAAACAGATCAGATGAACTAAAAGTTGCTGCTTTTTCCCTATTGACTACAAAGGGAAAAGTGATTAATTCGAAGCTAGATGCCTACACTGCAGTTGTTTAAGGTTAGGGGAGAAGAATTCCATGCAACATTTTTAAAGAACGTAATGTGGGTGTATCATCATCCTCATGGGATCTTACTATTTGATCTTTTAAACATTTCTTATACAGATTTCCCTTCTTGAATGTGCCTGTGCTAAATATTGGCTCTTTTGTAGAAGTAACATCAGCAACAAGCTTTTGTACCAACTTTGGTATCACTTTTTCTCTTTACACTACTAAGGGGAAAATATATTGCATTGTCTGTTCTTAACTCTTGTTTAAAATAATGTTCATCCTTGCTCCCTATTGCCATTCTTTTTTCCAGGTCTATATGCTTTGTCTAAAGGTATTAGTCTTAAATTCTAAAAACAAAACAAGAAAACAAAATAACTGAGTAATAACTGAAATAGAATCAAATCATGCAGGATCTTTTTTTTTATTTTTATCTTTTTCTACAGTCTCAGAAAAGTTAAATTTAATGTTTTCTGTAGGGATCACAACAGTTGATATAACTGGGAAAACCTGTTCATTTCAATGAATGTAAACAGGGGGTTAGTTTCTCTTCCTAACCAAAAATGTGGGATTGCTACCTGGATCTTACCTGTGCTCTTATGTAGACTATTTCCCTAGTTTACTCTTTGATCTGCCTTTTCTGCAGTTACATCTCAGGCTGCATCTTGGGGTTTTTACCCATCACTACAACTTCTTTCTCAAAGTACTTAGAGACAGTCTTTTCCAAACCAAGATCCCTATGCTTTTCTTGCCTTTCTGACTTTGTAGACAATGTGCAGGTATTTGGACTGCTTTGGTCCATGTTTTGTCTGGTAATGAAATGGTCACATCCAGCAAAGATGTAGTCACATTCTTTAAGTGCTTCCAAAATTTTTCAGTCCCACTACAATGTCTGTCTGTTCTCTTGAACAATCAGAAACAGCAAACCTCCTGTTTTGCAGAAAGAATAATATATTGGCTTCAAAAGTTATTTTTCAAGTATTTTGTCCAAATATTTCAAGTATGAAATAGTATGGGTTATAAAAACCTAGTTTTTGTGTAACCAAGAAATTCGAATTTCTAGTGTTCTGTGTACAAATGAATTCAAGTATTATGAAGATCCATTCTGAAAAACCACTGTTGTTGTTGTTTCGTTTGTGCTGGTGTAAGCTTTACAGATTTCACATGTAAAATACACTGTGTTGATTTTTCAGGTGATGTTCACAGAAGACGATGTTAAATTTTACCTAGCAGAATTAGCACTTGCTTTAGACCATCTACATAGTCTTGGAATAATATACCGGGACCTGAAACCAGAGAAGTAAGGCTCCTCTGTGAAAAATGCAGTGTGTTAATTTCATTTCTGTAGCACTTCTACCTGTGCACTTTTTCTCAGCTGTTAAGCTTAATTCACTATGTAAATTGAACAGAGGGAGATGGGGGAGGTTTGTGGGCTATTTTCACTTAAAAGGTTGGATTCCAACTGTCTCAAAGGGGGAAAAGGATCTTAGCTCAGGGCTCCCTGAGAGTGCTTTAATCTGTGTTTGAAGGGGGACAAGGACAAAGCCAGACATAAGTCTGGGGGTGGCACACCACTCTTTGAGGGACAGTGTGCTACCAAGGTCCTTCCATCTGCCATACCAGTGGAGGTATGGGATGGAGATCCACACGGAAGCAAGCATGCAAGAATTATTGGTATGTTAGAAATCCCAAGAGCACCTGAGAATGGTCACAGGTTAGGCCTTTTCCCTACACAAAGGCATCAGTAGTTAGCCCAGCTGAATTGCATCTACACCAGTGTTTAGCCTTGACTGACAAGAATGGAAAGATTCCAGCTCAAATCAGGAAATTGGAGAGTTTGGCATGGGGGTGCACTTGCAAATGAACAGGGAACAAATTATGTTTAAATTTTGGGAGTGTTCTGTTAAGTAATTCTGAAGTAAGGAAAAATAAGCTTAACATGTGGAAAAAGATCTTTAGAAAGCAAAGTGAGGGAACTTTGGTTGTTTTGCTAACATTAACTTCCAGGAGGAAAAGTATGAAATAGCAATTGGCAGAAGACTAAGTAGCTACTGCCTTAAACATAGCGGGTGTTTCTTCTTGGTTTGGTTTTGTTTTTTAAATACAGTCTGTCTATACCTAGTGTTCCTTTTAAGCCTTGGATGCATTCAATTAAAAAAAAGTAGTCCAAATGTTGAAATTACTTGTAAATTCTCGATAAAGGAGTAATGAGAGTAATTCTTACAGGCTCTGTCTGTATTGTAGGGCTGTTTCCCAACATGGAAACTGCAGAGAGGAAAAGGGAAGGGATGCAGAAATGGACAAGCAGGGCATGCCTGGGTTGCATCTCATCCCCAGGATGAAGTGCAGCTTCTCACAGGAGAAGCTGGAGAAACAAAGTCCACTGTGTTATGAAATCCAGTTCTTGAATACTTTGCATGCTGTGAAATGTGATTGTATTCAGTTGTGGCTAAGGATAGTTGGCATCTTGGAGAAGCGTGGCCTTCCATGTGATTGAAGTGAAAAGGTGGAAGCACAAGGCCTGCTCAAGTATAGGGCCTGTCGGTCCTGTCCTTTGGTACAACATGAGATTATTTATTACTTAATGTTATTTGAAGCAGTCAACACCCTCCGAAATGGTAGTTATAAATTAATACCTGTTTTGTATACATATGAGAACATACCTTGTCTAAGAGAAACAGAACTACACCTCTGTTTTTAGCAACTGTGATAAAGCTTCGTGTGCTGCAGATGGCCAAAACTGAAAGTTCAAGATAAATGTTACTACATACTGAATTTAACAAAATAATTAAATAAAACTCTGACAAGCTGATTGTTTCATAATCTATAAAAAGAAAGAATTGAAGGAAAAGAAAATATGTAGTTTGAAAGTATCTTCTAATAATTTGTTTTCATGCATGTTCAATTCTGCTTGTCTTTGTGTATTCTGTTTTGTCTATTCCTAAGTGTAGTCACTATGTTGTCTGAAACAACAGTTAAAATGTATTTTCATTAATTTTTTTTATATTCTTTTTATTGTTGTTTAGCATCCTGCTTGATGAGGAAGGACATATCAAATTAACAGGTGAATAACATGAAATTACAATACCTGGATCTTTTCTGTTCATAGTAAAATCTTTGCATTTTCTTTTTGGTAAACCAATATGGTAAAATAAGTAAGCAATTTTATCTGATAGGCAACTTAGTTGTGGAGCAAATAGTGTAATTAGCTTGAAATAAATGAAATCTATAAATATTCCAAAAAGATATCTGCTTTACAAGTATACCTGATGTTATGAACCTCCAGTAATGCAGAGAGGGGAGGAGAATTCTGTAATTCCCATATTAGTGTTTGGTTATATATGCAAATGATATAAGCATAACATTTCACATTAGGGTAAAGTATCAACCATGAGTGATTTTTTTTTTTTTTTTTCAATTTATATTTGAAACTATTTTCTTTTTCCTTCAGATTTTGGCTTAAGTAAGGAGTCAATTGATCATGAAAAAAAAGCCTACTCCTTCTGTGGAACAGTGGAATATATGGCACCAGAAGTTGTTAACAGACGAGGCCATACACAGAGTGCAGACTGGTGGTCTTTCGGTGTTTTAATGGTAGGTTTCTGGTAAATGTAAATAATAACAAAACTGTGCTTTGCAAGGTTTGGTGAAACAAATAAAGCACTGACCTCTAAGGTGAGCTTTACCTGAACTCTTAACTGCAAAGGAAGTCTAAATTATATGAAATTAATAATACCACAGCATTTGGGTCAAGAACATGGACTAGGAGTCATATTAACACCAACAATATGCCATATTTTTATTATTGTTTAATTGAAATACTTTGCATTTATATATATGTATGTATTTGCATCTATAGTAGTTTGAATGTTATGGAGACCAAGAGGAATATTAAAGTATACAGAAAAAATACTGTCTATTCCAAAGTAGGGGAAGAAATTTAGATCCAAATTTTAAATTTACTTTCAAGAGGAAAAAGAAGATGAGTAACTTTCTAATTAGTCTACAGTGTAATTACAACTTAGTGGAATAATGACAACTGTTGTTCTCACACACCAAATTAATCTAAATGACACTGAGCTTTCCTGGGATATGGTTGCTCAGTTGCTTATGGTGTTTCTGCAAGGGTTAATTACTATGAAGTTGCAGGGTCAGGGGAAACAATATGTATATGGAATATGAATTTGGAAAAGAATAATTAATAGATCATGTTTGGTATTTAAGGAATACTGAAGTGATTTCCTATTTAAAATCTTTGTGTCCATTTGTGACATCGGTATTAAATATTTGTACTTTTAAAGAAAATGTTTTTGTTTCTTACTGCTTCTGCTACATATGACTGTAACAGTGCAGCTAATGTGTGTGCTTTATAGTACAAGGACTCTTGTGTCTGAAAATAGGTCATCCTATCACTTTTTAATCATTTAGAATGCTGTTGTGATCTGAAAACTGACTATGTAAAAGTAGCACCTCATAACTAAACTCCCTCCAGACAAGTGCACGCACTCCTCACATTTGCACATTTTACCAGTAAGAACACAGTCAATTAAAAGATAATTACAGTGTAGTTGCACAATATTTCTTGTTGGTAATAGAACATAATTAAACTTCAGCTTTGTGATTCTGGAAACATAATTTTGTGTTTATCAAGTGCATACGGTAAAATTGAAAATGGCTGAAAGATGTTAGATGTGACTGGTGTAGCTCCCACAGTGCACTGCATGTTAAACACTTTGGCTTCTACTTTGAATACAAAAATATGATGTTAAAAAACAAACTGTCTGAATTAGTATATGGAATACAGTGCAGTTTTCTCTAAGACATATTCTTACTGCTTGCATTTCTAGTTTGTAATTTGCATAGACAATCTGTATGTATCCAGTTTTAAATCATTCTTAATTACTTTCTGTGTGGGTCAAAACTTCAAGTGATGGTTGCTGGCGTAAGTACACAGTATCTAGATTGAGCAGAAATTACAGCATAGAAAGGGAGACTAAAGGTACTTCAGCAAGTCGTTTGGCCTCTTTTCTTGTGCTCCTAGACAGTAATGTTTAAGCCATTGTTGAGAAATATATTCCAATTTGTCCTTTAAGATGGTGACAGTTTTAAGGGATGCCATACATCTAAAAGCATTCATTTAAAGTTTTCAGAAGCACTGAGGTACTCTCCTGCTGAAATAAAACACTACAACTAGGGAAGGCCAATGTTGCCTTGTTTTTAAAGTCCGATTGGCCCATTAATGTTGGAATGTAGTATTTGAGAGGGGCAGCAAAGAATGCATATGCTGAGCTGTTAATACAAATGTGTATGCTTTTGACAAACTAGGATCTTCCTAAAGAACTTCATATTACAAAACATGCAGCACTACAAATTTACCTTTAAAAAAGTGGGTTTTTTTCAAGTGAACTTGTGACGATCATTCTAAACTGCAAACAAACAAAAAATGTTTATGGCATATAGTTTTGGCTTATACCTCTCACATCTTCCTGACAGTTGTTTTAACTGTTAAAGTTAAAAGTAGATTTTTTTTCATGTTGACATTATTATTTAATTTTTTTTTATGTAAGTATATGTGAAAAAAATTATTTAGAGTACTAAGTATCTAGCAGTAGTGAAGAGATAGCAGTAAGAAATTTAAAATTTGTTTTAATAAAATGGTGCTTTAAAGAATACTGTTAGTGCAACTTCACGCTCTTATTGTAGGTCTAAGAACGCTACAGTCACACGTTATTCATTCAAGTTATCCACATGCATTTTTAATGTTTAGGAGGCTGAATGTCTGGCTCGTACCAGAAGAGAGGGGAAAAGGATACCTTGTGTTCTAAAACCTAAGTTTGCATAAGCTGTTCAGAGGGTTCCTTTATAATTATTTTAATTTTTATGTCTTTAAGTGTATGCCATTAAATTTCATTGAACTAAGTTCTTTTGGAATTCTTAAACCAAAAACCATGGTTTCTCTCCAAGAGTGTTGGCTGCCATGGCTGCTGCCAGACTGCTTTCACTACCTCACTTAGTTCTGATATACCTGCATCATTCTGCAGCCCAACAGAAGTGCCTTTATATTTATCTATTTTTACTCAGTCACTTTCAGAACAAATCAGTATTTTAACAGTGTCTGTTGCTTATTACCAGGCACTGTAGAATGTGCATGCACATACTGTGTAGCTCTTACATGTTCCTTCAGGCTTTATTTCCACTGTATGCATATAGTAACCACTTTTCATCATGCATGTCTTTGTCAATCAACTAACCTTTTCCCTGTTCCAATTAAGGCCAATTTTAAAAATTTTGACCTTTTTAAAAATCCCTGCATGAGGAGAAATCATCACTAACTTTTGAAAGGGGAATATTTTTCCCTACCCCCCACTTCGTTGAAAACTAAAAATATGGTTGTGTAGATCAAATCTCCCAAGAATAAACTTTTTAGGCAGAAATGAAACACAGAACTTTATAGCCTAAATTGTTCAGATAAAAGCATGTGAAGTAAGGTATCAACATAGGAAAATATTTTGCAGCTTTGAAAATGGCAAAGGCTGCTCAATGTTCATAGCAATTGAAACTGTACAATGAAGTTGTTTTGCACAGACTTGATTGTTAACATGCATGAATTTTGGAAGGTTAAGATGCTAAGTAGTTTTGTCAAAAATTAGTTTTTGTCCAGGTAATGTAATTGATGAAAGTTTTACTCTATACAGTTTGAAATGCTCACTGGTACTCTACCTTTCCAAGGGAAAGACAGAAAAGAAACCATGACTATGATTCTCAAGTGAGTACACTCTTATTTATATATCTCATCAGGTATTCTACAGGGATGCCCTCCGGGCTGCAATATCTAATTTCTACTCTTCCCTCATTTTCAAAGGTACTGGTAAATCCTCACTCCCTATTCCATATTATTAATTCCCTTTGCCACCTATCTAATTTGCTTTTCTATTCCTCCCCCATACCAGGTACAAAGAATTTCATAGCAGCTCTTTAATCTGTTATAGTAACTTCAACCATATGATCTTTCCCATTTTATTTCCATAATATTTTTTAAACTTTTTTATCCTTTTTGATAACCTGTGCGTTTTTTCATTGTTGGTTTTTTTTTTTTTCCTTTCTTTTAGGGATTTTTTTGAGAAAGTATTTTCTCTCCTTATCCTTCTTTATCTTACCAGCTGCTCACCCTACTTCTTTATATTATTGGTGCTACCAGCTTGTTTCCCCAATACTTCCCCTATTTGCAAAAGTGCATCCTTCCTTCTGTACTCTCCTACTACTTGCCCAAGCTCCAATATTCCTTTTTTGCTGTTTTCAGTATAGATTTTGCATTAGCTTTCCTTCATGCAGTTAACGTTCTTTTTTTTGCTAATGAAGGTCTGCTTTTTCTCCCTTGCTGATTCCCCACATATTCTCCAAATTAATACAACCTTTGGTGTAACTGTCCCACTTTTGGGACTGTAGCCAAACACTGTGCAAACAAATGTTTCCTCATATCGTAGCTTCACTTCTCTGTTTCCATCCATTTTTAACTAATAACACTTTTTTTCCATGAAAGCTCATGAGACTATTTTAGTTTTCTCATTTGTTTTCTGCTTTATTGTTTGTCATAGTTCTTAGTCCTATTACCACTTGTCTACTCATATATCAAACCTGGCATTTCTTCTGCACCAACAGCCTGTTCTGAAAAGTAAATATATGAAATTCTTTCATATTTTTTCTAAGTAATTAGAATGTGAAAACTGCTAGAAAACAAACTCATTCTTTTCCTTGCTTTTGCTTTCCTAATGCATACATTATTTTTTTCTTTGCCCTTCTTTTTCTCCCTCGTCTTATTTGCAAATATATTTAGTGATGCTGCTTTCTTCTGCTGGCTCAGCACCCTGCCAGTTCAAAGCCTCATGTTGTGATTATCCAATGTCTTTAACTAAAAGGTTCTTTCTATTCACAGCAAGAGCAAGCTCCTTCTCACCACCTCCTGTTTACAAGAAGCTAGTCTGAGATAGTTCTACTGCACTCTCACTTGTTCCAGGAGCCATGCCTTTTTTTTTTTTTTCCTATCCATGTCTCATGAGTCACATCTTTCTCTTCTTCCCTTTGCCTGCATGTGATCCACTCTGTTCCTCAGCGGTCTTTTCACTGTTGCTATGAATATCTTCTGAATTCAGCTGCCATGTAGAATAGAATATTGTCCTTGCATCTCCCAGGTTAATTGACATTCATAGTCTTTCATAGCCCAGAGAGTGGTGGTGAATGGAGTTATATCCAGCTGGTGGCTGGTCACGAGGGGTGTTCCCCAGGACTGGGTATTGGGACCAGTCCTGTTTTAACATCTGTATCAAGAGTCTGGACAAGGGAATCAAGGGCACCTCAGCTGATTTGCAAGTGACCCCAAGTTGGGCAAAAGGGAGTGTGGATCTTCTGGAGGGTAGGAAGGCTCTCGAAAGGAATCTGGACAGGCTGGGGTCAATTGTATGAGATTCAATGAAGCCCAGTACCAAGTCCTGCACTTGGGTCACAACAACCCCATGCAACACTCCAGGCTTAGGGAAGAGTGGCTGGAAAGCTATGCAGAGGAAAAGGACCTGGTGATGTTGGTCAGCAGTGGCTGAACATGAGCCACTGTGTGCCCAGGTGGCCAAGAAGGCAAATGACATCCTGGCCTGTATCAGAAATTTGGTGGCCAGCAGGACCAGGTCAGTGACACTTTGACAATGGTGAGGCCACACCATGAATCCTGTGTTCAGTTTTGGGCTCCTCACTACAATAAAGACATTGAAGTGTTGGAATGAGTCCAGAGAAGGGCAATGAAGCTGGTGAAGTGTCTGGGGCACAAGTCTTATGAGGAGCAGCTGAAGGAACTGGGGTTGTTTATCCTGGAGAAGGGAAGGCTTAGGGAAGACCTTATTGCTTTCTACAACTGCCTGAAAGGAGTTTGTAACCAGGTGGGGGTTGGTCTCTTTTCCCAAGTAAGATGTGACAGGATGAGAGGAACCAACCTCAAGCTGAGCTTGGATATTAGGAAAATTTCTTCACAGAAGGGGTTGCCAAGCCATTGGAACAGGGTACCCAAGGGTGAGATGGAGTCACCATCCCTGGAAGTTTTTAAAAAGACGTGTAGATGTGGCACTTAAGGACACGGTTTAGTGGTGGACTTGGCAGTGCTGAGTTAATACTTGGATTTGATGATCTTAAAGGTCCCTTCCAACATAAACCATTATAGAATTCTATGGTTCTATAACTACTTTGATTTCCTTTGAGCACGTGTCTTTTAATTCTCTTGCCAACTTCTTTATATTTTCACCTTCTAGTTTTTATAATTGTTATTAGTTTCAAATAACTGTGCAGAAAGTGCAGAAAGACATTTCACCCTCTTTTAATGTTTTGTGCACTTATGAATATTATATATATAGAGAAGTATTTTGCTGTTGGTAACCAGAAGATATTTTAAAGTGTTTCCTGATAAGTTCACATTTGTTTTTTCTGGCTGTGTGTTTTCTTTTTATTTTCTGCATACTAAAATATTTCTTCTCAAATTTTTCATAGAAGTTTAAAATGGACAGGTGTGCATATTAACTGATATTTTCATAGTGTATCATTTAAGATATATTGCTTTTCTTACCTTCTGTTCCTAAAAATCCACAGAAAATGCATTCTTCTTACAGTACATGTTTTTTGGGTTCTTTATTTCTCATATTATCAATCAAGACAGGTTTTTGTCTATTCTTGTGTGTTTTACCTAAAACTGAGAAACTCTGCAGTTTAAAGAAATCCTAGGCTGCAGAAATAAAGTTAAATTTTTAAAACATCTTGTCTCTTTACTGAAGAGGTATGCCTTCATATAAAATTTTGTTGTTATCCATCAGGAATGTCAGAAAAAAATTGCTGTCACTCATGTAGTTGCATAACATAGGAACTCTGGGAACCTGATGATTGCCTTTTCTGCTTTGTCATGTGTCCAATGCAGGATTTTGTTAAAGGTGCTCCTCCATGATGGAGAAGGAGCAATGAGAGTCATAATCACTGTGGTTTGCACAAGGGCCTCTAATTCACTGCACTGTGGACTGCAGTACATACCAGTCTTTTGTTTCTGTTTATTGAGTCATTTCTCCATAAGATTAATCGCAGTTGGTTTTGGCCTGGTTTTAGATTTTTGTAGGCAGTTGACCTCTCATGCTGAACCTCCAGGGTTGCAGTCCTAGAGTTGGAGCTGTTTTGGATTATAATAGGACAAAGATTGCCACCCAGTCCAGCACAGTCCTGTCACACATGTCTGTTCTCAGTCCTGCATGCTGTCACAGACAGTGTGTTCCCAGCTTCCTGCTTTCTCTGTAGCTCTGTGATACTTAACTACGAGCAGAAATGGCATCAAGTGAACATGCAATGAAATCACAAAACATAAAGTGCATGAGTAAGAATTCAGCTGCTAGTAGTGCATTCCAATCAGGAAACATTGGATAGCCCACTGCCCATTCTCTCACTGCACTGGTGGCCTTGACTTGCCTGTACTATGTTCTTGAAGAGCCCAAAGAAGGCAAAGTTTTCCAGACTTTTCCTTGTACCTGCCCCCCTGGCTTTTTAATGCTGAAAGGAATGGAAAATTTAGTAAATTCTAGTTTTAAAGTAATAAACAGTGAACCAGTGGCAACACACATGCACTTGCTGAAGTGACACAGAGGTGGACATCTAAAATACCTGGAATACAAGGCAAACCATGTCTTCTGATTGAAACACACAGAAAGCTTGTGTCATGGACTGTTACAGAAAAATACAAGCTACAGGTTGAATTAGTGATGCAAAGGAGGGAACTAATATCCATCCTTACCATAATCATTGTTATAAGAAAAAGTGAGCCCTAGTAACAGTGAGAGAATGGAGGCTCAATGTTAAATGGAGAAATGTGGCAAGGATTACAAAACAAAAGTAAATGACAGAACTACAAAAACTTTAAAAATTAAAGACTGGCAAGTTAGGAAAATAATATTTGAAATAGATTTGGGAGGGGAGCAAAAAGAAAGGAGTGGTTGGAGTTTATTATTTATTTATTTTCACCTGCTAATGTTTTACAATCTGTCTTACCTTAATTCAGTTTCTCTCATCTAGCTTAAGTTTCCTGTTGTTTTTCCTGGGTGCCCTTGGTGTATGCCATACTGTGGTAGTTTTCTTACTTCTTCTAAACTGTATTTTCTATGAACTGTCAGAATGGTTTGTTTGGTGTCATTTGGTTGTAACCAGACCCATAAGTGAATCAAAGCATAGTACAAAAATTACAAGTTTGTAAACTATCCTGTAGCTATTTTTCTCTGCATGTTTTGCTGCCTCTTCCTCTACTTAAGCTCCTGAGTCATTATTGAAAATACTATACTACTCAAAAAAAAAAAAAAATCCCAAACATGTTTGCATGACTGACAGCACTTCTTTTCTGTGTCTGATGTCTGAAAACAATTTCTCAGTGGTGCTACTTTGTTTTAGATTTTTTTGAATTACAAAGGATAGGGAGAATGCAGAGTTAATTCTCACCTAGGTATGTTTGTATACTATTAATTATTTTTATTCTATAGGGCCAAACTTGGAATGCCCCAGTTCTTGAGTCCTGAAGCACAAAGTCTTCTGCGAATGCTCTTCAAAAGAAACCCAGCAAACAGATTAGGTAAAATATTTAGCAAAATATTTAAAATTTGATCATAATGTTCATAACATCAATGATCAATTTTGTTTCTTATAGGCTTTAAAGTAAGAATGTAGTTTGCCTGTTTGCTCTTCCAGTGATCAACAGAGTATTATCATTTCTGCTAGTCGCGCATATAGAATTAATGCAGAAAAAATAAGAAATACAATTTTGCTAGCCATTCCTTTGACCAAGGAGAAAATAGTTCACAGACATTTTTTTTTCTTCCTTATAAAAGGAGCAGGTCCAGATGGAGTAGAAGAAATTAAGAGGCATGCATTCTTTTCCAAAATAGATTGGAATGTGAGTATCTAATTAAAAATTAATTCAGTAAGTTTCTTGGTTAAGTCTTTGGTGGTGTCATATAACTTTTCCATTCACTATGTGTTCCTTCTCTTCAGAAATTATACAGGAGAGAAATTCATCCCCCTTTTAAACCAGCAACTGGCAGACCTGAAGATACATTTTATTTTGACCCTGAGTTTACAGCAAAAACTCCAAAAGGTAAACAGATTAGGTGAAACAAGTTACATATTCAAAAAAGAGCATTTGAATGGATCAGTTTTGCACTGATCTGTTCAAAATTTGATAGAAATCGTTGTCTTTACAAATTTAGGGTGCTACCAAAATTTCAGTACTTCTCCAAAAACATAAAGTAGATATGCTGCTATATGTAAATATTGTTGCAAGGCACTGTTTTATGAAAGAAAATTGTGAGATTATCAGTCGTGTTTCTAGATGATATATGCAAAATAGCTCATTCATTACTTGTATTCTCATCCTTACAAACACCTTCTGAAAATTCCAGTCTCTGTGTAAAATATATAGTTTGCTCCTCAGTGTAGACATAATCTCATCCACATTCTAAAAGCTCTGCTTGTAAATAGACAATGTGTTTTTCAGATTCGCCTGGTATCCCACCCAGTGCTAATGCACATCAGCTTTTTCGGGGATTTAGTTTTGTAGCTATTGCATCAGATGATGAAAGCCAAGCAATGCAGACAGTTGGAGTGCATTCAATCGTCCAGGTGAGTACATCTGCTTTAAAAAACCCTCAGTAGAAAAAAAAAATCAGTGCTGTGTCTTGGTGGGGGGATTGTTTCCTTCCTCACAGAATGAACTACCATTACAAAGTCATTATCTGCTTTTATACAACAGAAGTAAAGATCAGATTATTTTATCTAAACAAAATCTCTGAAGGTGCAGGACCTGCTTAATTACTGAACAGCTACAGATGTGAATAGGCTTCAACCTTTAAATGAAAATATTCTACCATCTGCACTGCATTAACTTTTTAATATCAAACCATAATTATAAGATGGAGAGGAATAACAGATGTATTGATTTTTTTTTTTCCCATGCATGAAATTGTCAGTTGATTCCTGCAATGCAGGAGTAGGATGCACTGGAGTACAATTGTGGATTGTATCTGGATGTTATGGACCGCTGTGCATCTTGGAATCCATGACTCAGGACATAGGCTCTCCCTCCCAACCCCCTTTAAGTTAATTTGCTCATCTGTGCTATTTTGTGACTGATTTCAGTGTATCATACAAGTCAGTGTTAAAATACACACCTAAGCCTTGGCTTCCTTGAAATATCAGAGTGACTCCAGTACAGAGTCCCCTATTAATAACTGTGAAGTTGTCACTTTTAATATCTCACTGCAGTTGCTGTTCTTACATATTCTGTTGCTGCCGGTGCTGCTTATTTTTAGACAACAGACCTTTGGTAAGGTGCAGTTTTCTGGGAGACAAGAAAGGTGGGCCTCCTGCTAGAATGGGGGAGAGGCTTGCCTTGCCTCCTCATGAGGCTGAGGTCATTCTAAAAGCATTCTTCAGCACTGGAGAGTTTACAGCCAGTGGGTAAAAAAGCAGATGCTTGTACAGGAGAGGAAACTGGAAGACTTGTCTTCCTTCTGTTTCTGCTTTTAATAATTCTAATTAATGAGTCATGCAAACCAACTGGTGATCTAAATTGTGTTGAAAATTTCTTAATGTATAGTTAGGAATAAAAAAGTGGGCTGTATGATTGGGTCTATTTGTATTTTTCACTGCACAGATATTTTCAAAATACCTTGAGAAAATAACAAATCACACAATTTATTCTGAACATTAATAGCTTTTGTATTTCCTTAGCACTCTCATTATGTCTAGAATAGGCTTAATATGCTTTTTTTTCTACACATTACTGTTTCATATGTAATAAAACTTTTGAAAATAAGTTTAGATCCTTTTTTTGTTCTCAAGAAGCTGTCTGATTTGATACATGCATCAGAATTATTTCTGGTCCTGATATCTTCCTAAGCGTTTCTGCCAGCTTTTCTGTGCTGCTTCTTTCCTGCACAGTTTTGTGGATGAAGTTATTTCTCTTTGTATATGGTTTCCTTCTCATGTGAAGGTCTCTTTCTCTGATGCCTTTCCTCTGTGCCCCTCAACCACTTCCTCACTCCTATTTCCTCTTTTCTGTGCTGCAGGATACCCAGATGGTTTCCTGCAAATGCTTTGCATCCTTTGCACAAACCCCTTACACTAGAACACCGTTTCCTTCCCTTACAAGAGTGAACACTTGTCCTTCTTTCAGCTTTTTGTTTGTGTGGAATGATTTTTGACTGCCATTCCATGTAATTCCACTTAACCTGCTTCTATTCAGTATGTCTGAATTCTCCAGCTGGCATTCATCTGTCTGTTCAAATAACAGAAAGAGTGATACTTCTTTACCATTGTTGTATTACTATTTTATCTTGAAGTCTTCTGTTTTTCTTTGGTTTGGAGATTCTGTCTTTAAATTAATGAATCAGTAATCAGAAAAATAATGTCAGTTCCTAAAATAGTATGCATTACTTACAATATATCTAATTTATAATTTATCTCATACTAATTTTGAACAGAAGGTAGTGACTATTTTAGAGCACTTTGACCTTGTACAGGCATCAGTTTAAAATTTGAAGCAAATTGATAAGAATTTTTTTAATTTATTTTAATAAAAAGATCAGTTACATATTAAGAATATTCATCAATTGATAATATTATTTTGGTAGCAGTTGCACAGGAACAGCATTCAGTTTACTGATGGATATGAAGTAAAGGAAGATATTGGAGTTGGGTCTTACTCTATCTGCAAGAGATGTATTCATAAAGCTTCAAACATGGAATATGCTGTAAAGGTAATTACTTTGTTATAAACCACACTTCTCAGATTTTAGCATTGGGCATCTTTAATTTATTTGCCATAGAGAATGTAAAGATCAAGATAATGTTTTAATATAAAAATATGTTATATGCAACTGTGAACTATACTAGTCAACCAAATAGAATATAGTCTAGGAGATACTTATATAGAATTTCTGTGGGTTTTATTATCTATATGCTGTTTGGGTCGTGAAATGCAATCTTCAGCCTTTGTATCACCTATGTAATTACAGCAACTGATGAGAGTTCAAGACTGCTTCTAGGAGGAAACGTAATACGAAAACCTTATGTGACTTTTTATTGTTTTTTATAAATGTGATTCATTGCTTTTATTCAAAAAAAGTTATATGTGGGGTTTTTGCTTCCAAAGTAAATTCATAAATTCTCAAGTGGGTAAGGTGTTCACAACAGTCTTAAGTCTGGTATAACTACCAGAATAAACTTCAGCTCTTTGTCTTTGCTTCCTACTTTTCAACAACATTTTTAAGGTTGTTTTGATGTTACTCTATCAGACTTTCTAACACTTCTTTGAAGGCATTAAATTCTTAGTTGAAATCAGTAGTTTTCCCAGAACTGCAATGATAATGTTTTTTGTCTTTCTGTATAACACTGTGGGACTGAGTGGTTACTCTGAAAGCAGGAGTATGGATTAGCAGACTTTGTAAGTGGTAACATAAAAGTAGTCTTTAAATCCTGTACTATTAGGCAGTTCTCTTTTTGAATTGCTGAACAGCTTACTACTTAATTATGTAAAATGCAAAGATGAATTAAGTATGTTTTGCTGTATCCTTGTATGCAGATTGCCTACTGGAGACCTTCCAATTTCAATTTGGTAGTTAAATACTTATTTTTATTCTGGTTCTGCCCAGGAACAGATTTTACTTCTGTGCTTTCAATTGGAAGTAATTTTTTGAAGAAAGTACTGGCATAGCTGTTAATTCCCTCAACGTTTATTGTGAAGATTGCCTCACTTTTCTATTGCACTTTTTTCCTTAAGGAATCAGGAAAAAAAGGAATAAGGCGGTCAGTGTCTGATGTGTTAGGATGGGGCTGGTAGCACTAAGGGCATAAGGATGGAGGGGTAAGACAGAGATGGAGAAGACATAACAGGAAATTTTGCAGTTCAGAAGAGATAAAAAAATTAAGAATACTTTCTAAGCAGGGCAAAATAATATTTTGCTTATTTATACAGGGAGAACTCCAGAGCCTTATAGCAAGTCTCCAGAGATTCAAATGGACATTCATAATGAATGCTTGTTTGAATTAACTCCGAGAAATTTTTACTTTTTATATTTTTTTTATTCTCTTACTCTCCTGCTTTATCGTTTGCTGCATCAAATATTTGTTTGAGATTAGCATTGACAAAATCAGTTAATTAACATCATCAAACCAGTATCTCATGTCAAATTAGGAACTTCCTATTTTATTAAGTAATGTGTGACTAAAATCTTATCTACTAAACAGCCTTGCATTATTTATCACAGACAAACAGATCAGATCACTTATCTTCCAAAATTGCTTTCAACAAAGACTTTTTTTCATTTTTTTCCCAACAATTTTTTGCTTTGTCTTGCTGTTCCAATTTAACAAACTTGGTTTTGGTTATAATCCATGCCCTTTACAACAATAAATACTGTTTAACTGTTTATGCCAGTAAGCACACCAAAGTGTTACACCATAGAATATTCATAGAAAGAATTATCCCTATATATCTATTTGCTCTTACAGATTATTGACAAGAGTAAAAGAGATCCAACAGAGGAGATTGAAATCCTGCTACGCTATGGACAGCATCCAAATATTATTACCCTAAAAGATGTAAGTAGTGTTCTAAAGACGTCCTTTAGTGTATTATAATTATGTATCACTTGCTAATTGAGAGATGACAAACTATGTTTTAGATATGTGTTCATGTTTTTCAGTATTTAATAATAAAACAGTGTCCCAATGCAATTTATTCAACAATATCAGTTTTTTTGCAGAGATGTTTTCTTTCAAAGATGCTCATATTTTGGTACAAAGTAATCCTAAGGAGTCAGACAATTTGTCCTTCATAAATCTGAGCACAAGAATAATTCATTGGACATTGGCTGTATTTTTAAAGGAACAAGGAAGTTTTTTGATTGCTTAAATAACTTTGAATCTGCTTTTGTCAACATTAATCTAAAGCAATTTTAATGTATATTACTATATAAGTAAGGAATCACTGTTAGCATGGTACCCAAAGTAATTTTCATGCAGAATAGTGAGTATTACTTAGTAGTAGACAAAATCTTTCCATATCCATGGTTGTCATTCTTTTTTACCTAGTATCTTTATCTGGTCTTTGTATGGAACACCGTCTAGCTATTTTTTTCTTATTATTTTCCCTGACCATGGAAATTCTTTGACCATAAAAAGCAATGAATAACATAAGTTGGGAGGTAGAGGATTTTCATAGTGAACAGTAGTTTCTGATCTAACAGAAAAAGAAAATTGTGTTTCGCTCTTTGATTATTCATTAAAGAGGATTAAAAATTTAAAAGGCATATGCTTAATGACTTTCTTAGACTGCAGGGAAATATTCTGGTCCCCCAAACCAAACCTCAAGCAAAACAGCAAACCATTTCCAGGAAGCTGAGCTCAGCTGAAGGGAGATTATCAGACGTTTTGAAGTCATTAAAACAATAGCTCATAAATACTGTGGAGATGAGTACTGGACAACTCTGCATGAAGTTCTTCTACTATAATATATCTTCACCTTATATCAAGTAGTTTGGCCCTTTCTTGGACAAACAAAGTAAGACAGATATACAGGGGGAGCCAGCCCACCATGGACCTTATCTCACTGCCAAGCTAGATACCGTAATTACAATCCCACCTTCTGTTCTGCTTCATGCAGTTGGACAATAAAGCTATCTGAAAGCAACTGTGCTAAACAGAACCTGCATCAGCGTTCATGTTGCTTTTAGTACTGCATGTTGGCTTGTGTGTTACTTTAATTCATAGTAGAGTTTATGTCAAGTGGGAAGACAAACATAAGAATGTGGGCGCTTACCTGAACTTTAGCCTTATGAATATTTTATACTGAGAACAGAGACACCCAGGCAGCCTTGAACAGTTGCCATATATGCTGAATTATTTTACTTTTTAATTAATTTTTTATCATCATCAGTCATCTTCCAGCAGGAACCATCTTTCATGCACAGCAACAGCAATACACAAAGAGGACATTACAGGGAAAAAAAAAGCCTTCAGTCCACAGAGAAAGAAAGACAGCAGGCTGTAATTCTCACTCTTCTGCTTCAGATTAGTTCCCCAAGCAGCAATTGTGGATGTCCAGTGTAAGAAAAGAAGTACAGGATTCATATGTAATAGAAACTTGCCTAATATCCAATCCTGTAAGAATTTAACCATGTTTTCATTGTCCTAATACAGATCCACGGGGCAGATTGCTTGCTTTCAGAGACAATAAGGAGTGTTTTGCCTTCAGGTCTCAAACTCAAGAGCACCATGTACAATTATAAAAATAAAAATTCATTGTTAATTTGCTCAGTTTTTCATTCAGTTCCACATCAAAACTTCAGTGTTTCTAATCTGAAATGCCAAAATAAAACATTTGAGCATTTAAGTGCCTGTCTGTGGAAATGACTATTCTGCAAAAAATAATTTCTTTCTTCTATTTCAAAAAGAAATGCAGTAATATTTGAAGTTAGCTCAGGATGGAAATTTTCGTTCTTTTTCAGCCTTTTTATGTTACTTAATTCTGAAGGTGTTTGGATTGAAACAATGGATATTCAGAAGACCAATTTATTTCTGTAGTGCAGTCCTCTGGGGGTTTTCCCTCTGATTATTATCAGTGATCTTTTTCAGTTACACGGTATATAAACAAAAGGAGCTATATTGTGCTAAATCAGATGTCCTTCTTATCCAGTATCCTGCCTCTGACAGAGGCCATTAGTGGATGCCTAGGAAACAGTGTAGGAAAGGAGGAAGCACACAGCTTCCAACAAAACATTACCTAGAAACTTCCTGTGCCAGACTATTATATGTATTTTAACACTTTTAATGTATTAGTTGCTGTTCTGTAGCAGAACTTTTGTACATGCTTTGAGTTATTTAAAGCATTGCTTGAAGAATCTTTTCAGAAGCATTTTAGAAACTTGAATACAATATATCCAGCCACCCTGTCCGATATCTTATATATGAGTTTAAAAAACCCCTCATAATACGTATGTAAAATCTTACTTCACTTTGCAAAAACCTTGTTTTCTTTCTCCATCAAATTTTGTTCATGTAGCTACATTTGTTTCTCACTATAGTTTCTTCCACTTTACCTGGTAAAGAAGACATGCCAGCTGATCTTTGACTTGTGCCCAGTGTTAATTTAAAAAAGTAGCATCCCATTTATGATCTTAGCATAATACTGTGCACCTGACTGTGAAGAAAACTTCAGCAGTATTTATTCTGTGCACACAACTAAGTTGATAATACCATGAGAGGAATGATTTGTTTGGGCTGAATTATTTGTGGGCTTTTTTGGCAGGTTCAGTTATTCGTGGGCTTTATCTGCAGACAGAATGAGCAGATAAAATAGTAACCAAGTGCAAATTTTGCTTGAATGCCTTCTGCAGTACTGAGATGTGTGTGCTCTGTCGTGTCATGAAAAAAGCTTATTTCCTTATGTTGTATTAGGATTAGAGGATGCGTGCCTATTAAAAAAAAAATCCAGTTTAGTATCTAGAATTACATAGTTCTGCTTTGCAATACTGTGTAATATTTAAAGTCTTAATACAAACACATTCAGATGATCAGTCATTTATATTTCATGGGGGGGAAAATTTCCGTTAAATGACAACACAGAAACCCATCATGTCTTGCTCTCCTTAGGATCATGAGCTTGTAAAGCCTGCAGAATTATTCCTTTTTTTTTTTTCTTCTTTTTTTATTTGGTGAGAAAATAAGTCCTTTTAATATAGTTAAGAGCACAAAAATTTTGAAGCTTAGAACTTTAGTAGCAGATGGCTTAAGACAAGGAAATCAGGATGAAAATTTTTCTTCTTTTTTTTTTCCCCCCTCTTTTCTGTTATTTACCTGCTATCTATTTCTAAATTTATTTTACTACTACTTGGATAATTGTTTCTACTTAAACACAAACTAGTTCTTAGTTCACATGTTTTACTGAAGAAAATACTTGCAACATCACCATAAAAAAAGTAGGTTGAAATGATAACAGGGAAGAGAGTCTGTAAAAGGTTTTGCCAAAGCAGGAAACACTTCTGGATGGGTCCTTTGAGCTGAGCCAAGGCCAGGCTGAATGGGGCTTTGAGCAACCTGGTCTAGTGAAAGGTGTCCCTGCCCATGGCAGGGGGATTGGAACAAAACGATCTTTAAGGTCCCTTCTAACCCAAACCATTCTGTGATTCTGTGGAAGTGCAGCTGAAGTGAAATGCTAAGTGTGCCTTAAAACGTGTTTTGGTATCGCTGTCTGTAGTGCCCCCTGGTGATAATATAAATCATTGTCAGCTGCTGCTTTCCTGGAAGATAAAAGCCATGCAGAAATTAAGCCTTTTTCCATAACTGGAAGTAAGGGCTAAAATATGCATATTTTATAAATTTTAGACTTTGGTATAGGCTTTATGTGCAGAATGATGTATAAGTTGTAGGCTTTTATCATAGCAACTTCGTGTGCATTCAATTCAGTGTTCATGGAGGCTATTTGAGGTAAACTTCCTTTTTTATTTTCTGGGTTTTTTTTGTCTCACTGTTCAGTTGGAATGATCTCTGTTCATATTTGTAATTTGGTGCAATAATTGCTGCTAGAATCAACTCTGGTTTTGCCTTAGACTAGTTTCCATTTTTTACTACTTAATTTCTCCCATGTGTCTAGTATAATTTCATTTCAGTAAAACTATTTGGGGGAAACTACATACTATTCATCCTTTTTTGTCTTTAAACACTTACATGCCAGTGTTTTTATGTTATTTCCTTACTGTACTGCCTTTCTGTAGACAGTTTTGTGTTCATTTCTGAAGATGAACCATGTTTGGATAGTGTGTGGGTCGAGAAATATGGGGGAAATGATCAAAGAAAACAGCTTGTGGACACACCTGCACTATCTCTGTACATTTCACAAGAAGACAGCAGAGAATAAATATTTTGAAGTTTACACCTTTGTGTACTTTTTGCAGGTGTATGATGACGGAAAATATGTATATGTAGTAACAGAACTGATGAAAGGAGGAGAACTGCTGGATAAGATTCTTAGGCAGAAATTTTTCTCCGAACGAGAAGCTAGTGCTGTTCTGTTCACAATTACAAAAACAGTTGAATATCTCCATGCACAAGGGGTAAGTTTTCATCATGGACAAATTATTTTTAGTTGCTGATATTCTTTCAGAAGCACAAACTCATATCTTTATACATTCTTCTGTGTGGTAATTATTTGCAGAATTGAGTACTTTTTTGTAAACAATTGTCTTGCAGCAGGAATGTGTTGAAATCAAAACATTCCTTATCACCTGTGTATGTGTTCAGATAACTGAGATGATGCAACTGTTCCTGTTGTTCTTCATGCACTCTCTCAGCAGTTGGTATGGCTAACAGAGAGGATATGAGAGGAAGGAAGTCCAGGAATTTCTAGGACCAGTGCTGTTGCTTGGCCATGAGACCCAATGTAATTCCAATCTCCATCCTGTGTTAGACCCTGAAAATTTATTCTACACCTATCACACTTGTAATTTCTTTGACTTCTTGACTTTGAATAACATGGTTTATGACTTGTAAATTCTGTGCCATAGGGTCAGGAAGTTGTAGTAGACTGTTAGGAGACAGAAAATTAACACTTTGGGAAATTAATTCGGAGACAGAGGAAGTAGTTCAAACATAGAGAAGGTCGGTGTGACAATAGCATGGCAAGAATAAGCATTGCATTTTTAAATTAATGAGAAAAAGCAGAAAGTATGGGTGCAAGGAGAAAGTCAAGTTGCTATTATGTGATGTTATTACCCAAGAAAAGATGTTTTGGAACACATGGTACTCAAATTGTTTTAAGTAACAAATAACAATTCAGCACACACTAATTTCTGGAAGCTGTTGTTTCAGAAAACTTAGGATCAGAGTTATCTACTGTCTTATTCTGTGAGTCATCACTTTCTTCAATCTCTTGCTCATCTGTCTGTCTTTATTTGAGCCTGTTGCACAGGACTAAAATCCTTGGCCAGCAGCATCCATGGAAATCGTGAACAAACCTTGATACCTTCTGTATGGAAATACAGATAATAGAATAACAAATCATAACTTGGTTTGTTCTTGCCACACGTGGCCAAAAGAAGCCCAGTGTCCTTGCATCAAGTAAGGGATTTTAGGGGCCTTTGTTTCTTTGCTGTAGATCTCTGTAAATATTGGCATTTTAACTTGTATTAGACTACCTGTGCTTTGGAAATTTCACCTTTGGAAAATTTCAGATTTTGTCTTAAATACACCTCTACGTGAAAGATGGCCATATATGTAAACACTGAGCACTTCAGTAGTCTAATTTTTATCTGGAAGAGTCCTTCCTGTCTTCAGTGGATTTTCCTGTTGTAACTCCCTTGGACATTGGAGGAGCTCACTTGAATATGGTATTGGGTAATATCTGGTGTGACAGACTCTGAATCTGTGTGCAGTCTCCACAACCCCCCCCAGATCATGGACATTCATAGGGTACTTTTGAACTGAAAAATTAGCAAAGTAAGGGATGAAATCCTCCTCTTCACAGTAAGGCAGTACTTCCAGTTCTCACCCAAAGCATTCTAAAAGCATACAGCAATTAAGGATTGGCACAATAGATACCATCATAAGGATAAACAAGAAGTACCACATCATCTTGAAGCAGCAAAATTCTACATGCTTGTAGATAATTGAATCTGCTAGTCAAAAACAAGATGCTAAGAAATAAAGAACTAAAAGGTTCCTACATATTGTTTTGCTCTTTTCTGTTGCTCTAAAATAAAATTTTATTTCTGTACAAAATATCAATGTAACCTAAACATTCTGACATACTTTTTTTAAAGTTCATATTTTTAAGTATTTTCAAAATTTACCTTTGAGAATACAGCTTAATATAAGAAGGTATTTTATTTATTATTTGGCATAAACATTTTGATTGCTTGGGAATTAGCATTTGAATTTGAACTAGACTGTTATACTTACTCTTCCTCCTACTTGAGAATTGCTTACCCTTCTTCCAAAGAAAGGATACAACTCAAGCAGATTGATGGTAGAAACCGCCACATCCCCAGCTCTGTGCTGCTTCTATTGCCCACTTTTTCCTTTTTACCCCTTTTAGAATCTATATTAAAAAAAAACCCTGAAGCAATGAGAATAGCTGTGATTTTTTTTTTCCCCTTTCCCTTCTGCCTCTTGGAGCAGTACAGGATGTTTTACTCCTTACTTAGAGAAAATGGTTTCTAATCTATCTGAACACAAAAACACAAGGGCTATCAAGACCTGGTTCTCTCATACACTGATATCTAAAGTCACATTTTCCCTTTGACATCTACTGTTCCAAGTCAAATTCTTTCATATCATTTATATATTTCAGCTTACATTGTGCTTGTTTCCCTAATTTTAAGCATTTGTTTTGTTAAATCTGAGAATTGCGAAGTATTTGCATGCTGAAAAAGTCTCCACTAAATACATTCACTGTGTTAAAAGGTTTTGTAATGTCGAAGACCCTCTGCACTCTTTTACTTTTTAGCCTTGTATTACTTTCCTGAAAAGCTGCCGGCTTTGAAGGAGTGTGTAGAACTTGTGGTTTCTGCACATCACTTACTTGCAGGAGTTTGGTGGTATCTTCTCATTCTAATGTGATTACCTTCCTGAAATATTTCACCACAGTCTCTTCTGTTCAGATTTAACCATGAAAAGCTGTGTTTATTATTTATAAAGCATATAGAACGATCAGGAAGATAAAGGCCTTCATGTTCTTTTTAAATATTTAAAGGAGGACATTTAGATCCACCCTACTGTCTTACAACTGTGTACACCCTTTCCTTTACAGAGAGTGAAGACTCTGGAGGCTTTAGGCTAATTTGTCTTCTGAAGGCGATATAACAGCTCATTGCAGACTCTGAAAGATATTACTAGGCAAAGGTTCTGATTCAAAGAGCCTTGTAGGAATGCATGGTAAAAAAGGAGTTATGTGGTTCAATCATTAGAACAAGACATCTGGAACTGTCTGTACAAATGAATTAGAGGGGTATGAGATGTCTGGAGGGAGTTTTATAGATAGAGTTTCCAAGTTAGAATTGTAGTACTCCAGACACCACTGAGCATCAGAATACTGCAGCTGATGGTAGAAGCTGGAGCTCTGGAACCTGGTCACCAATGGGAGATCTGAAATTCAGTAGCAGAACTGCTAATTATAATAAAAAGCTTTTTGTGTATTTAGCTTATTGTATTTAGTGGTTTGTTTTATTTTTTTTAGGTTGTTCATAGAGACCTGAAGCCTAGCAATATTCTTTATGTCGATGAATCTGGTAATCCAGAATCAATTCGAATTTGTGATTTTGGCTTTGCAAAACAACTGCGAGCGGAAAATGGTCTTCTGATGACTCCATGTTACACAGCAAATTTTGTTGCACCAGAGGTAAAAACCAGGATAGATTATATGCCTTGATTTATTTTAATGGGATTTTTTTTTTGCTAGTTAGGTATTTTTTTCATTCTTGCATAACAAGTGGAATCACTTTGTAAACACTAAAATTTTGAAATCTTACTATTTTTATGGCATAATCAAAGCATTTCTAAGCATCTTTTTCAGAAAAAAAGTATTTGTCTCCCTCAGGTTTTAAAGAGGCAAGGTTATGATGCTGCATGTGACATATGGAGCCTTGGTGTTCTGCTTTATACTATGCTTACTGGGTAAGAGTAATTCTAATTTGCTTTGCTGTAGAATAGCAAACCAGTATAAACAAAAATAATCATAGGCCCACTGTTGCAGATGTTTCTATCAAAGCACTGATTAATCTCAGCTCTGAGGTTGAGATTATGCTTTGCCTTTGGTAGAATCCAGGTTTGCAGGAACTGATGTGAAAAATTCTTTGCTTTTAATGTCTCATCTGTTTTAGGTGTTTAATTTTTGCTTAAAGGTGATTTAGGACTAAGAATTTATTGTCACATGAAAATTAGATGACTAAGCAGCATATATGCTGAAGAAAATATATGTTGCCAATACAATTGCAATGCATTTAAGCCATGATTGTGTGCAGAATTCAACCACTGAATAGTCTGAAGTGTTGCAGTTAGGATATAATAAGCATGATAGGAAAGCATTTGTATATGCAATAGAAATTAATTGTATAAAAGATGATGAATAATAAAGTCAGCTATAGTACCACAAGTTCAAAAGATATTTGGTAGATGCAATAGCAACTAGATTTGTCTTTTTATGCTGAGTTATTAAGGTTGCCACTTTGGTTAAGAGTTAACATCATCAAAGCATTCTTGCAGTTTGAAATAAGTAAGTGACAAACATATTTGTTTTTAAATCTCTCTCTTTTTTGGTTGGGCATGTTCTGGTAGCAGCAAGAAAACGTATAGTGAAGCAAGGCAAATTGCTGCACCTTTGTTCCTCTGGTGTCAAAACTGCATTTATTCTCTTTCAGACTAACCATAAAGTCTTCACATTTAGTCTCATAACAGATTGGTTTATTACTTCACTGGAATATGAAAGCCTAAGGAATACTTTCTGAAATTCAGGAACCATCAGTATTCAGACTGCTATAAAAAAAAAAAAAAAAATCTGCTTTTCAGACTCGATAAAGAGGGAATACATGCAGTAAGAACAGATCTGTAGTCAGTGCCATGTGTTTTCATGTGTTAAGAATAATTTCTTTTTACAACTGTTTGACTGTCTGTTGCCTATAATTATCCTGAACTTGCTGAATCTTACAATCAGATTTATAATACCTATTGAGGTCCAGGTTATGGAAGTTACTAACATTGAAATTGTTTGGTTAAATAGCTACACTCCTTTTGCAAATGGTCCTGATGACACCCCAGAGGAGATTTTGGCCCGAATAGGTAGTGGAAAGTTCTCTCTCAGTGGTGGTTATTGGAATACTGTTTCAGACACAGCTAAGGCAAGTATATTTCCTTTGTCCTTTGGGGCATAAGGAATGGAATGCAATGTAACATGTTGCTTATAATGTATATGTTGTATATGATTGGGTAAGTTTCACCCATTGTTATTTTAAAATACTGATCTCATCCCTTATGTATCTAGGATTTTTTTTCCTATTTTCGATCCTTGCGTATTTTAACAGTCACTTGTATGTAGGAGGAAAACCAGGTGTGCATTACGCTGTAGTAGTTAACAGCTGACCTTAGAAATATAGTGTATTTTAGCAGTATTCACACACATGCACAATTATGCACTAATAGAGCTTCATGTGGAAGCATGACACTCAAAAATCATACAGATAGTCTAAATCATGCTAATGAAAACTACTGAAGTCTTACACTTTCTTTTTGCTGCATTTGTGCCCAGTAAAAATACTGGATAACTTTTTCGAGAAGTACAGCAAATACACTCTAAAATTCAGTGTGCAAGGTCCTTTATGCCCCTTCTATGTAGATGCTTAAAGTGCTACAGTTTTCCTTGTTTAATTGGATACCTTCCTTTTGTATTACCAAATTTCCATTAAGTCACATAATTGAAAGATACACTGTTAGAATTGCAGGGTGTTTTTTCATTTGTTTTAAACAGGTGTATGAACATATTTTTATACCTCTAAAATCTTCAGTTTGGAACAATAAGATGTTTTAAAGCTGAAATTTTACTGTTATTTGCATTGACCCTTTGTATATTATTGACAGGACCTTGTTTCAAAAATGCTTCATGTTGACCCTCATCAAAGACTGACTGCAGCCCAAGTTCTCAGTCACCCCTGGATAGTTCACTGTGACCAGTTGCCTCAATACCAGCTGAACAGGCAGGATGCTCCCCATTTAGTGAAGGTAAGCAGATACTTGTTCAGCTTGTAGTTCAGCCAAAAACAGTGTAAACAAAAGGGGTTTGTTTTGATTTTAAAGTTAGGGTGGCATGTGTTTCCTCTAAATACTATTTAAAAGTTGTTATGACTGATTGTTGCACGAAGCCTTAAAATGAATTTGTAATACATAATAGGATTTAGTGAGAAACCACTCACAGGGAGTAAATCTAAGGTACTTTAAAAAGACTATAATTTTCTTGTGTTTGAAATCTATTTGACTTACTTAGACTGGAAGGCTTAACTGCTAAGAAGCCAGCATAAAAAAATTCTTCTGATAGTGAAAAATGTTGTCAAGTGACTATAGGGGAGCTGCAAAATTTTACACTTTCAGAGGAGGGTAATTGTCAGCAACTAAAATAAAATAATATACTTTGTGATCACAGTAAAAGTTAAAGAGAAGTCAAAAGGGCAGTGTTAATTACTGTGTTATCACACTGTTCTGCAGTCTGTCTGAAACAAGATATGGTTTTTACCCTGAAATTTTTTCATTTTAAACAAGCAGAGGAAAATCAAAAATAATTGAATTCTACTTGTCTGTATTACACCCCGTTTTTAGTCCTACCTTCAAGAATTTCTTGTGCAACCTAAAAGGGATCTGAAGAATATAATTAACACTCTCTCTGAGTCAGCTATTAGAAATTTCTAGCATCTAAAACCACAAGTGTGAACATGGGGTATGCTCCTCAATCCTGTGGCTGACAAATTTCTAACTTTTTTTTTAAATAAATCTTCGTGTTCTGAATAATGTTGGTGATTTTATATATTTTGTTGGAAACTGAAATGGTTATATAAATGATAAGCAGAGACAGGCTACCAACAGGATTTCATTTCCCAACTATCTCACACGGCATAGAAAGATAATTTAGCATCCAGCTCATACCTTCTGGTTTTGAATTTTTAAGCAATGTTAAAATCATTTATTACCCTAAAAAACACTCACTCTTAACACTGCTGGTACTGGAGTAAAGCAGTAGTATGTTTCTGTTTTGTAGATGAAAATAGACTGGAAGTTAAAAGTTGTTCAGGGTCTCTGGCATTCAGCACTGTGTGGTCTGCAGCGTGTGCATCAGTCACAACATATATTCTCACTGGTTTTTTTTCCCCCCTCTACCTCACAGGGTGCAATGGCAGCAACTTACTCTGCTTTGAATCGCAATCAGTCACCAGTTTTGGAGCCAGTTGGCCGTTCTACTCTTGCTCAGAGGAGAGGTATAAAAAAAATTACCTCAACAGCCCTGTGAAATGACCTCAACCAGATACTTGGTACCATGGCATAAGATGATAGCACAAATCATGGCGACAGGTAGCACATATATCTGACAGATACCTGCAAGCACACTCTGTCCCAGCTGGTACCTATAATGCTGCTGCTCCTGCTGCTGCTACTGCTTTCATCTACTCTCGCTTTAAACTGTTGATGGCAAGTTACTGATCTCACTGGAGCCGCAAATGGAGTGACAAGTGGAGACAATGAAAATGATCATGTTCGCAGCTGAATAAACCAGAAGAATTACAAATGCCAACTCTGTCAAAAATACACTGAATAAAGCACTCTGCACCACATAGCATTATTTTTATAAGGAATATTTTTTTTTTTGTCCCCTAAAATATTCTTTGTTACAGGTAGAAATGGACAGTTTATGTTAAGCACTTAGCTTAAACGATCTGTTTATATTAGCACTATATACTTTGTGCCATCCAACATTTTGTATGTTTTTGTAAACAGTTCACAAGCAGTACATTTCCGTGCTGTTTTCTTAATGTATACATGCCTTGTTTTACTTAGGTATTATTAATCATTTTGACAATTAAGTCTGATTAAACAGTTCACCTGGATTAATCAGTATTGTTGGACAGCTCTAAAAGAAGTCTGACTGTTAAACAGCTATTGAATGTAATACTATGAATAAGTAGTTCTCTTTGCCTATGTCTTTTCCACATTTTTGTGTTTTTGACACCATGTCATGTTATAAAAATCAGGATACTCTTTATAGTACTTAAAATTCAAACAGTGGATGTCTCACCATACTATATATCCAATACGTAATATAACCCAGAGAAAAGATAACTTGCTCTGTCTTTTGTTCCCCATCCCCTCCCTTGTAGTCTCTCCCATGTAATCTCTGGACTCAGGAATCATTGCTAAATACTTTCTGATAGAGGACATTTCTATATTGTTAATTCTTATAATCCATTGTTAATATTTTATCTCTATGACTTTTGTTTAAGCTGCAAAGGATTTGTTCACTGAATGAATGTTGGCATTATAGAAGAAAGGCAACATTGAAGATAAAGCAAAACATATTGTCCACTAATAAACAGAAGCCTGCAAAAAGTAGTTTTAAACTGCATTCATTGCAGTTGCAAAACTGATGGATCTAATGTTCTGTCAGTTATTTTCTGCTAGTTTTAATTGATATTAAAAGCAAAGTGAGAGGCGAGTCATAGAGATCTATCATGTTAGAAAAGGGTTGTTCTAATTTACCATGAAAATAGTATTGTCCCAGTCAGGTAAGATAAAGCTGTTCAGAGTGAACATTCTCACTTTTCTGCAGATGGAAGCAAGTTCGTAACGAGGATGAAACACTCACTTTAAATACTAATATAAACTTTTAATACCCTTGGCCTCTTGGTGTCTAAAGTAATCAAAGGCACATCTCAGTGGCTGGTCTTGAAAGATCAAATTGCCCACATGAGAAGGAGCACTGGAATGTGTTTGAATTCAGTGAGTGTTCCACTACACCAAAATTACATGCTACATTAGCTCCTTTCAGATATGAAAATGGCTATTGGGAATTCCAGCTTTAATAAAATATGGATCTGGGTGAACAGCTGTGTATGAACAATGCAATTTAAAAACTAAAAGGTGTAATTTTGTGTTTTGCATAAGAAGGTATTTTCTTGGTTTAGTGGTATTAGATTTCTTTTATGGTGATTAATTGGCTTGTTTCCCTGAAATCATCAGAGGTTTGTTGAAAGGGAGAATCATCTTTATGGCACCACAAATTTGCTCTAAGTGAATCGGAGTGTTTCTTCTGCCAGAATTTCTGATTTCCTAGGGTAACCTTCCTTTGTTAGACTTGCAAAGGATCCCACTTTTATTGCCCTTAGAAAATCTGCTAAATATTTAATCCATGATATAATTTTGAAGGAATTGGTTTTATAAACAAGGATTCTTAAATTAGCATAGATCTCAGAAATTGGAACACACAGCTCTTCCAAGCAATTAAGTGTTTTTCCCTTACTTGGTGCTTTAGCATTAAAGTTTACTTTAGGTTTACAGATTCATCTACCCTTTCTTCAAGAAACATCTTTAACTAGAAAAAGGCCATTTTAATTTTTATTTTGTTGTTACAGTGTCAGCAGTTCCAGAGGAATTTAGTACAACCTTACCTTTCAGAAAATGTATTTTCAGCTCTGTGAGCAGTTTTAAGTTAGGCTTCTCAAAATCTCAAAACTGTACCTTCTGGTGGCTTTTAAAGGTGTTAATCAGAAGATTGACATACCTAGTCAACAAACAAGATTTAAAATGGATACTGTTGAAATAAAGGGATGGCTGGCAGTACTTGCCAGTGTGTCAATAAGAACACTTCATTTCAGGAAGGAGTTTCTCCTCTGCTCAGTGTGTATCTATAGGTACCTGGCAAAGAACAGACCAAAAAGAGGCAGTGTTAAGCTGCCTCACTATTGGCAATATCCATGTTAAAATAATATGAAAGTACTTTCAGTGGTTTTATTGTAGCCATATTTTGTCCTCAAGCTCACTGATGATTAGCCAAATAGTGAAGCAAAGTTAACATCTACATATTATGTATCTACACTCTCAAGTGAGATGTTAAATTTAGTCTAGACTTTGCAGATGTTGCTATTATGCCATGTATATAGCAGCAGAGGATGAACATTTTAAATTGTAGCAAAACAGGGGTTTAGCACACCCTAACATGACTGTATTCAAGTCTAGATGCACTATATTTTTAAGTTGCTTTCTAAACCAAGGTATAAAGGGTCTGACATGGTTTTACGTACCTTACTTCCTGGTTCCATGTTCACGATTTTCACATCTGTTTTTATGTTTTTGTAGCTGCAGTTGTTAGAGCCTATAGAGAAATCCACATCATGTTTCTTTGAATCCCAGCACCATTCTTTTAGAATGTGAGGATATGACACACTGTGTACATTCATTACTGGACTGCTGCTTGGTCTGCAAGGCGTAGCAAATGACTCAAGGATACAGAGTCATACAGAATGAAAAAAAAGAACTGCAGATACAGGTGAATTTTCTGTATGTCAGCCATGGGTATTTTTAATTTTTTTAAGTGTGAAATTACCATTTAATGTGCTTGAGAGCAGGAGGGAACGGAGGAAAGAGTGTAGTTGCAATACTCATTAAATGCCACCTATATCCAGTAAAGGCAAACTTCTGTATTCATAATCAATATAACATTGAATGAAACTTAAAAGGAGTTTTTCAAGAAAGTATTTAAAACTTTTTTCTAAAGAGACAAGGCCATAAGAAAATGGATTTGTGTGTCTGGGATTTTTTTTGTGTGTGTTTTGCTTTTGTAAATGTGGTGTACCAACTAAAGCTGTGCTTTTCTATTATTGGAAGGAAAGGATTCAAAGTGTGCTGGCCCTCAGTAAGCAGCAATGGTTAACGGATGAATTTTCACTTATGAAAATTATGTAAATGATTAGCTTTATCTTGATACTCTTGACCTAATCAAAGGGAAGGTGTACTTATGAGGGATGTAATTATTTTGCAACCTAGTTGGGGGGGAAGTCTACTTAAACTGTTTTTAAAAAATGACAAAATCACAGATAAAATATTTTTCTACGATTCTATACAATCATACTTTATACTAGTTTTCTCAGCATGGCATGTGAGTCTAAGGTACCATTCCAGGAAATCAGTGGTAATGTACCTTATTCTAGACCATTACAATAGCATCTGTTAGATGCTTGGCACTGCTGTCATAGAACTGAAATGCTAGTTTAAAAAAATAAAAAAAAGTGTACTGAATACTTTAAATGATTGTTTTATTCAGAGTCTGATCTAGGAAATGTTCCAATCATGCTATTAATGTGTTATTAAAACCGTTCCAGATGTAACTATGAACAGTTCTGGAAAGTTATCATTGCTTGTTCTCCTGTCTAATGGCAGGTTTTGTAGTCTTCAAAAGAAATTGAAATTTCTACTATGAATAAACTTTCAAACATCTTAAAGTGCTGTTTTGTTTAATCATTTGTTCTGCCCAGTTATGAGCGTCACTGTTTGTTCATCACTAAGACTGAACTACCTTTACGGCAGCCCGAGTGTGCAATGCCAACCAGAAAGGCTTTTTAGTAAGTGCTTGTCGATTAAAATGTCATGATGTTACTGCATGTTGAGTCAGGTTAAAATAGAGAGCCAAAGGAAAAACACTCATATTCAGCAGATGCTTATAGATCTGGTATATGATACAACAAGACTGAAGTACAAGGATATTGTATTTTAATACCCTGTAAAGATTCCAGTCGACTTTAAAGTACAATTTAAAAGGAGGCTGCTAAATAATACTTGTAATGCCTGCATTGCTCTGGACATCGAAAATATGGGCATGTTTTGTAATTAACGAGCCTTTTAAACATTTGAAAAATGAGAATATATGCAGAAGCACTCCATAAACAATAGGTCCATCTTTTAGCCGTTCACACACCTTGGAAGCTTACAGCTGTAATTCTTTTTAGCCTTGCAGCCTGGAAAAGATGAAACTTTGCACAGTTTACCTAAAATTACAGTAATTTTGATAATTTCCGAGGAATGTAACCAGAGGCTTTCCTCAGTGTGTACCAGAAGTGTCAGAGGACGCGGAGAGAGGTTTGGTGGCTAGCGCGACAGAAGGTGGGGAGGGAGGGCAGCATCCTTTCTGTCCGTGGTGAAATGGACGGCTGGGATCCGAGGTGTGCATCGCTGCTGCTGCCGCCCTTTGCTCACCCAGGGCTTTACCCCGGCCTGTCTAAAACCAGCTTTCATTTACAAGTAAGCCGGGTAATCTGCCATCCTCGAGAAGCTCTGGAAAGGAAGAAAGCGGGGCCGATATAACACTGAGCCTGCTGTTATTATCTATCTCCCCTGACTTCAGCCTTCCTTACCTTCGAGCCTGCTCTCTCACAGAATCATGGAATGGTTCGGGTTGGGAGGGACCGTGAAGGTGATCCAGTTCATGGTCAGGGACACCTCACACTATCCCCGGCTGCAAAGAGCCCCATCCAGCCTGGCCTTGCACAGCTCCAGGGCTGGGGCAGCCACAGCCTCCCTGGGTGCCCTGTCCCGGTGCCTCACCACCTTCACAGCAAAGAGTATCTTCCTACTACCTACCTAATCCAAACCTATTCTTTGCCAGTTTTAACGCCCCTCCCCCGCTCAGCCCGCGGTGCCGGGGGCGGTGCGGGCCCTCCGTGCCGCGGGGGGCGCTGTGGCCCGCCCGGAGCCCACCGGAGCCCAGCGGAGCCGAGCGGAGCGTCGGAGCCCGCGCAGCGCCGGAGCCGCCGCCGGTCCCGCCCGGAGCCGCCGCCGAGCCCGCCCCGCAGCCCCCGCCCCGCAGCCCCGGCCCTCCCGCAGCCCCCGCGGCGGA
>JAWWEU010000001.1:104525050-104589978 GCA_035583155.1 Acropternis orthonyx | reverse complement strand
CCGCCGCCGCCATGCCCAAGAATAAAGGTGAGGCGCCCCCGCCCCGCAGCGGCGCGGCCGGGCCGGGCCGGGCCGGGGCCCCTCACGTGGGCGCCGCCGCTGCCGGAGCCCCCGGGCGGGTTCCTCGGGCGGGCCACCCGGGCGGACCCTGCCGCCCCCCGGGCGGTTCCCCGGGCGGGCTCCCCCGGAGGTCGCTGGGCCCGGCCCAGAGCGGCAGGCCCTGCCCGGGCTCGGTGTCAGGGCCGGCCCTGCCGGGAGGCGGCCGGGCCCTCAGCGGGCGCCGCCAGCGCCGCCGCCGCCCCGAGAAGGAAGAGCGGAGGCCGCGGGGGGACGGGGGCAGCGGGATTCTGACAGGGGGTGAAGCGTGAGCTGCTCCCGCATGTCTCGGTGAAGGGCGTCCAATCCTGGTGCCACGTGTGTGCCTTCGAAAAAGGGGCCGCTGCTCTTGGAGTGGGAGCTTCCCCTGGAGTGTCTGTGGGGCTTTAGCACCGCGGTAACTCGGGGTATTCACCTGCCCCTTGACTGCGTGCGTCGGGTTATCCCACCATTATTCGTGAGGGATGGTGGTAGCAGGGAGCACAGGAGCTGAAAATGGCCATCTTGTGGAAACCCTTGTTGAAGGCTGCTGTTACTCCACAGCAACCAGGACATCTTGTACAGTGGAGACTCGTAATATTTTAATGACTGTGTAACTACTCAGCTTAAAATTTAGACTTAAAAATGTTAAAAGTAAGCAAAAAAAAAAAAAAAAAAACACCTAGATCCGGATAGGATACTTAAAACAGCCGTATAGAGAACAAGCACAGAAATCTGCATGTCTGATTATTTCATTCGCTGTATTCCGAGACAGTAACACTTGCTTTTTCCCCCTCCCCCTTTTAATTTAGGCAAAGGAGGTAAAAACAGGCGACGAGGTAAGAATGAGAATGAATCAGAAAAAAGAGAACTGGTGTTCAAAGAAGATGGGCAGGGTGAGTTTTTAACTATGCCAATGTCGTTTTCAGTCACATACTGTAAGTGACCTAAGTTGGAGGTGGATGAAGAAAACATCTGGATGACTAAGAAAGATGAAGTTATCGTTATTAAGTAAAGAAAGATATTCTTCCTGGGGTGGTATTTGAATTCTGAATGACATATTGAGTATAGGAGAAAGCAGGGAAAGGGGAATTTCAAATAGCTTCGCCACTTCAGAATGAAGCTTGCCTCTCCTTGACCTTACTGTGATGCTCTGTGTAAAACAGCACATAAACATTCCTTAGAAACCCCTTGAGTAGCTCTGTGTGAGGGTCTGTGAGCAGCTGGCTTAGCAGGTGTGATTCAGTCTTGCCAGTAATTGTCTGTGGGATGCACAGTCCCACTTTCTGTTCTTTACTGACTATGATGTCTCTTGGATCCTTCAGTGAGCTCCCCAAAGTGACTGACCTGGCAGAACCATTAATCTCACTGTTCTGTCCCCTCATGGTTTGGTTCAGTTAGCTCCTGGGCTGGGAAGTCTAACAATTATTAAAACAGGAGCAATAGGTGAGGTCCTTTCTGGGCTGTTGTCAGGTGAAGGAAGCCACAGAGTGGAGGGTGATAACTACATTCCCTTCTGCCCTACCTTTAGTGACAGTGAGCTCACCTCCCTTTTGCCTTGCCCAGTCTTGTGTGTCACACTCTTGTGATTGCTCACATAATACAAGTACTTTGCTAGTGACCAATTATTCAGTCAGTTTGTTAGAAACATGGGAAAGGTACTGACTGAAATCACTCTACAGGAAGTGCAGCTGAACGAATTTTTGATATTCTGTGATGGTTGTAAGCAAAAAAAGAGTTGGTTTTGATGCACCTATGGAACTGAGAATGTTTTTCAACTCCCAAGCAAAATCTACTTAGTGATTTATTCTCAGTTATGAATAGTCTCATGTTTTGCTGGACTGTCTGACTTGTGCTGCAGAAAGATTTTAGAATGTTGAGATACAGCTCTGGCTAATTGAGAATTTTTTTTTTTCCTCATGAGTATGAGTGGTCAGTTAATGTTAACTTTGTGACTTACAAACTTTATAATAATAATGTTATAATTATTGCAAGCTTTATTCCCTTTAGTTAAATGGTAGTACATTGAGCTGCAGACTTTAACAGCGTGTATGAAGTTCTTCAGTAGTGATTTGTGGAACTTGGTGAGGGAGGAGATGAGAAATACAAGGTGAGAGATTGAGGGTAGATATTGGAGAGACACTTCATAGATTTCAGCTGAAGTCTAGTAGTTGACAGCAGTGAGATTTTGTCAGCTGGGGCAGGTGCTGTGGTGCTGTCATAAACTTTCAAACTCTGAGTGTGACTCAATAGCTCTGAAAATTATCTGCAGTAAGCCTTTCAGAGGGAACAAAAGCATGGATGCAACCAAGAATGAGCAGTATTTGAAAATACTCACATTAACAGTGATACAAAATCTGTGATACTTTCAGCAGCCCATGTGGTTGCTCAGAGCACCTCTCAGCTATTCATGTTTGACAGAATGTTACAGCAAATTTTGGTTACGGCAGCAAAAGGTATGGGCTGCATCATGAAGCTGGATTTGTTTAGAAGGTTTGCTCTGGGGCACTTTGGGATGGGGTTTAGTGGTGGACTCAGCAGTGCTGGATTAAGAGTTGGACTTACTGATGCTAAAAGTCTTTTCTGACCTAAATGATTCTATGTTTCTATATGTTACTGTCTCTTTCAGAATATGCCCAGGTGATCAAGATGTTAGGCAATGGAAGACTGGAGGCATTGTGTTTTGATGGTGTGAAGAGGTTATGTCATATTAGAGGGAAGCTAAGAAAAAAGGTAATTCTGAAGCATTGCAATAGAAAACTGGCTTTATGCATGATAGGTAATTGTAAAAACTTATATATGTAACCCATTACAAAAGTTAATATTTTACTACACTTAATATCTCAAACATCTTTTTTTGATAGTAAACTAGTTTGTCCTTCTGTGTCTCTTGCCAGCACAAGAATAGGCAGTCTCTGGCTTTTTTGGTGAAGCTCGTAGTTGAAGGGCTGCCTTTTGATGTGTGTATTTCAGGGGAGGGGGTTTGGCTGCTTATGAAATACTAGTTTTCATATTCTAAAAATCTGTATAATAAAAAGCTCCTTAATTGTCAATGGAGAACTTGATGACTGTTTAGAAAACCATATTATATCTGATATTGGAGCAGTACTTAGCTTAGTAGAACTTCTGTTACCATGAAGGTTGACACCCAGCATAAGAAAATAAAGGTGAAAGAGAGTTGCCCAAAGCCACCTTTTTCTGTATGCTTTTTCCCAAAACCAGTAAGAGTTTGAGACCCCACTTAGTTCGATATGTGAAGGAACTGAGTAATTACCATCTTCTCACTGGGTGACTTATCTGCAAGTAGTTCAAAAAGGGCAGTTTGAGAATGATTCTTTACAGCTTCCCACAGGCACCTCAGATGCCATCATTTCACTGTCCATTTTGTCAGCTCCCAAAATACTTCTGTGCAAAGCTGATCAGAAAAAAGTTGTACCTTTGGGGAAGTCAGATGTGTTTGCATTCTTAGCTTTGCCAGCTTTGGATGGTGTCCCCGCTGGCCCTTGTCAGATGTTACAGCTTCCTGTTCTCTGCTGGTGTGTCCTCTCAGACAGTCTGTTCCCAATGAAAACAGACATTCACTGTCTGCATTCTGCACTGTTCCACCTGTCTGGTTTTTGGAGACAATGAATGCACATATCTTGGTATCAGTGCTATAGCTGCCTGTAACAAACTGTTGAAGATAGTGGAGAATGTGCATAAATAAACACTAAGTGCTGCAGAATTAATTTCTTGCTACAGAAGGCATCACTTACCTATCCCTCATGTCTAAAAGAAGGGAAATCTCAGCTGAAAATGTGTTTGATCTCCAAAAAATCAGCTCCAAAAGCTGATGTGGGTGGGATAGAAGTATCTTGTGCCTTTAAATTAGCTCATCCTCTTTTGCAGACTTCAATTGACACAGTTACTGGAAACAGCTCTGGTCGTTTGCTCATGCTCTGCATGTTCTTGTCCATCACCCCCTTGCTTTAAGTTTCACCCTTGTGGAGCTGCATTCACAGAATGGTGGCTTGATATATTATTTGTGTTTTCTTAGAAGTTAAGGCTTAACAACCACCCTGTTGGCTAAAAGCTCTTCAAAGAAGTTGGATTTACCTTGTAATAGCTCCATAACATGTGAAATAATGTAAATATGAGAATTTTATGACCTCAGTTTTGCTGTTAAAATATGAAATTGGATACTTCCAGCTTACTGGTTAGAAAGTGAAGATGGTCGCTGTAGTGATATGTTTCATGTCTCAGTAAACCTAAATGTACTGCTTGCTTCTTGTGTTATACAACAGAAATTGAATTTCTGTAACATAATGTATGTTTTCTCATTCAGGTTTGGATAAATACATCTGATATTATATTGATTGGCTTAAGAGACTACCAGGTAAAAATTTAGTATAATTTGCCAATAACGAATATCTTATAAACAGCTTTATTTAGTGTTAAATTGCAGCAGGTATTGTGAGGAGATTCTTGTCTGGCTTTGAACTTTTATTTAGTTATGCTAAATCATGACTTTTAGTTTCCTTATATTACATAGAGATTGTAATGAGTAGACAAATTCTGGTTCGACTTGCTCTTCTAAATTGCACTCTGAGACTTGGTGAGTGAAGGTGCTTATTGTCATCTTACTTGGCCTTATTTTTTCCAGATGTATCAGTTTGGTGCATGAATCCTGTGGTATAAAGGGAGATTGGGTCAAGCACCAGTCATTTTATTGTGATAATTAGCATTTTTGTTAATCAGAATTTCAGGGCCTTGATATTTAGGCTTTTACCTTACGAGGCAAATTGATCAATGATTAGTTTGTATCTCAATTTCCAAAGATGGCGTAGCACAGTTTTACCTAATAGAAGTAGTAATGGAAAACAGTTGTCAAATTTTCATTAGGTAAGTGCACTTCATGAATGTTAGTGTTGTGTCATCAGTTGAGGTAGATTCTGCTTCTGAAATGTGCCTTGGAGTTGTAAAACATCTAAGATACTGTCATTTACTTTTTATATTAAAGTACTTCAAACTAGGAATTTTTCATTTTGGCACTTTCTGACTTGACCACCAACCACCTCACTATGTGTCTTCTCTGAAGAAAGATTAATTTCAGAGTCATGAAACTGAACTTCTCAAATTGCCAAATTCTCAGAGGTTCTCAGTTGTCTCAGATGCGCTTGTTGCCCAGAGAAGCTGTGGATGCCCCACCCCAGCAGTGTTCAAGGCCAGGTTGAATGGGGCATTGAGCAACCTGATCTAATGGAAGGTGCCCCTGCCCATGTCAAGGGTGTTGGAATGAGATGATCTTTAAGGTCCCTTCCAATCCAAGCCATTCTATGATTATATAAATTACTTGTAATAGGAAAAAATTACATTATTACCCAGAAGAAATGATAGTATTTCACAAATGAGGATTTTTTTTTTACTTAACATTTAAAGGAACTGGAGGGGAAGGAGGAACAAGATATTCTTCAATAAATAATACAGGTGTTACTCTTCAGTAGGTATTATAGTTGTTGTAAATAACATGGTCTGCTGAGGTTAATAGTTTTATTTTTCCTTCATAGATGACTAATGAATTCTAATAAATTCTTATTTAGGATAACAAGGCTGATGTTATTCTAAAGTACAATGCAGATGAAGCCAGAAGTCTGAAAGCATATGGAGAGCTTCCAGAACATGGTAAGAATCTTCACTTCAAATTGAAGTTGATACTGGACAAGAATATTCCATCTGTCTTGACATGGTGTGAGTGCACTCCTTAACTTCTCCAAATTCCTTTTTAGCCAAAATCAATGAAACAGACACATTTGGTCCTGGAGATGATGATGAAATCCAGTTTGATGATATTGGGGATGATGATGAAGACATTGATGATGTAAGTAGTAAATGCGTATTTTGTATTACATGCTCGCAGCTGTCATCTTTGGCAGTAGGCTGGTTTTCCTTGTTTTATAGCCAGTAAAATAACACACTGGGGTTTAGAACAGCTTACCTTCTCAGGAACTGCTTCAGGAATTGGCAAGGTGTGTGCATGCCAGCTTTCTATTTTCTCTCCTGTCCTACAGTCATTCCCTAATTGACCTCTAAGCAAATATTATGCTGAGTGACATGGTGTTAAAACACACGTGGAGAGCAATCTTACTACCCAGAAGATGCCTAAAGGAAAATCAAAGTTCTTTGCCACCCACCAGTTCCTCTGTAGCTTGAACAACTTTGCTATCTAATAAGAACTGCATAATTGAGGCATTTATGTTTTTTAAAAAACAGAGGCTTTTATTTTTCCATTTTTGTTTACATAAAAATCATAAAAATCTGCATCTTAGTGTTTCTAAAATTAACCATAATCCTGAGTTTACAGATAGTCACAGTCACTTTTCTCATGGCTTATCACTAAGCCGTAGTAACTGGCCATGCAGAGTCTGACATTATAGTAGTAAAATTGTTACTATTCAAGTTTTATAGTAAATTGCAGAAGTAGAATCTGCTGTGCAATGTTTTATAAGGTAATGCACTGTAATTTACAGTTAAGAGATGAATGTGTGCAGGTCAGCTGGCTGAGAGGATAAGTAGTAACTTAGTGAGCCAGTGAGTTGAGTTAATTGGATAGACTGTTCTAAGTATATTATTATGTTTTAATTCTTCATCTTTTTAGTCCTCTCTCTGAGTTAATAATATGGCTAATTCTTTTAAAATGCTTTCATTAATTTAAGGTTTTTTTAGGTTCTCAATGTGATTGCATTCTATCAAGTATTTTTAAAATATCAGTCTTGATGCATTTTTCTTCAGACCTCTGAATATTGCACTTTGGACCTGCCAGGGATTGAGTTTACTGAAGATTTAGCTCACTAAAGCTAGAAAAACTTTATAGTATGGCATGCTTTTAATAGTGAAACTGTTGTAAGACATCAAAGTGATAAATAGCTGTAGGAGAAATTTGCAGACTAACGGATCTGTGTGTAGGGTAATGTATTTAAGTGAGCAGCTATGATTGTTTTTAAGCTTTTGTCAGCTATGCAAATAATATCATGCCTTAAGAAAGGAAAACATGTAAATACAAACTGTGAATAATTTCTCTGAGGATCACCCTGGTATACCTGGCATGAAGTGCAGATTCCAAGGTCACAGTTAAGGTGAAAAACTGGGGGACCTTTCCTTTGTTTTTTTATGTCAGAGGAATGATTAGAAAGTCAGTACTTGGGGAAGTGACCCTCAAACTTGGGTTTATTTTTGTGTTTGAGAATCGTGGGCTAATCTCTGTCTGTACTATTGATGCATAATTGTATTGCAGATGCTGTGCGGACTTGCTCACCTGCAGGCCCATAGTATTGTCACAGGGCTGGTGGGGATGTGAGCAGGGAGTGATTGTTCACATGTTAAGAAAACATATGATGAGCTGAGGCAAAACTAGGACTGTACTAAATACAGGAAGACTCCTGTTGACCTGTAGAAGTAACTCAAGGAGTTGCTTGATGAGAAATGCCTGTGAATTCAATCCATGGTGTGGTGTTTTTGCTTTTCAGATCTAATTTGGAACAGAGGTTTACATTCCGACTTTTTTCCTCCAAGGATTGTTCTACGTTGATACTTCAATTATTTTTTGGGTGAAGTCCCTTACTTTTAAGAAGACTGAAAATTCTCGGTAAAGAGTGTAGTTTGTTACATCAAAAGGATTTATTTTCAATGTTTGTTTTAAAGTATTTATATTTCTTTAGAAATGGATAATGCTGGATTATCACAAAGGTTCAATGACACACCACAAATGTTTTGTCTCTTCACCAATTAGAGCTTTTACCTCTGGATGTAAGTGACATACAGTGACATGGGCTGTAAAAGACTGCATTTTTCCCTCTTCTGCTTTCATCACTACAATTCCAGTTAAACTTGTATTTTGAAATAAAAATTGTTTACCCTGTAATTATCATGAATTTTAATTAAAGACAAATACCCAGTTCAGATTAGTACCAAATCATACTATGCAGTGTCTGTCCTTATACCCCTTGCCTTGATGTTAACTTTAAAAAAGATTTTGATAATATTAAAGGAAGGCAGAAATCTGCATTTAAACTCATAATGCTTGATGAATCTGCTTTTCGTGTCTAGTAGCATGCTGCTATTTTTATACTGATTTTGATAATTAAAGACACTCATTATTTCAAGGATGTAAATTTTCCACAGTGGAGGGAGGGGTAGGGGAAGAGAAAAGATAAAAAGTGAGCAGCATCTCAAATTCGCAGTTTTTGGGAACTGCGGTTCGTGCCGTGGCCGAGCTGTAGTTGCAGACGATGAACACTGGGTGGCAGCAGACTGAGCAGGGAGACACCAATGCAAAACACTCGCGTTTGTACTGAAAAATACTTAAAATAGGTTTTCCCCAAAGTGAATGCTTAACATTCTTGATATGGTAAACATGTAGAATATTTTTACATTATATAAAAGGTTATGTTAAGAGTAGAGTTTTATTTTAATCTGAAATTCCATACATTGTAAGGTGCAACATAAAAGCTTGTGTGAATGTTGAGTAACAATATAAATGAGAAAATAAATTTGTGTCAAAAGTAGGAAGAGAATCTTTTCATCCAGAATGACTCACTGAAACAAACTACTGGAAAGATTCTTCACCTTCAGACTGGAGGAGTCAGTTGAGAAACTGAATAAAGACTAACATCATTATGCAAATATTATTTTGTGGTAGCCTTAGTTTCTTTGTCTTCAATTACGTATTTAACAACTCTAAAAGCAGGCTAATGGAAAACTTCCTTTTGTGCCATAAAGATCTGATTCTTGACACTTGTATTCCTTATACAGTCTTTTTGGTATGATGTAAAGTGACTACCCCAATAGATAAAAACAAAATGGCTTTAAACACTGAGTGGCCTCATTGCTTTATGTGATTTTTAAGTAGATTTAAAAATCCAGAGCTTTTGTGAAAATGTCTTACTTTTTGCTTTCATTATAGTGTCTATTTTCATTGCATGGATCTAGTGTCTTACTCTAGGAATAACATTTTCTTAGTATTCTAAGTAATTTTGCCAAATGTTTCATGGATTGTAAGTATTTGTTGTAAAAACTTGCTAGATATTGAGGAGAAGATACTACCAGTACAGCATTCTTACTCCACCGACTTAAAGTATCAATTTACTGTCTTTGTATGCCTGTAAGATTCAATTGTGAAGGAACACAAATGCTGTAATGTTTTAGGATAAGGCTTATAAACCATTCCCAAGCTCATTGGTTTCCTTAAAGCAGAGTATAAGCACTTCTGGGAACGGTTAAAGCTCTCAAAACTGATCTTGAGATTGAGTGCAGAAGGTGTCTGTTGTTTCAGTTGTACCAGCAGAAAGGTTAGTGACTAAATTGCAGTGAATGTATACTGAAGATACAGATATTATGGAAACTATACTTGCCAAAACCCATCTTGTGTGTGTGTGAAGAATGCAAAGTGCATGGGCAGTGCTAAGGAAAAACACACATCTAGAAACAAACACTGCTGCTGCAGGGAACTTCCTTCACTGTGCCAGAGTTCTCCAGGATAAGAGACTTCAGCTGTGGGTCAAAGACGAAACTCTGTTCATGTCAGAATTGGTTATGGTTTGTCCTGAGGTTCCTTCCAGTCTTTATTGCTCCCAGGCTTGTGTCTGGCTCAACCTAAACTTTGAAGTTTTTAAGGAAATTTCCTGTTTAACTATTTATTTCTTATTAGGGCTCTGGCTCAACACTGCGTGGTTTCTACTTCCATGCTGGGCTGTGTTGCCTCCTTGAGAACACTTGGTCATCGTGTTTCTCAATCCACTGCTGAAGCTCCTTCCATAGTCCAGCCTAGGCAGCTTTATATCATCCCTCTTGTCTCTCTTTTCTCTGGGGTGGATAAACAGCTTGCAGAAGGAGCTGTCTTTCCCATGTCTCCATTCAGAGAACAGTGGTGGAACAGCAGCTGCCAGGTAGGGGATTGCAAGATTGCTGACTCTAAAGCCATGAAAGGTGCTCCATCTGTAAGAGTATTTCCTAGGTAAATTTTTAATAATTCTTGTTTTAACTTTGGGAACTGCTGCTGGCTTTTTAACTATAGCGAACAATTGAAAGTAGGGATACAAAAATTAATCTCCTGCAGCCAAAGCATAAACTTTGTGTTCGCTGTTTCCCACTTTGAGGTTTTTCTCTGTGATTAGCATTTTGAAAAACTATTTTAGTTCATTTTTCTAAATCTTTGCTTCTTTACCTTATAATAGGGGCAGCCATGCATTTGCTTGGAGAGCTCTAATGTTTTTCCGCGCTAATCCTTAGCAGATACAGTCCAGATACAGTAACAGGAAAAAAAAAACCCATGGTTTAAAAAAAAGAAACAACCTTTCCTCTGCTTCTGCAAGAGGAAGAGCCAGTAACCCATGGTTGTTGAGCTCTATGGGGTTTATGTTACTGCTAGGTTGTGTCATGTGACTGTGCCCTGTGTGTGCCACCATGCACATTTGTGGCACTGTGTGCTTGTGCCATACTGATAGACGATACTTGCCATTTACATTATACATACGGTACTGTATTACACACACCAGTTAGTGTACAGATGCAACCTGGTGGAAGTTAGGCTGGCCCAGGGATTGCTCTGCTCTCCAGGTGATGCCCACGAATGGAAATGAGCTCCCTGTGGTATCTGGCCGTACTCCCGGCCAGGTTCTTCACAGTAAACAGGAAGGGCTGGTGCCTGTGAAACAATGCGGGACTGCTGCTCCCTGAGGCCCTCTGGCCATAAGGTAAGTCCTGTTTTCAGGTGAGTTGGCGTGTCAACTGTTCCTGCTGTTGAGCAAGCTCCAGTGTGATCCATAATTACTTGCTGTTCCTGAATTTGAGTGTCAAGGGACTTGAATTACTGTATGGTTCCCTGGAGGACTCAAACCTGGCACTTCATCTGTGGACACTGTGCTATCCTATAGGTAGTCTGAGCACTTCATAGAAGACTTGTAGTGAGTGTAGCCTTATGGAACGTGTGTGGGAAGAGGGAAATAATCTTTTAGTAGTCTTGAGTGCAGTTCATTTGTCCCTTTAAACTTGAAGCCTGTTGCTGGGTTTTCTGGAGGTAGCTGTTGGCAATGCTTTCTCATTTTGATACTAAAATGAATCTCCAGAATTCGGGCTGATTGCCCTTCCCTGTGGAGAAGAGGCAAGTAGGGAGGATCCCTTTGCTTTGTTAAATTTTTAATCTAGCAAGCAAGAGTCAGAGTTCCCATTGATTAATTCAGATTATAGCTTGTGCTCTGTGTTGCCCATTACATTTCATGCCAGACATCAACACTGTGATTATAAAATGCAATCTCAAACAAATAAAGAGGCAAACTGAAAATTGTGAGTACCTTCATGTAGTAATTCCAACTAGGAAGTAGGTACCAGAAGTAGGGAACCACTAGAAGCATCTAAAGACTTGTTTCTCACTTTTAAGTGGTTGGTTGCTCCTCAGCCACACTTGGGATCCAGATATTTTAATTCCACCAATTACATTTCCAGGCTTTCTTTTAGATGCTTAGTGGGGCAAAAATACTTTCAAAAGACGCACAGATGAGATTGTGTTGCCTGACCTGTAAGTCTGCTTTTCTTTGTGTTTTTTCCAGTGTGTTTGTAGACAGAGAGGAAACTTGCACAGCAGTTCTATTTATATCCAGGCTGCCAACTCAAGAAAGGAAAGCTTCAGCAGAAGGTGACAGAGACTTGGTAACAGATAAGGGGCTTATTACTGCATCACTTGCTCAGTAAATTCTCCTTTGAAGCACTCTCATTGTTTTGTAGGCAGCCATTCCTTCCCTCTTGCAAAAGTGGGTGGGTTGTATTTGTGTGTCTGGGCTGTGATGCTGTAGGAGTCTCTTCTGTGGCCACTGGCATCTATTCCATAATCAGTCCTACTCTTCTTTATGGTTAATGAATTTTATTCCCAGCTGAGTAAGATGATCAGCTAAATGCCTTTGTGTGACTGGCCCTTGGAGGGAGGAGACAAGCCAAAAACCAAGACCTTGACACAGGAGCAAGCAGATTGCCTCAGCCGCTCAGCAGAGAGGTTTTCTAGCACTGGGTGCGAAGGACTCTGAGGTGCCCGGTGTCTGCAATGAGTATGGCCAGCGATGGAAATACTCAAGGGGTGGTTTTTTTGAGGTTTTCCAAGTAGGTTACCTTTTTCCTAAAGAAGCAGCATGTTAGAATGGGCTGAGGTGCAAGCCTGGCACTGGCAGCAACACGTGATGATTCTGCTGTTAACAGCTATAGTAAACATAGCAAAGAGCAGCAGATATACTGGAGGATCCCTGTGGGACACCCAGAGCTGTATAGTCTATATACATTCCACTATCAGCAGTGCCAGCTGTCAGGGGAGGATTCAGCTTTGTGACAGTCCTCAAAACAGTGACAGGACACTCTGCAGTTACTGTGTTTAGTCTCTGTGCCAAGGGAGGAAAGCCAAGTACTGCACAGGGCTTGAGAATACAGCTTCTGACTTAACCAGACTTTGAAACTAATTGTGGTAGACAGTGTTGGAGGGTGGGGACAGATGCATTAACGAGGCTCCTGAGAAGAATTTTGCTGCCTGACCCAGTGGAAAGATCTTCCCTGCTCGTTGCTGAAACTGGAGATACATAAAAAGCTACAGTGCTAAAAGGCGTGGAAGACCTTGCCACCCTCTTACGCAATGGACAGTGAATGTCCCAGCTTGCCTTGCCAGGTTGCTCTGGAATATGTCTGGGATGTTAAATCAACCATTGCAGCAGGTGGCTGACCGAGGGGAGTCTTGCAGCAGCTCAGTCACAGGGACCCTTGTGTCTTGAGCAAATAAATATGCAGCCAGATCCTAGGCTTTGCTGAACATGCCGAAGTAGCCAGTGCTAAGTAGCTGTGAAAGGTGGGATGGAATACACAGAGATGGATCATCAGACCCTGGTTCTGCTAGCCCTGTTGGCTGAAAACATCTTAAAAGATGTCCTAAGACCCACTGGTGTGTTGTCCAGTGTTACTGTATTACCCTTGAATGACTGGCCCAGAAGTAAAATGGGCACCTGTATCTCACTGTGGTTGTCAGCTCCATCCCCTTAATAGCAGTTTATACCACTTCCAACATAGTAATGTCTTTGGATCACTGCTGTTCACCAGAGTAGGGGCAAGGGAGAAGAAGCCTCTTCCCAAAATAGGGCAGCAATTTTCACAAAGGTGTGGGAAATGTGCAACAGCTCAGGGAGTGTTTCATGAAAAACATGAGTGGAACCAATACTGTTCCTGGTGCATTGTTATACTGGTACTGATTATTGAAACAGTTGAACAGTTTTAATTGATACTGTCATATTGCTGGGTGTATGCTTTGTCCACAAATGTAGAAAGAGGGATCTTGGGCTTCATGAAATGTTTTAAACTACAGTGCTATAAAGTTACTGTTTAGGACTACTAAAGTCAAGGTTAACTGTAGTATTTAGCATAGGATAATACAGAAAATAATGAGTGGTTACAAAGAAAGAGAAAATAATACAGTCAGTAGCTGACTATGTGGTTTAATAGGCAGCTAAGGTTAACCTAGCAATAGTTATGTAGGCAGGTATTAGAGAATCCAAATACTGAAGATGTGTGTCTGTTTTAGGGCATGGGAAGGTGTTTAGAAAAACCAGCTTGAGCGCCAAGTACCCAATAGCTTTATACTGAGAAGACAGCGTGACTGTTTCTGATTACTTGTGTAGATTGACACCTAAATCAATTAAAATAATAACAGGGGAAGGAAGGAGAGTATGACACCTAATGGTTTCCTTCTTTAATACCCAGGTCTTCTTTAAAACGTAATTTTCTTATTAATGGTTTTCAAAATAGTATTTACTGTTGATTGAACAGGTTTTGTGGTTGTTTTTTTTTTCCTGTAACAATCTATTGCTTGTGAAAAAAAAAAAAAAAGATGGAATGCCTAAGGGATGCTACTAGCATAGTAAGTAGATTTGAAATGTATTTGGCATGGATTGTCCACCCCCACTACTATGTATCTTTTCTCAGTAAAGTCTAACCTCTGAATTAAGAAATTCAGAGGTGGCAGACAAAGTATGTTCTGTTTCTTGTTCCACCTCCTATTTCTACAACATTCTATTGCACTTCCCCAAATAGGTAATTTTTAATCTTAAGTAATAGGGCTCTAAGTAAGTGCACTTCATCTCTTGCAATATCTGGTAATATTTCAAGCCTAATGCGTATGTATATGTATGTATGTATATATATATATATATGTATATATGTGTGTATATATATATATATATATATATATATATGTGTGTGTGTGTGTGTGTATATATGTGTGTATATATATGTGTGTATATATATATATGGTGTTATCCTATTTCTGTATGGTTGTGTTGGCAGAATAATGCTGCATTGGTATCATTGGCAGAGAAAAGGACTGAAAACTAACAAGAGAGTTTCCAAAATAGTAAAAATTGTAACACGTCATTGTCAAGACAATGTTTTTGGATAAATGATCTTTAGGTACTTCCATGATCAATACTCATTTTGAACCTCTGCCATTGTGTGTACAGTGTAACAGTTTGCAGGGGTTTTTTGCAAACCTCTTTTTATCTTGGATCACTTCACTGTTCTATTTGCATTAGTGCCATCCCAGCTGAAGGCAAAATGCACTGGGAGGTGAGAAGAGCAGGGGAGGTGTGGAGATGTTGTAAGCTGGTATAGCCTCTGGAGGCTCTGAAGAGATCCTGGCCTCGAGTAGTTGTTAGACTGGCAGAATTACAAAGGCTGGAAGGGACCCCCACGAGTTGCTTAGTCCAACATGCTGTGCAAAGCAGGTCCAGTTTACTTATTTAGTATTTTCAAGGATGGCGGTTCCACAGCTTCTCTGGGAAATTTATTTGAGTTTGACCACCCTCATGGTTAAAAGAAATAAATTCCTTGCATCTCACTGGAATGTTCTGTGCCCTGAGTTGTATTCATTGCCTCCTGTTCACCCACACTGTGCAACCAAGAAGAGTTTGACTCCCTCTTCTCTTTCCTTTCACCTCAATTACGCAGCTGCAGACAGGAGTAAGTTTTCCCCTAATCATTCTTTTCTCCAGGCCGAGCAGATCAAGATGTTTGAGTCTCTCCCCAGAATCATGTGCTCCAGTCCCTTCAGGAGCCTTGTTAGTCACCTGCTGGATTTGCTCATTTTTCTCATGTTGGGGAGCCCCAAAATGGACACAGTCCTTCAGATGCAACCTCAGATAACGCTGCAGTCTGAAACAAGCATCTCGTGTATGATTTTTTGTCCACTGCCAAGCTGTTGGAGCACTTGATCTGAATCACAAGATTTGAACTTGTCTCCAAGGATCTGAAAACTCCTGACTAGCTTCCCTGTTTAGAAAAGGTAACTGAGTGATTCTGTCTGAGCAGAGGATTTTTATGAAATGGAAAAATACAATTGGGAGGTATTGCATAAAAAATTCAGAGGCTCCCTCTTTCTATTTTCTTTTTAAACTAGCTTTTCTCTTCAGTGCAATTGGAAGTGCCTGTATCTCCAGTGAAAACTGCACCACAGACTATGGTATTTCCTTTGGGGAAACTTAGAGCTGAGATTCAAAAGGTGTGATTTATAAGTACTAAATCCCAGCTGAGAAAAATAAATGCTGGGATAGAGGCTAGCTGATATTGGCTATACTTCCAATACCAGAAGGAACCTTCAGAGGTATAATTGTTTGAGCTGTGAGGTTCTAGAGTTATTTTTAAGTCCATGCTTAAACAAAGTATTATTCTTAACTCTGTAATCAGTCTGAGAGTGTTCATTCTGTAGGATCATTTGTTCATCTTTTTATTTAATTACATCGCAGCCTTTCTTCTAAGGGGGTGCTTTCTGAGGAAATAAGTGCAACTGCATAATGCATAACTGGAGTGATTTAATTGTTGTTCTTGTCTGTTGAAGCCCCATTTTAAACTCCCCTCCTGTATCTATCTGGTTTTGGCGGATGAACTGTTTGGTGGATGAGGAATTGGTTGCATAGGCACATCCAGAGGATAGTGGTCAGTGGCTCAGTACAAGATGGAGAACAGTGTCAAGTGGCCCTTGGGGGTCCCAGTACTGTTTAATGTCTACATCAATTACATAGTTGGCATCAAGTGCACCCTCAGCAAACTACAGATGACACTGAGCTGAGCAGTGTGGTTGCCACACCTGAAGGAGGGGATGCCATCCAGGGGGACCTGGGCAAGCTTGAGAAATGGCCCCGTGGAAATTTCCTGGGGTTCAACAAGACCAAGTGCAAGGTGCTGCACCTGGGTCAGAGCAAACCCAGGTATCAATCCAGGCTGTGGGATGAACAGATTGAGACTGGCCCTGCTGAGAAGGATTTGGGAATACTGGTGGAAGGAAAGATAGAGGCACACTGGCCATGTACACTCACAGCCCAGAAAGCCAGCTGTGTCCTGGGCTGCATTCAGAGGAATGTGGCCAGCAGGCTGAGGGAGGGGATCCTACCCCTCTAACTCTGCTCTTGTGAGACCCCACCTGGAGTGCTGCATCCAACTCTGGGATGCCCAGCACAGGAAAGACATGGATCTGTTGGAGCTGGTCCACAGAAGGGCCACAAAGATGATCCAGGGCTGGAGCACCTCTCCTATGAATAAAGGCTGAGAGAGTTGGGGCGGTTCAGCCTGAAGAAGGGAAAGCTCTGGGGAGACCTTCTGGCAGCCTTCCAGTACCTAAAGAGGGCTTAAAAGAAAGATGGGGATGAACTTTATAGGAGGGTCTGTTGCAACAGGGCAAGGAATAATGGTTTTAAACTGAAAGATATTAGATTTAACCTAGATAAAAGGCAGAAGTTTTTTACAATAAAACTGGTGAAACACTGGAACAGGTTGCCATAGAGGTGGTGAGTCCTCATCCCTGGAAATATTTAACATCAGGTTGGACAGGGCTCTGAGAAACCTAGTCCAGTTGAAGATGTCCCTTCCAAAGAGGGGTTGGACTAGATTATCTGAATGGCCCCTTCGAATCCAAACTATTTTCTGATTCTATGATCTAATCAAAAGCCTTATTTATTTGTCACTGCCTTGGTGTCAGCAACACCTAAAGCCAGTCAGATTATTGCAGTCTATCATATTTAAGACAAAAGTCTTCTAAGTGTCAGAAATTGAAGTAGCAACTGTCACAGACAGAATGGGAACAAGTGGTTCAAACAGCACCAGCTTTTACTGTACTGGGTACTGGGTCTGCACGAGACAAGGACAAAAGGCAGATAAACAGAGACTTCTACAGCTTGGACCTCAGCAGAAATAAAAAGGGGATCAGACATAGTGTTTCAGTACATCCTCTGGTACTTCACTTTTCCCCACACATGCAAGGCTTGGCATTTTACTTTCCTGAACTTTATAAGGACTCTGGTGACTCATTTCTCCAGATCGTCAAGGTCCCTTTGAATGGCAGCACACCCAGCTGATATATCACCTACTCCTCCCAGCTTTGTGTAATTTGCAAAGTTGCTGAGGGTGCAGTCTCATCATTCAGCCCACTAATGAAGATGTTACGTAGTATCAACTCCTGGGTTACACCACTGGTGACTGGCCGACTGGCCTCCAGCTTGACCTCATGCCCCTGATCACAGTCCTTTGAGTTGGCAGTACAGGTAGTTTCCAATACACCCCACTGTCCATTTATTTAGTCCATATTTCATCAGATTCTCTGTAAGGATGTTGTGAGGAACAGTGTTGAAAGCCAACACAAATAACATCCGCTGCTCTCCCTTCCTCCACCAAGTCACATGTATGATCTCATCACAGAGGAGGCACAATCTCCACTTTGTAAATCAATGCTGATGACTCCCCAGCACCTTCTTCTCCTTAATATGTTTGGAAATCATTCACAACACCACTTTCCCAGGGTCTGAGGTGAGACTGGCTGCCCTGTAGGTTCTTGGATCCTCCTTTCTGCCCTTCTTGAAGAAAGCAGTGACATTTGCTTTTTTTCCAGTCCACAGGAACCTCCCCTGATCACCATCACCTTCCAGAGATTAGTGAGTGGCCTCACAATGACATCGGCCAGCTCCATAGTATTATTACTTACATAACTCAAATCTAGAGGAAACAGCACATTCCATGAATTGCAGGATTTGCAGGGAGGGGAAAACCTCATCTTTTAAATATATTTCAGATTTCTTTGTTGAAAGTTTATGCATTATAAACTAAAACATCTTATTTTTCAGTACTTGTAGATGCATTGGGTGTATCCCATCAGATACCTTCTAGTTTTTGATTCTCCAAGTATGGCTGCTCTTCTCTCCTTTAAACACATCATGTCCTGTGATTTCTCCACTGAAACCAAGAATACTGGACCCAAGGCCAAATCCACAACACAAGAAAGAATTCAGACTTATGGAACATATAGTTATATACTACCCTCTGGGAGTAGGAAAAAACTATCCACAGTTCTAAACAGGCAACAAGCAGGTTACTGTTCCCCCAAATATGGTAAAGCAAGTTCTGTTGGTGATGTGATCAGTGTGGGAATCTCTTGTGCTGAGATGTTATGGAATCTATACAGTTCACAGCAGAATGTGAAGCATTTCCTACAGACCAAAGAAGTTGGATGCTGCCTTGAAAACAGAAGGCAAGAGAAAGGCTAATTACTAATTTAGGTCCTCTTAATTTCAGACATGCTGGAAGGAGCTGCTGAGTCTAGGTTTGGATTTTAACGTGGTAGGGCTTTAAGTCAACTAAGTCGGAAAGGTGAATGAGGACTAGGGCATGGGAAAGAGGGATGTGGAGCAGAAGTCTGACTTGAAGGCCTTTCCTTAGCTGAAGTCTCTTGCTGCATTTCTAACTCCATAAAGTAGGTTGCTGAGAGGTGTTGCCTTAGTTAGGTAACTCACCAAGGTGTTTCCCATCTGTTGACTCTTTTCTCTTCAAACAGGCTAGGTGACAATCTTTTACCACCACTCATAAAACCAACTAGTTAATAAATAGATTGTTTTAATAATAGGGCTTTATTAATAAGATGTGAAGACCTGAAACCTGCTGCAAGATCATAAACCTGTTGGTTAAAAGGTACCTCTGAAGGTTGCATTTTAGTGGGACCAGGTCAGCCCTCGATTACGTCACTGGGCTTTGCCTGAGTCTTGAAAATCCCCAGTGACAGAGATTCCTGCACTTCTCTGGACAACCTGCTCTAGTGCCCAGCTTCGCTCTTGCTGATTTTGTTTCTTCATGCCCAGTCTGAACCTCACAAGTCATATACCTTGTGCCAATTGCTCTGTTAGAGCAGCTGGCAGTAGCAAGAAGAATTTGTCTCTGCCACTTTTGTAATGATCCTTCAAACAGTTGCAGGCTGATGTTACTTCTTAGCTTCCTTCTGAATGGGCTACGTAAATCCAGCTCCTTCAGCCTCTCCTCAGTAGCTTTCTTGTTAACCCTCCACTGAACGCTCTCCAATCTTACCCTGCTCTTTCCAGAGGGGAAGGTGGGGTCTGAAGCCATATTGAAATGAAGGTGTATTATACCCACTGCTCTGCGCTTGCCCACAGGGCCAGACAGTTCTTCATGGCAGGCCAGCAGGAAGGTCAAACGTGGTTTGCCTTCCTTGGCTGACTACTGCTGGTTGTGTGCTCCCTGATGTTTCCATTGAGTGGGGTGTAGCTGACTGGCATATAGTTGCCACCCAGAGAGCAACCCTCTAATCCTCAACCCCTTCCAACCCAAACTATCCAATGATTCTGTGATTCCCAAGTCCTCCTCCTTGCCTTTTTTAAAGATGAAGATTGATAGTGGCCTCACACTCAGGCCCACCAGGTCTCTCAGTAGCTTGGGATGATTCCCATCCAACCCAATGGATCTGAATACACACAGCAGTTTCCCCACCCTGCTGCTCCTTCATTCCTGGCTGCCTAGTCCCCATACAGGCAGGAGTCCAGGAGCTGGCTTTGGCTGTGAAGACAGAGGCAGAAAAGAGGCACTGAGTTCATCAGCTTTTTTGTTGACACCTGTTGTCACAAGGGGCCTCTGTCAGCAGAAGCCCATCCTTGAACTTGCTTAAGTCTCCAAAATCTGCTTTGTTTCAACCAGTTCTCAGCAGTCTTGGCTCCAGCTGGGCTTTGGCCTTTTAGGTTTTCACGCTAAGTACCTAAAACTGTGGGTGGTTTTTGAGTCTGTCAAGTGGAAGTTGTTTGCTTAAGACATTAGAATACTCATATTTAGTTTGTCTAATCTAAACCACATAGGAGATGGTCTTTCTGACACTTGCACCCTTTCACTCCAGCAAGTCAATACTAATGAATGAACATAGAAAAATTGCTCCAACTTCAGAAGCAATTGTCTGTTAGTAGGAAGACATGGAAAAGATGTCTGAAATTAGAACCCAGTTAAATGTGCTTAATACAAATATCCATAAAAATTGAGTGGAATTATTCTGAGTTTTAAAGATTTAGAGGGAAGATGCAACTAGACAATGAAGACCAACAGATGACCCCACAGGAAGGTTTAGCATTGGTCTGCCATTGAGAAACATTCTTGGAAGAGGATCATACACAGAGTAGTTTGAGTTCTGGACTGGGAACACAGCTAATTTGATTGGTAGGAGCTTAAATTTTAAAGTAGGGAACAAAGCTGTGAAAGGTTCATTTAATCTGCATGATGATAATGTGGTGAGAAAGGAATATCAGAAGGTCAGAGGAATGAAAATGCCAATACTGATATGCAGACTTGGAAACTGCTGACTGAAAATGAGCCTCTTGTGGTGGTCAGGGTGAAGCTATTGGATTGGCACAGCAAAACAGAAGATCGAAAACAACAGAGTCAGAATGTGAAACCAGCTAGCACAGAGACCTGTGGAAGATCAGCAGTTTTGGCTGGGATAAGAGGATGGAATTATATACATAATTAAGGAAAGATGGAAGAGAAAAATAAAGATGGTGAAAGCACATGATGCGTTAATGACTTCAAACAAAGAAAAAGGATGGTAAGTATAACATGGATGATGTCTGAGTTAAAATCATTTAGAAAAAAGTAGGAAAAATACTGTACTGTACCGAAGTGTCAAAGAGCCTGCAGTATCCAAGGGAGCCTGGGAGTTAGATTTGGACAGGGGTGTAGATGTCTGTCATGTCATTTGGAAAAGAAAGTAAGTACCCTTAGTGTCTATATAAATACAGAGACGTAAGATTGTAAGACCTATTCCTAGATGTGCTAACAGATCGCTACACTGCAGTAGGAAGATATGCAAGACTGGTATGAAATCTTCATCATATGGGTAGGAAGGAATTTGTAGAATCCTTAAACATTTTTAACTACAAGTAAGTAATTTCCATCACTTTGATTTGAAATTAAAAGAAATTCTGAAATGTCAGGATGTCACTGGTTTTAGCCATCATATTTTTTCCCAATTAGTTGCATCAAGCTGTATCTTCAAATTGAGCTTGAAGACAGAGTAAATAACTTCTCTCATAAATATCACAAATTAATTTAAAATCAAACTTTGAACATTCTGATATGTAGTAGAAATAAAAAAAAAATGAAATTACAAAATATGTACTAGATGTCATTCTGATTTTCAACAGGAGGAAAGGGAAGGCTAAATTGTCAAAGAGCTAGAAATCAGAAAATATACTAAATGGCTAAAAAACCAGCATTATGCATTTGGGACCACCCTTGACATTATTTCCACTGAATCCTTCATGCCTATTTATAGTAATTCTTTAGCAATTACCAGATCTTTTTATTTTGGTCTCTCTTATGTTGGCTACAGACATTTGTAAACATTTATAAAATGCAATCACTGTATTTTCTGAGTTATAATTCCTATAAAATACAAATCTAGAGGAAGCAACATGTTCCATGAACTGCTGGATTGGCAGGCAGGCAGAAAGTGGATCCTTAATTGTTAGTGGGAGTGATCTCTAACCTGTGAAATTAAAGTAAGCTCATGTTTGATAACTACCTGATGTTTACTCAAGTTTGGAAACACACGACAACTATCTGTATGCATCTTCATTAGACTTCTTGAGGTTGTTATTTTACCTTTTTAGCATATATAGTTAAGATTCCTTTGTTGAATATTTATACATTATGAACTGAAGTAACTGATTTTTCTGTTCAGAGTCAGATTGAGCAATTTGTTGGAGCTGTGTTGAAGTCAGGGGAGCTCAGCCTGAGGATCTATTGCATTCTTGATGAACAAGCTTTGTCAATAGACCCTTCCCTTTTGTGTTAAGATGTTCAGTGTAATATTTTATGATAATTGATTTCAGACTCAGCTCAACCATTTTTCAAACCCTGCTTGCTTCACTACTATTGATCTCATTTTATTAATAACCAGAAGACCTTTAGACTGTAAGCATCTACAGGCATAGCCTGATTTATCATGCTTTGTAGCAACCACAGAATCACTGTGACCATGGTTGCTTTCTCTGTGTTTGAGTTTTCCAAGTGACATGGCACACTCCATGTCTGTGGAAGTCAAGGAAGAATGAAAAATTGATTATGAAATAAAATCCTCATCTTTCACAAAGTTCTTTCTTTCAATAAAAGCAATCAGAATTCAACTTCTACTTCCCTATGCTGGACAAGTACTTTCTTAAGTTACATCTGGGTCTGTCACAAATTCCTAAAAGGTAAAAATTCATGAATAAATGTTTATGATTTAAAAACTTATTAAAAAATTAGTTATGAAAACAGACGTAAAGCACACTGACTTCTCCCCTTGAATTATCATGTCTATCCCAGAGTTACCTCATGGATAGTGCTCAGAGAGGCTGAGACACTGGACTTAGCAGGGATTTAGGAAGCGGTGAGCACAGAGCATGCAGAGGGTCTCACCATGTGAGGCAGAGTCTTGCTGTGCAGATGCAGTACTCCTCACGAAGTTAGGTAGTCACAAGACCACATGGTTTCTTGGACCTACCTAGTCTATATGTTGCAGAGGTTTTGCAACCCCAGGGTAGTCATAACTTCCCTTCTCTTCAAGGTGACTGAATTTATTATACCCAGGATGCTGGTTTAACCAAAAAAATAAACAACCTAATTCTCTACTGACTGTATGCCATCTGATGCAGCATAATTACTACTCAATGATAACTAAACTTAATTAGTTTAATGCTATTTTAGGCATTCAATCAGAGTAGAAAAATCTTAGGATGCGCTATTCCATAAGCTTGAGAATAGCTCATTATCAATCTGAGGCAGGTACATTCCTGTCCATGCTTCTGTCATACATGAATATAACACAATCCTCTCCTACGTGGTTAAATGATGTACTGCTGGGGGAAAAATGTTCCACTTCCTGGAAGAGCACGCTGGTGCAGCTAAACAAAAATACTACAAATAACTGCAAATCCTTCAGGCAAATATCAGTCACTTCAGCAGGTGGTGGAGAGAAACGGAGACATGGCTATGGCTGCAGGGCAGACATTCTTTCCTTCCTAACCAAAACTTATCTTCTCCCGCCTCTCCCAGCAAATGCTAAGACAGTGTCACATCCTGTTAAAGCATGAAAAGCTAACAGAGCTTTTGCCTTTTCTTTGCCTAATACTGCAGTAAACACCATTTATTTTAATCCCAAAGTCAAAAGCAATCCAAAACTCATCAAAATCTAGCTAGTTCATATTTCCCAGTGATACCTGCTCACAAATCTGCAAAGTAACTAATGACACAGCTCTTAAGATTCATGGCTCACAAGGTGGCAAATAAGGAAGACCTTATTTTCCAGGATGACTGAAGAAATAATATATATCACTCTTTCAATAAAACATTGATGAAAACAATATTTAGTTAAAATCAGATATAAAATAGGTTTGTGCTGCATTCCACTACTGTCTATCCCATTACCATGCTCAGTAAAGCAGGGTGTGTATACCAGGGCTATGTTTGTACATGACTTAAAATGCCTGTGCTGTCAGTAAGTAACAAAGGACAAGGTGATGAGAGAGTTCCTCTCTTGCTCTATTTTCACTTATTTTTGTGAAGATCAACCCCATTAGCATCAACTTTTTCCAAATCAAACAGCTATGGCTGAACTTCAAAAGATAAAAGTGTGAGGCAAGAGAATATATGCCTCTAGTTCAAGGTGTTTAGGGAGCATAAAAAAGTCATATATGGCGTAGAATATTGGGGTAGAAGATGTGTGATGTAGCAGTGTAGGGGAGTTTTAACATATATTTTCACATGAAGGAGAACTAATACACTTTTCACATGCCACATAACAAATACAAATGCAATCCGTTATGATTCATCCTAAAAATTATTTTAACTTTAGGCTGGTATTACTCACTGAATGACACTTCTTAGATATGTAAATACACAAAAATAAAGCTGGCAGATGTAGTTCAAGCTTTTCCAGACTGAGCTTCACATTGTTCCTGCTCTTCAGTCAAGGGAACTTAAATTTAATGCTTGTGAATATCTGTGGCTTCTTAGGCAGTGGGAGACAAATAGAAACTGAAGTCATTTCACCAGGGCAAATTCAACTATTTTTTATACAAGCGTTCATGACTAAAAGGTAGAAGTCCCTCAGAAATACAACCATGAGTTCTGATTTCAGAATTGTGGTTTTGAAACAGAGCACCCTTTTGCTGCTTGGTACCTCCCTTCAAGACTGGCACCACCAACACATTTTATAGAAAGATTTTGAGTGACTGGGGGAAAAAGATTTTCTCAGTTATCATAATGTGTCTCAGTTTATTGACTCAGTGACAATTATTTTTTTGTGCAAGATTGATCCCTTATGAGGAATATTTCTTAGCAGTCAATTAGTCCATCAGGGTTTCTGTCATGTCACAGAATCATAGAATAATTTGAGTTGGAAGGGACCTTTCAGAGATCATCTAGTCACACCTCTCTGCAAAGAGCAGGGACACCTTTCACTAGACAAAGTCACTCAGTTCCATCCAACTTGGCCTTGAACATTTCCAGGGATGGGGCATTCACAGTTTCTTTGGGCATCCCATTCTGTGCCTCACCACCCTTACAGCACAGATTTTCTTCCTAACATCTACTCTAAACCTTCCCTCTTTTAGTTTAAAGCCATCCCCCCTTGTCCTATTCCTACATGCCCTTGTAATTTATTTTAGTGGAATGCTTAAGATGCTGAGTTAATAATTCAACAATCAGGAATAACTATAATTAGTTATACCTACCACCTTTCTTCAGTTTCTGATATATTTGTTAAAACACTCTTCTGAACTTCAGAGTCATGTTCTGCTTTGCCTGGGGGGCGCGAACTTACCCAATGAAGAGGAGTACTTCTCTTCAGATGAATTTGCATTGCTTGTAAAAGGACTGTGGTGCAAGCATTTAATTTCATTCAGAAGTTAAGAAGCACTGGATTGCCAGAAAAGGAAGGATGATTTTGAAGTTAAAGCAGGTAAACACTGCCTAGAAGTGGATTTTCCATCTCTGACACTCAGCGTTTGTCAGAGCCAGTCACTCCAACTGAAATGCCACAGGCAGCCATTCTGCTTGCCCTACTTTTTTTGGCTTCTCAACTTGTTGGTTATTGATTCAAAATGGTAAAGTAGAACAAAAACTGTTATACCAGTGTAGATTTGTAACATTGTAAATTTGGCCAGTTTGCTCAGGACTCACTATTCTGTTTTCCCTCAGAAGCATTCCTAAGGAGAGATGACTTTGGTTGCACAGATACAACCATCTAAAAACACTGAGAAAAGAAGGCAAGATTTTCAAAATTAGTTTATGCTTTTGACAATTTTTATTTAAGTGTCTTAAAAGGTGGCAAAATTAGCAGTCCCTCCAGATTCTTTCTGTCTGCATCCTGAGCTGACTTTAAGACTGTACTTCTCTGCAAATTTACCTCTGAGATTTTCACAGACTTAGTTTGACCAACATCTACTGTAGCAAATGTATGAATATTTGCACAGACCTGTTTAAATGCAGCACCTACTAAAAATGTGTGGTAAGAGGGGAAAAAACATCTTCCACAAAAGAAACCCAAAGTGGTGTTGGTTTTAACAGCACACAACACACCATAAAAGAAAGAAAAATGCTTTAAAACACAACAATCTGGAACACGCATTACCAGAGGACACAGAAGGACAAACTGGGCATCAGATGAAGAAAGCAGAATAACGAAAGTGTCTGCAAGAAACACTTTTCCAATCAGAGTGCTCAATGTGATGTGTCTTACAGAGATTAAGTTATGCTTGGGAAAATTCCTGCACTGCTTTATAATTCATGCCAGAGAGCTGTTGATAAGAGGCTGGCTGATGCCCAGCAAACACACAGCTTCTCTCTGCTGTCTCCTTGCCCTCACAGGCAGCGCTGTGATTATTCATGCTCCTGGCCCTGGAGAGGAGGAGAAACTTTCCAATCCCATCCCTCAGCTTCCAAAAGCTGTAGGACTGTCAGGTTGTGTAATCCTTCCCCTATCACTCAAAAGTGGACCCTCACATTGCTCCTGGTGATGTGCCACCTCTAGGATGGTTTTCTTCCACTTATAGGAAGGGACAATAAAGAAAGGTGGGATGTGCAGAGCTAGGGAGGAACATGGTGACATCTCAAATTCTGAGCATCCAGACACTGACTGTAGCCCCACCACCCTTTAGCTGCTCTAGTCAGAAAAATAATCTTGTTCCATGAAGTACAGGCAAAATTAAACTGTCCATAACTTCCTTTTTAAAGGTTGAATACTAAAAAATTTCCCAAAGTTCCTCTATCTGTCTTAAAGAAGGATACACAAATATGTCTGAAACTAGCTCCTGTCTCCCAGGTGTAAGTGCATACCAAGGCTTTGTAGATTGTGAGTAACCCACTACATCTAGTGCTTAAAGATCCATTAAGTATTTAAAATCAAACCTGGGCACAAATGGTTATGGTCTTGTTTCTTAGGTGCTGGTGGATGCACACTGTATTAAATCCGTTATGCCCTGCTTGAAAACAACCTGCCAGCCTCCACAACATAAAAGAATTAACTAACAACAACAGACAATTCCAGACACATTACCTTCCATCAGTTCTTGCCTGTGTGCAAAATATGATAATAGTACTACTTCAACTTAGAAGGCTGTTACAAAGTTAAATTTATTAATGTTTGAAGAAGTTATGAAAGTACCACAGGAAAGTCATCACGGAAATTAATTAACCTGCCTTCAAGGCAGGGTTTGAAGAATGTACAGTGAACACGACATGAAAGATTCCACTTTACATGATGAAAATGAAGAGAAACATTGAAGAACTATACGTTAGTTAAACACATCCTTTGCACTGAATGAGGCAGGAGTCTTGTGGAAAAAAACACTCCATGAAGGTAATTTAAAAACTGACTCATATCACATACTATATAAAATACTAGACAGAGGATTTTATCTTTGGGGCTTTAATGTTTTCTCTATAGTTTCCTTAAGTTTTCTTTAAAATCTCTTTTTTTTTTTTCACTGCATATCTCCCAGTCTGAGTGCTGTGAACCAGCTATCAGAGGAAATTACAATTGTAGGAGAATACTTTTTTCTCCGTGTGGCATGCTATACTTATGGGATCCATGATCACTTGAGAGCCAGCACTGGTCCAGCGGGGCAGATTCTCCAGTCCCATCCATCCCTCTCGACCCAAACACTGGCTACTGAATACCCTTCCTCATATCCCTTTCTCCAGCTTGTGGTTATACTCCCATCTTTTCCTGCCCCTTCATACGCCTCACATCCATTCCCTGCTTTCCTAATCCCCAGTCGTGGAAATTCATCCTCTCCATTTCCTTTCCCTCATCACTAAGTCCATGTAACTTGCACGGAGACCAGCTGTTCTCTCCTGTGCCCGTGTCAGACACCAATAGGCTAAAGATTAATTAAGATTACAGGAGAGTCTTCCTTCTTTTGGTTTTGTTGCCAAAGGTGCCCCTGGAAATCAGGAGTCACAGTTAGACAGGTAGGGCTTTTCTTGTTATAACATGAGCAAAACGGTATAAATTAATCTTTAAACAGGTAAAATAATTTTAAGTAGAGCTCCTTGACAGAAGGTCGAAGGAGGGCACCGGCGGGGCCTGGGGCGGGCACAGCTTTCTGGGCTGTGGGGGACTCCCCGCTCCAAGGGGGGCACAGCTTGGGGGGCTGGGAGGCACTCCCCGTCTCAAGGAGGGAACAGCTTTCTGGTCTGTGGGGGAACTCCCCGACCCAGGTGCGGCCCGTCCCGGCCGGCAGCACCTGGCGGGCCCCGGGGCCGCCCCCGCCGCGGTCGGCCCGCCCCTGCCCGCCGTGTCAGGTGCCGGGGGCGGGCACTGCGCCTGTGCGGCTGCCGCGGGGCCGGGCGGGGCTCTGAGGGGGCTGAGCGGGGCTCCGGTACCGGCTCCGGCACCGGCCGGGGAGGATGGCGGAGCCGGGGGCTGCGCGCACCCACCCGCGGCCCACAGGTAAGGGACGGCGGCTCTCCCGCCCGCATCCCTCATCCCGCATCCTCCCCCGGCGCCGTCCCGTCCCTTCCCGGGGGTCGCTGCCCGGCAGGTGCCGCCATCTCGGCGCGGTGCCCGCCGGAGCCGCTCCTGAGGGGGGCACGCGGAGCGGGTCCCGCCCGGCGCTCCCGGCGAGCCTTTCCCTTGCCCTTTGTGGTGCAGGAGGTGTTTGCCGTGAGGCGGCTTTTGTGCCGCCGCGGTGTCTCCGGTGCTGCCGGGCAGCTCAGCTCGGCTGTGCCCCGGAGTGCAGAGCGGGGGTTTGTAGAGGTTCATAAAGCTCGGTTCCAGCGGTGCCCGGGCCTGCCCGTGCCGGTGCTGCCCAGCCCGGGCAGCAAACTGGTTGAGCTGGTATGGAGCGCGAACGCCTCACTCACTCGGAGCCCTGGGAAAGGTCCCTCCTCGCTGCTCGGCTTTAAAACGTAACTTTTAATTTCCAAAGGCAAAAAAAAGGCGGTGTGAGATGTTGGCGGAGGCTGCTGCGCCATGCGGATTAACCAACACCTGGCGTGGGATCAAGGCTGGTGGTCCTGACCTTGGCTCTTGGCTTCCCGTGTAGGTGTTAGGGTGGGTCTGGCTGCTCTGTCTTCACATGGCCTCTCCTGGTGGTGATGAGTGGTGATTAGGTGTTACGTAGCTGCTCATTATACTTTTACCTTAATTGTCTGATAAGGAGCCTCTGCTATGTGGATGGTAAACCATCCAAACCTGGGACATAAGAAGGAATTAATTTCCCCACTCCTCCTAAGCCCTTGTAGTGACTAAAAGTAGCTTTACAATTCTTTGGAAGATAAGGGAGTATTATTATCCCAAATTTATGGAGTGGGAAGATGAATCTGAGACTTTGGTTTCTCTGGGCTAACACAGTGCAAGGAGCCAAGGAGGGAGACGGGAACGCCTGTGTTTGCTGTTCCTTCCCTTTTCCTTGTGCTCAGCACTCACGGGTTGTGCTGTTGTAGTTGAGCAGCCGATCTCTTCTAGGTCTTGGGTCTCCATTTTTTCATGTTTCACATGGAAGAGAAGGAAGAAAAACTATACTCGGAGTTCATATTTGTGACTTTTTTTTTTTACCTCTTCTCTATAAAGAATTCTGCCCAATGTTCACTTGCACTCTTCACAGATGTTTTTGTGTTTTTCTAGGTTATACTGTCTAATTTTAGAAAAAAAAAAAATCATATAGACCAGCACATCTACTTTTAACCCTGTATGAGATTGGGAATCCATAGAAAAGGCAATATGTGGTATAATTAAAGATGATATGAAATGGGTCATGTTGTAGAGCATGGACAGGCACAAGCAGATGTAATCACTTGTGGTCTAGAATTGGCATTTGAACACTAATGCCCAAGCAATAGAGAGTGGTCTTAGCCAAATTTGTTACTTTATTTGAATTGTCTGCTAGGAGATGGTATATGATGTGGCGTGATGGATTGTGTGTGGTGTGTTTTACAGACAGCAGTATGGATGGGATTTGGATCTGTTGCAGCAGAGAATGATACTGTTTTTTGGTGGGACTTAACTTACCAATTTTTTAGCAAGCACAACAGCATGAATCATTACTATGGAAGTGGAAATGATGCTCTTCTAATTCACGTTTTTGTATATATGTCCTGGAACACTCATCTTGTTGGAAGAATCTTACCTCTGTGTGCCAAAGTAAAATGCTCCTTCCCCCAGCGTTGTCCCCCAAAAGGGTGCTGCCCCAGCAGTGTGCAGTGACTGTAGCCACCGTTCCCCTTCCTAAACTTGTAGTTCTCTGGCAGCATCTGAGTTTTAATCTGGGGGATCCTCCAATACTGAGGGAATTGCTAGGATGGCAGTGAGAAGAAGGCCATTTTAGTGTGTCCAGCACTTCAGAATGTGTGCCCAGACAAGCTGTAACAAACAAGCCTGTGTAAGGAAGGTATTTGCATCTCTTGGCTACTAAGGAAGGCAGTATTGTTCAATTGTTTATAGTTCTGCAAATAAGGAGCAAAATTCTGTGCAGAAGTGAATAATATTTGCAGAGCTCAAGTATAACCCTTTGCCAGAAATTAAAGACATGAAGCAAACAATAGAGAGGCTACAGCCTGAGAAGACACCATAGGAATCTTTTCGTCAGGAAGAGTGTTAGGTAACCAAAACACAGGCATTATCTGCTCTCTGTAGTAAAGGTAATGACTAAACAGCATTTGAAGGGCAAGCTGCTCAGTATCGAATCTCTCATCTTCCTTTTTGCTGCCTAGTGAGATTTGCTTAATGTATGTGCTGAGAGACAGAAATACTGGATACCTTGATCTTCAAACCAAGATGTTTTGTGTTGTTTTGTTTTCTTGTAGAAAACATGGTCACCCACCCCAAAAGAATTTTTTTAAAAAATGACATGTTGTGCCTGTATATCACAAAACAGTTTGTGTGGAGGGAATTAATGTGTGTATTACTTTAAAACTACTGTGTGGGTTTCTGTTCTTGATCTCGGTGCTTTTTCAAGTGATTTCTTATAGGTCAAAATGATTTAAACAACCTGTACTTGTACTCATCTTTTAGTACTATACTATTTTCACTCATATATGGACATTCAAAGTTGTTTATCCCCTACCTTAATTCGTGTGCTGCTTTTCATGTGATGTTACTATTTGCAAGTGTTGGCTTTAGTTCAGGGCCGTTTAATACCCTTCATCCTCTCGAGGTTACTGTTCTGGTATTTAAAATATTGTAACATTGTCAGACTTCGTCTCTGTCCTTCAAAAAGCAAAAGTCCCTTTTAAACCAAGTCCATTAAACTGCAGTGCAGAAAAGCATCTTGCTTTTGAATTCCAGGATTGCAGAAATAAAAGGTATATAGGTTGAAATGCAGATGTGAAAGGAAAGTGAAGCATCTGAAAACTCTGGTGTTTACAAGATGCTGTTGTATAGTGTCACATACCTCCATTTGCTTTGGTGGCTAGTGTATCAGTAGCTGTGGAAAGGCATCAGGAATGCTTTTTTCTTTATATTAGGTAATTATTTCTAGACATGCTAATTGAAAACATGTACATATTTAATGTAAATGAAATTGTATATCCTGCATGTTGATATTGTATCAAGATTTATGTTGTAAGGCTTTTTTTTAATCTAATGAATAAATAAAATGCAATTATAACTTTATTGGTTATCAGTCAGTTAATGTATGTGGAACAAAACTGACAGGGGAAATGCTTTTAAAATCTTACTTGTACCTGTGATTCAGTTACAAGTGCATTTTAAGGCTACAGAATTTTCAAAGAAAGGCTTTTAATTCTGTTTAATTCTGGACTATTTAGGTGGTTAGCAAAAAAAAAAAATCTTACTCCTTTTTGTGTGTTTCACCTCTGCCAGAAGGTCCCAGTGTCAGTATTTTTGAGTAGCTTGTTTGGCTTTTCTCTGTTTTAGTTATATTGACCTCCCCTCCTGCAATCTGGTCTTTGCATCTGCTCTAATAGGGTGCTACAGTTTTCAGCCCTTCATTTGTGACTGCTTCAAGTTGTTGAGCAGATCCTATTCTCAGTGTAAGTTCTATATCCATTGATATAGTGCTGCTTTGTTTTTTTAAAGGAATGTTTAATGGAATTTTTATAGACTGTACACATTAGAGGGAGATAAAGCTGATCAGGAAGCTAATGCAAATTTTGGGAATGCTAACTGCACTGAGTTGCAACCAGCTCCAGTTGTCTCCTCCCAGTTCCATCTTCCTTCTTTAGTTGCCTGTCACAGTTATTCTCAGCCTGGTAAGTTCAGGTTTTGTGAGCTCTGTCTATCTTCTGGGTCCTGTTTGATGGAGTTTCCTTTCAGGTGACGTGTGTGTGACAGGTTATACTTGGCTCTCAGTGTACTGTGATACAGTGATTTGGGTCAGTAAGTATGTTAAATACACTGGTATTACACACTCAGATTTAACTTTGTTGTAGCTATCTCCTGCTGGCTGAGAGGGAAAATCTGGATAATATGCTTAAATAATAGAAGGAGTAGTAATGGTGTAGCTCAGCCAAGGTCATTGGAGTAATCAAAAGCAAAGTTCTTTCAGGACTGCAACAGGTTTTTTTAAACTACATGGCTTATGAATTAGATAATTTCTGCATTATTTTGCTGTAATTGACCTCTGTTTGGTATTTCCATTAACTTGATATATTACCAGTGTATTTTCTGTGGCTGGAATTAATGCATGTAGGAACATAGTATGTGTTAGTTTTCTCAATATACTTCTGTTCAAGCAGCTTATCCAGTGAAAAAAGTGACTTGAAATCTTGGGTAGTCACAGAGGAACTTTACAGCATAGCATTACCCTAGACTGATTTTAGAGAGGATATTTAGAAATACCTTTCGCTGTGTTTTATCTCCACAATGATTAATGATGATGATGTGTTGCTCTGTAAAGATAAGAGATAAGTGGATTTCACAAAGGGGAAATCTATCTAACCATTAAAATGGGAACAAATTAAAAACCTCCTGATTATTGTTATGCTATTTAAAAGACTGTAACACATCTGACAGGCTTCGAGTCTGTCATTCAAATAGTAGTTTTGGTTTTTTCTTCACTTGTATCATAAAGCTGCTGAAAGCCTAACCCTCTAGCAGCCAGCATGTTCTGCGGGTCTGAATGTTTTAAGAATCTTAGTAAAGTGCTTCTTGTTGCAGTTAAATAGTAATCAAAATGTTTCATGTGGCATTACTTCTGGTTCTGAGTTGTCTTCTCTGTTCTGTGTATGTACATGCATAATCCTTTTACATTTCAGGCTTTCTGCAGTTGTAATGAAGAAGTATATTTAAGTGCCTGTTAGTCACAGCTTAGTTTTTCTTCCCATTACTCTTAAATGCATTATCTACGGTAGTTACACTTTCCCTTAACTATTTATTATCTATGTCCTCTGTGATTTGAAGTCTTGTGAAGTATTGTGCTTCTTTTCGTTTAATGTATTATTTGTGTGTACCATCTTTGCTTGCCAAATGCCAGATCAAACTGTGTGGAAGTGTTTTGCCCTGAATTCTTTGACATCAGTTTTTCTTCTGCACTCAGATATTTGAAGGCTTTTGCTGCTGCTTTCATGTGTTTGTGTCTGTTTTCCTTTGATCAAGAGGAAGCTGATTATTCTTGTGGTATTGAGGTGCTGCAGACAAACGTCTACTTTACTGAGATTGATAAAACATTTTTTTGATCTTTGCATAAACTTCAGCTTCATAGCAGGTAGACTCCTATTTGCTTTTTTAACAGGTTTTCAGTGAGAGTGTCCAAAGCAGTGATGAGTAGTGAAGGTATTCCTGATGTTGTGCAGGGTTTGCACATTTGCATTGTAGCTCTTTGCTTAGGAGTAATTTTGTTTTCAACTTTTCCTCAGTGTGCTGAAGTTTGTGTTTTGCCATGGTTTCACATTATTTTTCTGGACATAAAGATGTCAGTAGCAAACTTCTTGTTAACGTTTCACTTTTGTTAAATTCATTCCTTGTTGCAATAAGGAAAGTGCAAGTTTTTGTATTCCAGTGTTATGCATATGTGCTTTTTGATTAGACCAATTGGAAAAAGTGTTAAACTGAATGTCTTGTAGTGATTTAACAGAAGAGACTGTTCCCTGTGCATTATATAGTGTTTAACTTTCTGAACTTTCTGTTTTTCATTGCAAGAGTAAATACATGTTTGGCATAGTTTTGAACATTCAAATCTTCCCCCCCCTCCTGCAAAAAATCTGGAAACTCTCATTTTTCTGTATTTTGAATACAGAAATAAGTGAAATTGTCCAAGCTTTTGAAGTCAGTCCCTTCAGTAATAATTACATCTGTTGTTCTGTGAAGTAATTCCTGTGTGCTTGCATTTGCCTTCCAAGAGGACCAGTCCACTGAATGTGCATTAACTTGGTTTGATATGATGAGCATTTTTGTCCGGTGTGCCTTCTGAGTTGGTACTTCATGCCAGAGCCAGCTGCCTCTTGGCCTCATGTGCACGTTAATACACCTGCTTGCACAAAAAAAGAAAAATGGATTTTTATGCTCCATAACCTTACTATCATCACTGGTGTATTGTGCATCTAACCATTTTAGAAGAAGAAAGTATATGAAGCTTCTTAAATCTACTTTTCTTTGTTGAATAATTTCTTCTAGATACTCTTTTTTCCTAGTATTGTAATAAATAAAATGAGGCTCTAGAATTTTTCAGTTCTACCAGAGGTTTTGATAGGATGGGAAAGGATGTGTTGGATAAAAATACATGGTATTATATATCGATTTGTGGATACCACTGTAAAAGCATCTCAAAAAATCTTCAGGGAAACAGCACCAACACTAGTAAATCTGATTGTTTTGTCTGTTTTGATGCCAGATGCTGGAGGATGTATTGTGGTTTTGTTTCACTTAGGTAAGATCTGGAAGTATGCCTTGCTTGGTTCAAGCCATATGAATTACCAAATTACTTGTCTCATGCCAAGCAGAAGCTATCAGGGCTCTTCTTTATTTAGGTAAAATGTTCATTCAAATATTTATAGTTTGCAATTAATTTTGCTTGTGGGTGTGGTGGAATACTGAAATTCTTCATGTGGGTTTGATCAAAAGAGAAATACAAATTTTCCTAAGGTGCTGTGGCATGCCTGGGTTTTAACTACAGTAGAAGTGCTGAGGGGATCCTCCCCTGCTTTAATGGGGAGAGCTCTGCTGCCTTTTCACTTCAGCAGCAGATCAAGTGATAGCTGGGAGAACATTCAGTCTGAATAAACTAGCTGTGATTGTTGTGTTGGAATAAACTTCCAATATACAATTATATTGTGAGTAAAATAAACTCCCTTTTGAAAAAAAAATCCAGTCAAGTGAAACAGAAATGTTTTTTTCATGCTCCCAAGTTTGCTGCATGACAAATCACCTAAGGAGGGCTTTTCCTTTTGTCCTGAAGAGGAAAATAGGACAATATTGCAGTATTTATCCACATATCATTACTGTGATTTTACATATTTTAAGTAAAGGGATTTAGTTTCTCTTCCCTTGGGAGAGTGGTATCAACTAATAGGTATCAAATAATAGTGCTTTCCTTCTGTTGCTGGTGGCTTGCCTGCCTCCTGCCAGGTATTTTCATTCCCTTGTTTGTGTTGAATGTGACATCTCTGTGTGTGTGTGTGTGTGTGTACAGACCCACTCTGTGTCAGGCGAAGGAGACCTCAGGGACAGAACTGGAATGTGCTGTTGGGTCTCTTAAAATGTTGATAAACAGTGAACTAATTATGGCTTCCAAAATAAATGGTGGATGCACTAGTTCTTCTTTCCCTCTCCCAAAGGGAAGAGAGTAGGTCTTTACTTTTATGCTTAGTTTCTTGACTTTTAGTACTTCAATATATTTAATGCTTAATATATTTAATAATAATAAATCATAATAAAATATATTTAATACTTCAGCAACAGGGTGTGTTTTTCCCATATGCTTAATGGCCAATTAATAGATGTAAGTATTTCCATTATGTTTCCTGTGTTTAGCAGCACTAAGTGCTGTGGTTATAAGTAAACATGGCAGTTTTCAATAGTCAGAGGAAGTGGTTTAATGGTGCAGTGAAATAAATGGGTGACCTTCCTTTGGCACAAATGAGTTTTTGATGAGGTTCTGGATGTGAATCCTGGATTGCAGGGCTGTGGGCTGGGATGTGTTTCATGGCTCGTTGAGGCCAGGTTATGGCCCTGAATGAAAACCTTTGAGTGATGCATAGGGAGAAATTGTTTAGAGAAACATTATGTTTCTATGGCATTACCAAGTTTCAGAACTGAAAGACAACTTGAAACAGAAATAACTGCACAGATTGAGACGCTTATAGATAATGGGAAGAGTTTGGTTTTCATAATAATTTTTATAATCTAAGGGCAATTTTGCATCTTCCTCTTGCCTTTCTGTATGTTTTCCCTATTTTGGGTTGGGGGTTTTTTTGCCTCTGAGGTCTTTGTAATCTCTGTTCTTATAACATAGTCACTGCTTGTATCCAGCCTTTGTTTAATTCTCATGCTGCTAAAGGATGTCATAAAAAGAATAAGTAGCCTATCTTTGAATTTTAATATATTTAATCCATGATGAAGTTGTCCAAGTCATGTGTGAATAGAACTGAAAGTCATGTTACACAGTACAAGCACATCTACTTTCAAATCCAATTTTTGTCATGACTGGTCTGTTTGAAATGCTGAATACAAACTGAATACTGTAAGGGAAGTCTTCATGCTACCAAGGTTCCTTGTAATGAGTGCTCCCTAAAGCATAGTGACAAGCTTACAGGCCATGTAGCAACTGAAAAGGTGTTTAAAATAGCACAGTGATGCTCCTGGAAGACCACTGAATTCTGTTGCTGAAAACCCTGCACTGCATAGATATTCTGGTGCCTTCTTCCTGATAGTGATGCATCTGTGCTATTGATGAACTGACATCCTACTAGGTTAACTCTTGAGATTTTTGAAGTTGGCTTTTTTTTTTCCCCCCCCTCCCTAATGGCATTTTCTTCATTCTCTATTCTTGTCTACTGACTCCTGCCTACAAAGGACTAAGGATGGCCACTTGAGTGAGTGAAACTCTATCTCCTTCATTGGTGTCTTCCTTGGTGGCCAGAAAAAAGTATAAGGGTAAGGGTGTAAGATCACAGCAAGCATACAATATGCTTCCTAGGGTCTCATAGATTACACTTACAGGAGTTAGAGATGTATCCAGAAGACTTGGATATATGTTTTTCTTATATATATATTCCCGTGCTTTAGCCTGCTCCAGCTTTGTAAATACACTCAGTACAGTTATTAATTCTTGCATTTGGTGCTCCAGTAAAGCTCACCTCACTCCATTCAGCCCTGGAAGTGGAGGGAGAATAAAACACGGTGCTAAGGAGGAGACTGGGCCCATCAGATGGGCTCCAGGAGGAATTGAGCTTTCAGCAGCCCACCTGCCTCCTGCAGTGGGAGCCCAGAGGGCTAAAGTAGCTCTGAAATTTTTCTTGTGGCAGCTGCAGGAGAGGCAAAGAGACCCTGAAGAGGCAGAAGGTGGAAAGGAAAAGAAAATGCATTCCATGCTGTTTAACCTATGCTTCAGGCATTACAGTTCAGAAATAGAGAATCACCATATCAAAGAGCTCTTTGAAAATAAAAGGTAACAAAAAACATGGGCTGAGGAATGTTTTTCTAGTCTTCACAGCAGGTATTGGTTAACATGGTGTTGCAGTGGGATACACTTTCTTAAGTTATAGACTCAGAAAAGTAGAGGGACAGAAGTCCTCAAGTGGTTTTCTAATGCCTGTTTTGCACTGAAATGAATCCAGATACCTCCTGGTGATGACTCCTAAGAAATTCTGGTCAAAACTTCAATGTTACAGGATAGCACTTGGGAGTTGTAATTTTCCTATTCTGACCTTCAGTCCCAATGACCAAGAACTGTTCTGAGGAACAATGTCTCAGGCTGTTCATATTATACAGTGCTTCATAAAATTGTACAACTAAAAAGTCCAAAGGAGAACTCTTAAAGGAGTATGGAATAACTGTTGAGCAGCTAAAAAGTAACTTTAATTCCAACTAGATGTGAATGTATTGAGTCATGCCTATTTGTTTCCAGCTGTGTACTCTAGTCCATTACTTCATGTGCCAGAATAAACCAAATTTGTTCCTCTTGGGTGTCAGTCATTTGGTTAAAAAAGTAGTTTCAGCATTGTCTGGCAGATGCTAAGTGCTGTTATTGGGGAACAGTGCAATAAATAAATATACATATTTATTTTTAAGTAGAGCTTGAGTGACAGTCATTGAGCCTACAGTTTGGGTCTGGGAATTTCTTGTGATGTCATTTACCCGAATTTATAAGGACTGATGGGGTCAGGTTTGTAGAGAAAAAGCCTTTCGATTTACATCAACTAGTGCTGCTTTGATAAGGTGGTACAGGATTTGGCTTCTGGTTCCAAGCATGTTACATTGAAGTAATCTTTCCCTGAGTCTTCAAATGTTTCATCAGACACAAAAATATCTCTATCTTCTGGTGCCAGCTGACTTTCTCCTTTTGGTTCAGAAATGTTCAGTGCATCAATAAAAAGGTAGTAAAAGCAAAGACCCCTTGCAAATGCACAGAAGCAGTACCAAAATGTTTGCTTGCTTGTTTGGGAGGACTTAATTTCAAATCCCATTTGTTTTCAGGTAAGAAGTTTGGATGCTGATCTGCTGAAAAAAAAAGTTGGTTGTTTGTAACATTAATCTTTCTCATTGAGGTAGAGAAGATGGATGGATTTGGCTGTTTGTGATGATATATCTGTAATTTTCTTTGTCTAATTGCCTGCTATGCCAGATTGCCAGATATTGCTCCTGCTGTCAACTCACGCTTACAGTAAGGCCAGCCTTCTTGTATGTGTGTAGACCTGCTTTTCCTTTTTTCAGACTCTTACGTGCACAGGATGGAATGTGGCTTTTGCTGCACCTCTGATTCCTCCTCTCCTCTTCCAAAATATTTACTGGCATCTGTTACTTAAGCCAACTCAACCTACTCATCCTTTTCCTCTTTCCACTTGCTGCAAGTAGGCAGGTTTTTCAAGCCCTGCCTCTGTATCTTTTGATTTGTATCTCCATGTGAAACAAAATTCTGGAAGAGTGTAGGATTCCTGTGTAAGTGCCAACTTTCAGCCTGGTGCACAGTGACACGGGGCTCTCATTCAGCAGAACTACTTTCTGTTGCCACTATCAAACAAAAACCTTTTCCTTGTACAGGTGTGTCCTGAACTTTGTTCTGACCACAGCTAGTCTGTGTCTAATCAGTCCTAGCAAGGAGCTCCAGAGTCAGCTGCCTTCTGCTAAGAATGCTATGATGAATGTATCTCTGCAGTGAGGCGAGGTTTGTGGACAGATAACCTCTTTTTATCAGTCCAAATAAGCAAGGTTCCTTGCCCATCGATCTGAAGGAGGAGCACCTTTGTTCATGACACACGGAAGTGGAAAGGTGAAAAGAACAGGAGGAGTGGATGCGTAAGTCTTGAGGATCTTGAGGCAGATGCTGATTCCTGCTCTTAGAGACATGGAGGATGTTGTGACTCAGCCTTTTATATGGGGACACAGCACCTGTGATCTTTTACTCAGTTACGGGTGTGCTGTAGTGTGGCAGCCGCTGCCCAGGGTGGTTCTGCTCAGCTCAGTGCAAGTTCTAGAGAAGCACTAGTCAAGGGGGAGGGAGTAAAAGTTCAGATGTCTAACTTTAAAAAGTATTCCAGTGTGGTTCCTGGATTTGCAGGGTGAATGCTGCTGTTATGTTTCATGAGCTGACAGGGTGAAGTTAAGATAAATCTCTTACGATTTAAAACAAATTGTGGAACCCACTGATGAGTTTTGGTTTTACTTATATCCAAAATTAGTGCAGTTCTTGTTCACTTTCCCCTAAAGAAGCAACCCTGATGAGTTGGTTTACTAACTAAAGTTGTAGGGGTGGCATGCCAGGTTAGCAAAGGAAATAAAAACTGTTGTAAAAAAAGAAATAAATGATAAAACCCCATGCAAACAAAGCCTCTCTGACATATCTTCTTTGTCAGTGTGTTTTGGTCCAGGATGCGTACTTCTGTGGTTTTTAAAAGTAACTAAACCAAGAGAGAATTGCTGATGTGTATCATCATTGTATACAGTTTTGAGATTTCTTGTAAATGCTGCAGCTAGCAAAGTTTTGGATGCACTTTCTTGCAGTAATTGCTAAATATTTATCAATTTCTAAATCTAGTAAGTGCATTTAAGTAGGCAGGCAAGGCTCTTGTTTCATGTACTGCTGCTAATTTGTCCCCTAGGTTTTTACCTGCTTGCACTGTATAGTGAAGATAAATGGCACTGTGAGTTAGCTTCCATGAAAAATGTGATGCAGTCTCCACTTTCCTTGTTTGAGACCTTCCTTTGTCAAGGAAAAATGTCAGATAGAAGCTTGGTAGCTTTCTGGAAGGAGTAAAAAATGTCATCCATAACACAGTTAGCAAGCTTGCATTTTCATTCTCAATGTGCTGGGATTTATGGCACCAGACTGCAGGCACATCTGGAGCTAAACTGCAATAGGCAAACATGTTGCTGTGACTCCTTTTGCATGGACTCTGCACATGGGACTCCGGTGTTATACCATTTCTTTAGCAGAGAGCAATTTAACAGTGTCAAGTGTATTGTATCACTAAAGCAGTAGCAGCTTTGCTGTTTTTCTATAGGATTTTTATGGAGGGTGCCAGGGTTAGGAGAGAGTAAAAGAGATCCTGCTGCCACCTACAGCATCAGCAAATACCAGATCTGTTCCCAGCACATATATGCTGTCCTTTAGTGTTTCAGGAATTAAGTTACTAAGCCAGTCAGGGATATGCAGCAGTTACCTGAAAAAACACTTTTTCTCTTACTTAGCTGAGCTGTGCTTCTCGTTGGGAGCCAAACTGGAACCCACTGTCAGTGTCTTACATGCCCAAGGGCAGATTTTTTTCTGCAAATTCGAAGGCAAGGGAATTTATGAGGCCAATTAAAACTGCTTAATTTCAGATTTAAGAGCTTTCAGAATCATTATAAAACTGGTCTTGATGTTCAGCCTTGTTTTAATTGACTTGACAAGAAGTTCAGTTGCAATGTAAATAAGGCAGGGCGAAATGAGGTCCTGTTTTGAGTGTTGTGTAAAATAACCTGAAGTTTTGTTTGCTTTGAAAGTAGTATATATTTTAATCTCCTACACAGATTGCCTGCCGAGTACAGAGAAGTAGCAGCTCTTTTAACACTTTGCTTGTAGCATGAGGGTGTGCTTTTTAAAATGGCTGGCAGAACAAATTGCAGACAGGAGGAGTGAGGGGGTTTTTGTGTACAGCGCAAATGTGTAGGAGATAGAAAATTAAACTTTGGAAAAGAAAACTATTGAGAAAGTTGGATTTTCCTTTCATGTCATCTTCTAAAATACAGCTAGATGAAAGGTGTAGTTTCATTTGACTGACAGAATGAGAGTTGTAGAGAAATATGTGTCAGGAGAGGAGGCTTTGAAACTGTGTCTTCACGTGTGTGGAGGCAGGGGTAGACTACAGCGAGATGTGTGTTGGCAGGGATAGTGCAAACAGTCCGCTTTATTTGAGGAAGAGTTGGAAGGATCAGGTATGAGATTGTACTTTTTTTGAGAAGCTGTAGAAGGAAGGTAAACCTGAAGGTAATCCTGGATGCTTCGGAAGGTGATAAGGGAAAAAACAGTAACCACAACAAAGGCAAATCTTGGGCTTGGTTTCAGGGAGGTGAGGAGGTGTGGGGTGTCTAGTTCAAAGCCGTTCACTGAGCATCCACAGGTCTTGAGGGTGAATCCTGCATTGGTGAGACAATAGAAGCAGCTGTGAGGCAGCATGGGGGTTAACGTCAACTTGTTGCAATCATGAAAAGTTTCAAAAACCTGTGTATTTGAAATACATAATGAAGAATACTAGGAATCAGCTTTTTATGCTTGTGTTAACACTATTCTAGCCTAAGTCTTAAATCATGCCCAGCGTGAACCAAAGTTGAGGTAGCATGCACAGCATCTACAGCTCTGGTGTCCGTAGTAAAGAAGGAATCCATTATTTCTTTATTTTTCTGTAGAAACTTGTAGATTCTTCTGAAAATGAAGTCTCTGCTTCAGATATGCGTGGGTGAGTTCTGGCAAATCATGCAGTGATTTTTTTTCTATGCCTGCTCTCTGAAGAGCAGTGTCAATGAGGGGGAAATGGTAGGAAGCTCACACTGATGTCTTCTTGTGAGGGTACTACAGAAAAGGGTTTGCTTATTTACATGAAACAAGTTCTTTTGTTAGCTGATGCTACCAAGGAGTGACTGTGGTTATGTATGCTACCAATAATGAGCAATTGGTATTATTTTCCTTAACCCTTCTCATGATGCATTGATTTTTTTTTTCCCCCTCCCATCTTGAGTGCTCTGCTGTAAAAAGTCTTCATTAGTTGAAGTCACTAACTCATGACATTTGTTATGATGTTTACCTTTCTACTTAGTTTACTTAGTGAGGTTTGAGGTTTGCAAGGAAGAGCCTTTGCTGATTGATGGCTGTGACCTGATCTCCTAGAAGGGTATAGAGATCTTCAGTCACTTGAATTTAATTAAAAAAAAAAAGAGGAGTGGGAGGAGCGGTTGGAGGAGTGGGACAAGACATTGGAAAGCAGCTGGGTGTGTTGTTTTTAGAGACTTAAAAGAGAGAATGAAGCTCATCAATTTAGTGTCAAAGCTATAAAAAATATGGAGGAATAAATAAGCATTAAATACGTTAGCATTTTGTAGGGCATTATCTAGCATGCTTCTTGCAACAAGATTAATAATATAAGTGTGTGTAATTAGTTTTTTAAGATACTGTGGTACCATGGGTGGATCATGGAGCTATAGCCTGAATTTCTAAAATTTTCATCACATCTCTGGGTTATTTCTGTCTCTATTCTCACTCATTTCCTTAGGTGGTGCAAAACCAGCCTTTGCTGTCCATATTAATATTTTTATAATGCTTTTTAAAGGCTGATACAATGTATTCAATAAGATAGCCACAGGTTGCTCATTTGGAGAGATTAGTACAATTTTTTCTTGCCTCAGACATTTGTCTCCCAAATCAGGAGGATTGAATTTCTATTCTGAGTAAGTATACTTTGCATGGAAAAGGCTTGAGGAAGCTGTTTTTGAGCCATACCTCCCGATTTGGTGAAGGCCAAAGAGAAGATGGTGAGGTGAGGGCTGCTCCCTGTTTTTAGCATCTGGGAGTGACAGAAGACCTGGTGTAACATCCACTCTCAACTATAGTTTTTTCAAGTTCTTTTGTTTTTAATAGATCTGAATACAGTCTGCAGGTGTCTGTCGAGTGGAGAAAATCAGCCTAGAAATACCTGGGTATGGACATACCTCTGATAGTGCAGAGTGTGGGAATTCTCTTCCTCTGATGACATGGTTTTTTTTTCTCCAGCTGTTCCTGCCATTCCTAATGAGTTACTCCTCAAAAGGTGTCACTGCTAATATTTCTTTTACAGAGGGGGATTTTCTGTTCCACTTAGGCTAGAATTGAGCAAACTCATGCTTAATAAAGACTGCCATACATTAATTACACAATAAACAGGGTCCATATACAGTCTCTGAAGAAATGTCATTATATTAGAGAGCAGCTCATCAATTTTCATCGTGATCTGGTTATATATTTATTTATAAATGTGGAAACATAAGAGTTTTGCATATTTTTTTTTCCTGTAGTCAAATCTCTGCTTTTGTGGAAGAATCTTTTAAAAGGAGCATCCTCCTCTTATTAGAGCATCCTGGAAAAGAAAATCAATGTATGAGATTATATACCAGAACATCTACTTGATACATTGACTTAAAAATCTTTAATCCTGCATGTAAACAGAAAGAAAAATGCAGTTCAGTAAGATGATTTCTTTTTTACTTACTGTTTATTTTTCGTCTTCTGGTAACAGATTTAACTATCACAGTTTTTGTGCATGTGTGTGTATGTGTGTGTGTGTATATATATACACACACACACACACACACACACACACAAACCCCTAAGTAAATTCTTCTGAAGTGTCCTGTATTTTTTTGTACTTTCCATAGAACTCTTCTACATATGGTCATGGGAGGAAAGTGGCATACATCCCTTTGGTTCAGTGGGATTTATTGTCATGATGGGAAAAAGAATAACGGGATTAAGATTAAATAAAGGTCGAGCATTTTATGTTAGCATTACTGCACTGCTCTTGTTTTCTAGTGACCTTTTGCAAACATCGCTCTTGCTGTGCTTTCATTAAACTGTGAAAACTCTGAACTCTCCTTGGGTTTATTTCTTATCTCTCAGATTAACAGCGCACTCTATTTCATGCTGCTCTGAGCATTCAGCTTGAGTGAGTGCTGAACCTGGAAGTATATATTGGAAAGCTTGTTCTGTTACTGTATTCATTTGTTGAAAATAGACTGCTAAACAGTAGCTGCTATTGGACATTTGCACAGGTTTGTCACAGGGAGAGAAGATACTGTCAAGTGCAGAACTGTCAGTGTAATGTCAGGAGCTGGATTCTCTTAATCTGTTCTAGGCATTCTGCTTTCTAAATGTTTCAATTCTGATGAAATAGGTTTTGAGCCTGTTTCATCTCGTTAGCAGACCGAGGAGAAAATTATGAAGTTAAGTACCTAATATTTCAGTTCCTTTAAGATGCTTTAGCTGATGTTTCTTCCATTCTTCTTACTCTACTTGTTCTGTCCTTTCGTTCCCTCGAGGGCTGTTCCTCTGACAGCGGAGTACTGCCTTCGTTCAGGAACCCAAAGGCTGATGATGCAGGATGTCATAGTATATAATGGAATTGAAAAATACGAGATTTAGATAGTCTTATCTGTTAGAAACCCTGATCTTAGTGTGTTCTTTCAGCAGCCTTTGATCCTTAGCTGAAAATTCATGATTAAATGTCCCTTCCCTGAAGGGATCACAATTCTGCTGCCTTGTGTTCTTCCTTTGTCATCAGTAAAGATACAGAGTTTTGAGATTCCCCTCCCCCCCAAAAAAAGTTTAAGTAAAAACTGCCTCCTTTGCTATTACATGTGCAGTGTCATTTTTCAGCTGTTAGTAAGCAGCCAAATGAAGGCAGGTGGTAATTTGAAAATACGTGCAGAAAATCCTCCCATTCCCTGTATGCCCCCTAATGCCTCACTGGCAGGAGAGTGCACAAATTGCATTACTGTGCACAATTAGGCTCTGCAGGAATACGTCTGACATCTGTCTACCCTGATTCTCTTGGGTTCCATTTGAGTAGAGTGGAATAGGCACTTCTAAATTCCTCCCTCAGGAGGTGGCAGGTCTGAGAAGTACCCCTTGCTCTCCCCAAAGTGAGCGAGAGGGAAGCTGAGAGCTACTGGCTGTCAGAGGAAGTGAGCATCTATTTAGTGGGGCAGCTGAAGTTAGGATGAATCTCACCCTCCGTGGTACTTTGGAGGTGCTGTAGCTTTTCTAATGTAGTGCTCTGTAACTGAGAAGACAATTTGAAGCCACCATCCACTCTTCATGATACTCTGAGAGCTGTAGCAGTCACTTTACTCCTCACTGGTCAGGCTTTCAGGGGTGCTTGAGAGGTGCAGGAGGGCTGATTATGGCCCCTTCTGTGCTCTGGTAAACCTGCTTGCCAGCGTGCCCATAGGCGGGAACCTGGGTGCTGTTTACATGTAGTGTTTATCATTCATGTTGCAAAGGTTAAGTGCCAGTCAGCTCTGACATTTTCCCCTCTATAGGAGTGTTTTGCTAGAGGCTAGGGGTTCATGGAGCCACTGCTCAGCCTTGGCCTTTATCAGAAACCTTTCACTGACTTACAAAGATGTAGTCATTGGGACTTTTCCAGTGGCAGCACTTTGTTTCAAGTGCTGTCTTCCTCAGTATGGTGATGGCCATTCCTGGTGTGTAACTTGAAATACCCCATCTAGGCAAAGGAAAACTGTCTGTGATCTGTGTGACTTGTATGATGGGCAGCATATGGCCAGGAGACTGTTGGTTTGGTACCACTGAGTTGATCACTGAATTCAAACCACTTATGACTTCATTTAAATCTCTTCTTTGTTTAAGAAGGTGGGCAAACTCTATAGGATGTTCTGTTTCAGTTATAATGATGTGTTGCGAAAATATTTACAGCATGCTATTGCTTCTCTGGCTCTGAAAGCTTTTTGCAATCATAAATAGAATTAGTGCTCCATATATACTGTACATCACTATAACCTTTGGCCACTGTGGTTACAACACATGCTACTTAAGTAAATATTGTTTGTGGTGCTTCAGCTTTTTGCAGTGTAGTAACTGTAAATGTGAGGTAGATGTTACCAGAATTGCCCATCCCTGTTGTAGAAAGGTCTGTGTAAGGTAAGCCCATATACATGGATTTCTGTCAAGTCTGTCATTCAGCAAAGCATTTGGGACTAGGTTTGAAGCTATTAAGAAACAGTACTAAAAGTCATCAAGCTTCAGGCTTCTGAGTTGTTTTGTTTTGATTATACAAATTGCTGATCCATGTAGGGTATTTTTATTGCTAAATTGAGGGTAGTCATGAAGATCAAGGCTTAACATACTGCTTTAACTCTGTTTATTGGACCTTGATATTGGGTACATGTTTTCATTGCTTATTATGTGCTTACTGGTGAATGTAAGCTTACTTTCCAAATATAAGTAGAAGGCCAGAGACTGAGCAGGCTGTGTAACCCCCTGCTTTGGAGATGAAGCCATTACTGGTACTCCAAAATTCTGGATAAACAAACCCTCTTTTTCTGCATCATTTGTTAAATACAGATAGAATTTAACCTTTGACCAGTTTTCCTGCCAGAGCTGCCTTATGTAATTTTTAATGCCTTATTACTATTATAACTGTAATCACTGTGGGACAAGGACTGCCTTTTATATTGTGCTTCTGAGGCACAGTGCAAATCTGAGCCAAATATTACAGACTTTGTGCAGTTTTTTCTACCACGAAAATAACGATTTTTTTTTTCTCTCCTAAAGGGAAAAAGAAAATCTATCAAAATGTACTTTCTTTGAACCCTTATAGTGTGGTTAAACAGCAGAATAAAGGAGGATATCGGGAATAAAGGAACAAGGGGGAAATGTCTCCAAATGAGAACATGCAAGAGAGCATAATCTCTGGGAAATTAAATATTAAAATTATAAGATGAATACTTTTGAGGTGCAAACTGGCAAAGGCATAAAAAGAGCAATGAACATGCCATCCTTCACACAGACCCTGCCAGACTTTGTGGTAGATTGCTAAATGGTCCATGTGTGAAAGGAAGAGTCAAGAAACATAAGGCTATATCATTGAAGCTGAGTTATTTGCTTTAGTATTCTGTATGGAGGAGCTTAAGGGTATTTCTTGTCCAAGTTCTTAAAATGGAATATACCTTAATTTAATGCTTAAATTATATTTGATGGCAGAGGAAATCAGCCTTATACAAAGGTTTAAAAACTTTAGAGAATGGAAGAGTGACAAATCAAAGTTCTCAAGCATAAAACTGAGTAGGAAAATACAACATACTGGGAAGATCCATGTACTTTCTGTAAGGGAATGCATTTTGTAAACCACTTGGACTTTCACAAGAGATCAGCAAATGGGCAAGGTGGAGTGATCCAGAAGGAGTATGCTTGGATTTTCTAAAAGATGTTTGTAGGAACCTTCATCAAAGACACTAAGCATCTTGAAAGCTCTCTACAGTCTGGTGAATTCATGATTGATGTGAAAAAAACGTGTGAATACTGAGATGGGTTTTTTTGTTGATAAGGTTTTAAGAATAGTCATATAATGAGTAGTCACTTACTAAAGTTTGCTAGAAAAAATTAGTACCGAATGCCTGACCGAGCAGTAAATGGCAGATAAAATGCAGTGTATTCAGGTGTATGTAGGGAGTATGCCTGTGGGAGACAAGTAGGAACAATGAGGTGTTTTGAATTATCCAGTAACACTGGGGAGGAAGGTCTTGTAGAGGTGCCAGTTTGTGGAGGATGGACCTGCACAGTGTATCAAACGTGGGGGCGACAGCCTCTTCCCTGCAGAAAGTCCCAAAGCTTGTGAGGGTGGGTTTGGCTGGGATCCCTGCTCGTGTCTTCATAGAGTTACTGCTGTTGCTCATAGCTGTGAAGAGTCTTTTGTTCTGAATGCTATTAATGATCATGCAGAGGCTGGTTATCTGTGAAAGTTTATTACACAATATGTGTGAATGAAACCCCTTTAAAAGCCAATCTTTAAGGGTTTGTGATAGAACTTGTTGTGGGTTAGACCTTGGCAAAATGCCAAACCCCCCCGAAACCCACCAGGTCCCAGGGAAAAGGAGGGAAGGAAAAAAAAAAGAAACCAAAACTGGAAAAAAACTTATATACATATATATATATTTACATGAAAGTTACAACACATATACATACAAATATAAAGAAAACTAACAATAACTTTATCCCAAACTGTCCCCCCCAATAACACAGACATTCCACCACCCAAAGACATTTCCTGGGAAGAACACCCAGCAAGGAGAGGGGAAAAAGGGAGGGAGCAACACCAAACAAAAAAGTATTTACTTCCCAGAGACCAAAACTGCTATGAATATCTCGACAAGGAGCAGTGAGGCCTATCGCTCCTGGAGCTGCAACAGGGTGTCCTCTCAAGGCACCTCAAGGAGAGGGAAAGAGAGGGAAGCAACTCCTCTACTGGTTTATATACTCAACATCAGATAATATGAAATACCTCTTTGGTGGCTTAAGTCAGGTGATACCTGTCCCTCTAAATCTACGGAGAGCCCCCATGGCCACAAAACTGAGGCCTGCTGAATTTGACTTTTGGGCCTAACTGAACTAAGGCCTTAATCTGAGTTTTTTGGGGTTTATCAAACCCATCACAAACTGTTTCCTAAGTATGGATGTATAATTTATTTTTAGAGAGAAACTCTATTGGTTGCGTTAGAATCATTTATGATAATTTCAAATAATTACAAAAACTTGATCTCTATCCAGAATTTGTCACATGAGAAAAGATTGTCCATTATAAATGCCTTTAGACATGATTCGCACTGTGAAGTCCCAAATCTATTTGAAATGTAACTTTCTACAGAATATATGCAACAAGGAAAACTTTGTTGAGCCTACTGTCTGTTGCAAAATCTACAAGTCTACTCTGTATTTTATGCTTTTTTCCTTGTACAGTTGATGTCCAATTTCATGAATAAGTAACAGTAGTGTAGACTTGAAGAGATTTTCAATTATCTGTTAAAACTAGTAGTTTTGAGAATTAAAATTTAATTATATAGAGACGGTTATCTTTTTCCTTATTCAGTGTGTTCGAGTTTAATCAGATATAAATGTAATCCTCCATAGCAAAATAATTTGATTATTATTGTTTTTTGTTCAGAAGGACTTCTTAAGTTGTCCTACAAAATTGTAGGAAGTTTTAATCAAGATAAGAATATGAACAACTTTCTTTTTTCCAGAGGCTAGAAAAAAATTTGATTTTTGAAAATGGTGAAGATGTTCTTATTAGTAGTCAATTTCAAAACATCTTCAGTCAGAGTTCTTGGCACCTGTTTTTGCTTTAGAAGGCTGTTTTTTCTTCCTGTGTTCACTCTTTAAATCAAATAAAGCAAATGGTGTTTCTGATGGATTTCAAATATCATGGTTTTTACTGTCAATGGGCAAGTTCTTAATCATGTTCCTAGGTAAGTGGAGTTAGTGTATTGAGGACTTAACACCAATATTTTCATTTTCCATTCCTTATTTCCCCACCTACCATTTGTTTCCTGCATGGAAATTTGCATACGTGGCCTAATACACTTTCTCTACCTCTGTCTTTAAGTTATCACCTTCAGGAATGCAGTCACAGTGTTGTATTTGCCTTTTTTCCCCCATCATCATCAAATATCTACATCTTTATCTCCTCTCTATGGTGTTGTAATATGTCCTAGTTGCCTAGAACTGATCTCTGCAAAGGAAAGCAATAAATGCATGTCACTTCCACGCTTGGCTCTATTGGTTTCAAGTTCAAATCAAGAGCATTGCTCTGCTGTGCTGCAAATCTACTTCCTCTCTTTAAAGTTTGAACTGTGTTTGATGAAGCAGTAGAGTGAAATCTCATTCTTACATGTCTATTAGATGGACATCTTGTTTTTTCTTCAAATATTCCTGTAGGGTACAGAAGTTAGCTTCTAATTCTTACACCAGTTGGACAACAATCTAAAATGCTGACATCCCTGACTGCATTTTTCCTTGTTTTGTGAATGTCTGTTTAGGCAAGACAAGGAGAGAGAGGGATCCCTTCCCTGGGCCTTGCACCCTCCTGATAGTGTATCCCATTTGATTTCAGCCTAGCCCTGATTCTTTGAGCTTGGCTAGTATGTTTGTTTTGACTAACTTGAGCCTAGAGATGTACAGCCTGCTCTAAGTCTGATCATTTCATGATGATGTAGACTATTTCTCGAGCTTTTCTTTTTTGGTCTACTGAAAATTGCCATTAACAATATACAAAAGCACAGCAGTATCAAAGGATTGAAGTTTTGACCCCTGAGAAGGGGCACAGTGCTCTGAACCCCTCTAGGCCACTGGGATGTGCATATTAAGGGAATTTTCACTGGATTACTCTGAAAGAGTGACTGGCTTTGTAAATATTCTGAACTAGGGTTTGAGTGACTGCAGAGAAAAACTCTAATTTTAAGAGCATGTAGTTAAATCCTTGTAATACCTTAACTTTGTCTTCCCACATACACTATTTGCTTCTTTTTAAAAGCTTTTTTTGCCTCTGGAGACTTTCAAAGTGATGCTCTTTCTTCTCTAGGTTCCATATGCCAAAATGTTGAGCTTGGTCTGGGTTGTTTTTTGTGTGCAGATGATGGAGGGTGCCACTGCATGCTTTATTATCATGCTCCTCAGTGTTCTCAAACAACTCTAGCGTTATGGTTGCAAATAAGATAAATAAGTAAAATAAAGTGGATCTCATCGCAGTTGCCCCAGATAAAAGTTCTTCCTCCTTGCCTAGTAGAGCCATTTGTGCCCTTGATTTTGAGTTATGCAATGATGTTCTTAAGCAAAGACTAGGGAAGTGATTGTCCCCGTGTACTCCGCACTAGTGAGGCCACACCTCGAGTCCTGTGCCTAGTTCTCTGCCCCTCACTTTAAGGAAGACATTGAGGTGCTGGAACACGTGCAGGAAAGGATAACAAAGGTGTTGAAGAGTCTAGAGGGCAAGTCCTATGAGGAGTGGCGGAAGGAGATGGGGTTGTTTATCTTGGAAAAAAGGAGGCTCAGGGGTGACCTTATCGGTCTCTACAAATTCCTGAAAGGAGGGTGTAGCTGGAAGTGAAGGTGAGAGTCGTCTTTTCTTCCAGGCAGCTAGTGAGAGGACAAGAGGAAATTACTTCAGTCTTCATCAGGGAAAGTTCTGGTTGCACATCAGGAACAATTTCTTCACTGAAAGGGTTGTCAAGCATTTAAACAGGCTGCCCAGGGAAGTGGTGGAGTCACCATTCCTGAAAGTGTTCTAGAAATGACTGGACATGGCACTTACTGCTATGGCTTAGTTGACACAGTGGTGTTTGGTCAAAGGTTGGACTCTGTGATCTTGAAGGTGTTTTCCTACCTTAATGATTCAATGCAAAGGACATACATTTGAATGGATGAAGCTGAAATACAGCAGATTTAATAGTTTGAAAGAGGCTAGTTGTCATACTCAGGCACAGTATTGTATTAAAGTATATAATTAATTACATAAATGCAAACAAACAAAATTATAGATCAGGTATGTCTGGTTGTGTGGATTAGGTATGAAATTCTGTAATTTAGGCAGGTCAACACACGCCTCTTAGTTTTAAAGAGCTATGATGTCACCCCCTCACGTGTCAGACAGCTACCTGCTCCAGCTGTAACCTGCCAAACCCCTCTGTTGGATTTGCTGGTCATGCCATGTGAGAGGTGATGGTGCGGAAGTGCTGTGGGGCTGGGTGTGCTGCTGGGGTGTCCTGCCTTCAAAGTCTTTCACTTTCCTTCCACTACAGCTGCACAGAGTGGCCCTCCCGCACCTCCCTCTCTTTCCAAGTCAGTGCACAGGCACTTTCCCAGGGCAGGCAGAGAAGGTGAGTGATCCGCTGTGCCTGTGTGCAAAAGTAAAATAGAAATCTGCTAATAGGATCTGCTTCTTGTAGGTTTTAGCTATTTTGGTTAGGCATACTCTGGAGTTCCTGGATTGCGTGTAGCGACACACGCACTTTAGTAATTCTTTTCCCAAGGCCAAATATTTCTACTTCAAGCTATTTTGGAGCAGTGAGTAGGATGAAAAGTAATTAGAAAAAAACCTAGTATTTTCAAATACCACGCTTGAGTGTGTGACAGACTTGCTGGGTGAGTAATCTCCATGGGTTGTCTATAGAATACTCATCATCTTGGTATTGCAATTCTAAACCATGCGGGGTTTAGGTTCATAGAGTCTGTACGGACTATGATGTCTTGTTCTGCTCTTTGCCTCTCGGGTACCAACCAGCATTGCAGCACAGCTGCACACTGCTGATACGCTATATTGACTAGGTAATTCATGTAAACACATTTCAGAGGGGCAGCCTCACCATGAGCATTGCTGCAGCAATAGGGAGGTATTTCTAGCTGTCACAGGCAGCCAGCCAGTCCTCTGTGCGATGCTCCTTGCATGTGGCCACTAATGGATTTCTGCACTTGCACAGAGCCTTCCTGAGTGGTCGGGGGGGATCTAGCTGTGTGGATCCATTTTAGGATAAAGGCATAGATATTATAGACCACTCTTACTCCCAGAGCAAATCTGCTATGATGTGCAATGGGATGATTAATAAGTCTTTTTGCTATAGAAGTTTAAAAGCATAGCTGTGATACTTCATGTTGCAGCTACTTAAAAAATCTCATAATTATGTCTTAGTACAGTAATGTCTTAATTTCTTTTAAGTAAATTGACTCCCCAGGAAAAACTGTTGTACTGAGAATGAGCTTCATTTGTCACTTACAAATAAATGAATTTCATAACAGCTTGAATGCCGTATGTTGAGCTGCTTATTTCTGATTTAATGAATAATAGAAGAACTGGAGGACATTTCATGGTGTTTTTTCCATTTTTTTTTAATTGCATAATTTGATAAAACTTCTGATACATTTTAATAATTATGTAGTCTGAGACAAGCTCCTGTTGCCCAAATCAGCATCCCACCACAAATAGGTGTAATCCACACTTCCTGTGGACTGTTGACTGAGGCACATATATAAATTTAAGAAGATCCATTCCACTTGCAAAAAATTCGGTATTTTTCTACGGAAATTAGATTGTGAACACCAGAAGGCAGTTATCAAAAATACCATTTGCTAAGCTGCTGTAAATTGGCCCAGTTCCTCTCCCCTGGCTTTGGATCTTCATGAAATGAGAGCAGTACAGTTACTTTCTTGCTTCAATATGGTTCTAACCAGATATGTAGCTATGCTGATTATCACTACTTAAATGTGCCTGGTTTTGATTGCCCTATTGCCCTGGGAAAATAATGCCCTGAGTAGGTTAGTTATTTTTGTTACTGAATTTGAAGCTGCTGTAGCATAGAAGCAATAGCATTCAAATGATCTCCGCTATAATTTTCTAGAATAGATGAGAGCCCAAGTATTCCTCACTGCAAAAAGGAATTTTTTCAGCAATTGACTGTACAGTGCAACATTCCTTTAGCAAAGATGCAATTTTCTTTTTAAAGGACTGTGTACAGGCTCACTCCAAATTAGCTGCATTAGGGTAATCACAATATTCACCAAGTGAAAACAGTCTGTGTTTTGTGTACAGATGTTCAGGGGCATCCTTTTGTGTTGAAATGATGGCTGCAGGACTAGTGACTGTAAGAACTCTTTTGTTGTGGGTAAGTTCTTTTGGTGTGGGGTTTTTTTATTGCCGTTTTTCCATTTTTAAGTTTTACTCTGATATAATCTATAGAGAGGGAGCAGATCTGCAAAGTTGTGTTCCTTCGTTTTGCTTTCAGTGAGGTGGTGCAACAATGCGAAGCTTTTAATTGGCTTGTAAGTTGGAACTCTGCTACGTGTGCCTTAGCTCCTTTTGTTTGCTGAACCGGTAATAAGCTTCCTAAATTGTTCTGCTTCCTCAGTTCTCACAACTGAGAGAAGAGCCTGCAGCGCCTGCAGCTTGCCCCGAGGACCCTGAGCCATTCCCGCTCCTGCTCCCATTTATCAGTGGGAAGTTTTTTTTACATCTTCACAAAGCCTTTGTACTCAGGCAAGCCTGTCACCCTCAGTTTCTGAGCATTGCATTGAAGCGGCTGTGGTACCCAAAGACTTACTTTGAACAGTGGTGTATGAAAATAGAAATTATGGTTGTTTTGTCTGTGTAGCATGACAAGATGTTGTTGTTTAGAAGGTAGCAAATAAGGCTTTAAAGCAGATATTTGACTGAGGACTCAGAAATGGTAGCTTTACAGAATTAAATGTCTTTGCAGACAAGTATAGGTGGAGTGGAAAAGGGAAGAAATGTTCCTTAAAATGGATTCAGACACTATCAAGTCAAAACAGCTTTAGCCAATGATGAGAAAGTGAGTTGATTTTTCAGTATTTCTTCGTTATAAACTTACTGGTTTGTTATTGTCCAGGTATTTCTGAATGATGTAATATTTTTCATTTATGCTAGAAATTGTTATCAGTGTTTTTTCTGTTAAAAGAAATACACTGAACACTTTAGAAAGAAATACATGTTGGACTTGCTGATTCTATAAGTAGAAACAAGCTGAGAATTCTTCTACTCAAGGAGACAATGAGCAAAGTTAAGTTTATAGTTCTTGCACTTAGAGAAAAAATTAAAAATCTGTCACCTGCTCCTTTCTACCTTTCATGGAAAACATAGAAACAGAGTTAGAATTCTGAGTAGTGCCACAGGATAAGCCAACTGTAGTCATAACAAAAAAGATGCCTCATCTGTGTGTGCTTGAGCCCTTTTGGATAAAAACATCCTGATGTTGTTATAGTTTGGCCTGGGTCATTGCAAAGGTATTCACATATACCAAATACTTACTCAGATAACTTCTATTTCATGTTGGGGTGTGTTTTAAGCCTTAAATACTAATTAGAAGTACTTTGTGAAAACTAATATTCAGTCTTGCTTTAAGGTAGTTCTGGTGTACTGACATTGCTTTCAAAATTTTTAAACTATATTGTTACATATTTCCTGACCCTTAAGAAGTCAAATATTAATGCTTAATATACGCCTAAAGTGTAAGACAAGGCTTGCGGGAAACACTTGAAGTTAGATTTCACTTGTTCCTCTGATTGCCACATTCTCTTGTGCCCAATTATTTCAATCGGTCTTGTAGAGATAGTTAAAACCATTAAAAGAGAATGTTAATAATAATATAATTACAAGAGAACTATTTATTGTAGAGTAATCAACTTGCTGTACCAGCTTTTGAGTATCGTCCTATATATATTTTCATTAAGATAGGATTTGGAAGCTTAAAAATAGAAGCATATGTGTATTTTGGAATCAGACAGAACTTGGTTTTATGGAAGTGTGATCTTGAAATATTCCTGTACACTTTTTTTTGTATAGGAAATCATATCATCTAGAATTTTGGGTCATAAAATTTACCAGATAGTTTCTAAAAGCCCTATGTGATTTAAGATCAGTTTGGGTTTTAATTTTGCGGCTGAATAATAATCACTCAGCAAAGTTTGAATGATGGGGAAGAACCTGGAGATAAGATAGAGTAGATGAATAATGATGCAGGAGAGAGATGCATAGTTCAGAAGAAATCAGAGGAAAAGAAGTGGAAAGTCGGAGTAACTTTTAAAGTTTCAGTAAGAAGAACAGGTTTCCATGGAGTATTTATATCTTATCTCTAAATTTAGGCTATTTTTTATTGAGTATTTTATTAATATTGGCATTTGGGTACTCATTTAGAACTGACATTTTTTAATCAAATATTTCTGGACTAACTTGGTTCAAAATGAAAAGGAGGCCTATTTTTCCAGTCAGTTGAGTACATAACATATTTCAGATTCTTGTCAGAGAGCACCTAGCTTTGATAAAACATAAGCTTTGAAATGTTTATATTTTGATAATTCAAATTCATTTGTTTTCATTGATTCTCTGTTTTCTTCTACTGGAAATTGGACGAACCCTCTCTGTAAGGTATATTGGAGAAAATTATTGACAAAAATACTGGTCTAGGCAGCTACTGTAAGGAAACAAAGGCTTTTTTTCTACTGTGATTTTGAGTCTGTCCTGCCTTAATAATGATGGGAAAGAGCAGTGTGTTTTTTCTGATGTGTTAAAACTGTGAAAAAATATGAGATGTTTTTGACTTATGATTCGCACACAATTGCCTCAGATCATTTTGATGCTCTTGGCTAGGCTGCTCTCCTGCTTACAATTCTCCCGGACCCTGCTGCAGGTCTGTGCCTGCAGCTTTAGGTGGAGAAGAGCACCCACCTCTTGTTTGTGCCACTTTCATCCACGCAGCCTGGCCCTTTGCTCACTTCTTTGCTCTGCCCCACTGGGGGGAATCGATCCTTGGGGCATACCAGTGGTAGCACAAGACACTAGGTTTATTTTCCTGTTCCTTGTTTTGGAGACCGGGCATTTAAACCTGGAGATGAGATGGCTCAGGAGGACCTCATGACCATATTCTAGTACTTAAAAGAGTGACTACAAAGAAGCTTCACAAACACACACATGGAGAAGGCAAAAGGGAGTGGGTCCAGGTAATACCAGGAGAGGTTTTATCTTGATAAAAGACATTTTTTACAATGAGAACAGTAATCACTGGAACAACCTGCTGAGGGGCATGGTGGAGGTCCTGTTGCTGGAGGTTTTCAAGATGGGATTGGACCGAGTGCTAGATATTCTCATTTGGGCTCCGTCTCCTGTGAACGGTTGGACCAAATGATCTTGCGAGGTCCTTTCCAGCCTAGGCTGTGCTGTGTTTGTATGAACTTAGAACCCTGCCCTCTCCTTCAAAGGACAAACTTTGGAAAGCAACAAGCAAATTATACAGTTGCAGTATCAAAACTAAAGTCTTGGAGTAAGACCTGATGTGTGATTTTTGTGAGGAAAGCCCTTGTCTGGTTTCTTGTTGTCGTCTGGAGCCTCTCTGGGGCAGGAGTGCCTCCCTCATGGCTGGCCAACCAGGGTGTGGGGGCTGTTGCAGCTGGCAAAGCCTATGGAAGTTCCAAACCTCTTTCTCCTGCGAGCGACTTTATGGTCCTGTAAAAATATGCCTGTTTTCTGGCTGAAGGCTTCTCAAACATCCCAAAACAGCAAGGGTGTGTGCGTTTGCTTGCAGTGGTTGCTCTGGAGCATGCCAGCCACCTCTGACAGCAGAGTGCTGGTGGCACTTGTCCTGCCAAGGATGTCAGGTGAACCTCTGCAATTCCTTCGGAACTTCCTGGGGCAGTTTCCAAACCCTGCGAGGAGATGTACATGATGGTGGGGTGCAGGGCAGTTGTGCTGAAAGCCACAGGGCTGCAGAGCAGTGTGTTGGATGTGGCAGAAGGCTGTTTGTTTGAGGTGTAAGGTTTTGAGGGGAGAAAAGGGCTCCTACCGATTTGTGCTGAGAAGTGGGAAGGTGCGGGGCATGCCAGAAAGGGGGCATACATGCATAGGCAGGTCTGAAGGCAGGGAGCCAGTTTTTGTGTAACTTGAATTATTTTGAAAAAGAAGGGCAGGGGTAGGGAGAAGACACCTTTATTTCTTGTTCTCTTTTTAATTGTAAAAGTGAGGAAAACTGCATAAAATGAGGAGAAACAGCAGAACTCAACATACTGGTACTCTGTACAACCAAATTCCACAAAAGTGGAAACAGGTAATGATCCTAATCACACTGAATTGTCTTCTTAGAACCATCATATATGTACTCATATTTCTCAGGTGTGTATAAATACAACTGGGTTTTTTTGCTAGATAAAAATAATCACTGGGTAACACTCACCACCACTGAAGCTTAACGTGTGTGTTATTCTTTACACATCAAAATTCTTAAGTGGCTATAACATGCCCCGTGCTGCCCGTTCAGACAAATCCCAGCCCTGTGGGGGAGAGCTGCTGGGCCACTTGCTGTCCTGGGGACGGATGTTTCAGGGTGGTCATTCCTGGTCTGCCTTGCACATGGAGGTTGTGGCCATGGTTTTTCTATTGATATTTCAGATAACTTTCCTGCCCTTAACATTATTTCCAAGCCAGGATGCTCACCAATTTTCAAGGTTAAATAAACCTGCCATGAGATCTCCAATGAATAAACAAACACAAGGGGTGTTTGAAAAGATAAATGTTCACACAGCACTACTATTTATCACTCTGCTTATAGAAAACTCTTCTGGTTTTCATGGTTTTTGTTTTTCAATTTTGTCTTCCCCTTCGGTCATATAAATGTGTGTGTGGGGAATATATCTATCTACACACGCATAAATAAAATCTTTTTCTAACTCTTACTGTTTGCTCTTAGTGCTGTAAATCAATCTAAAGTGGCCAAGACAAATCTAAAAGCTAATCCAGTCTTTGGCTCGTCATATAACAGACCACACTTCCAACTGAACTCTTTGCCATCAAAAAAAGTAACCTTGAATTAATGATGTGCTTACTCTTTAAAGTTAGTTGTATTTTTGCCTAGAAAAACAGTATTTACAGAGTGCTGCTCACTGATTCTTCTGTAGAAGTTAGCTTTCTATAAATCATAGTAATCGACTTACTAATTTTTCCCAGGGTTAAAAGATGGAAAGTGCTTAGAAAAAGCTTGCATCCACTTCCAGTGGGAGGAGGGAGGCTCCGTGTCTGAAATCATTAGCTGGAGGTATCTTTGTCCAAAGTAATTTTGAGTGCAACTGAATAGCCTCTCTTAATACACTTTGTTTCTGAGAGGAGGAAAACATATATGATCCCTTCAAATAGTGTTTAGTAATGTTGTCTTTGAGGTTGTAACGATTTCTACTTACATGGTTGTCAGAAACATCCTTAAGAGCTCCCCTTCAACAGAGGAGGAAATTATTATGGCTTGTTTGCTGCAGTGGTTGTTATGGGCAAAACTTACGAGAAGTTGTACTTTATTTTTTGTTTAAAATAAACCCTGCAGAGTGTTTTCTGATGACTGTTAGTGCTGGCTGTGGTATTACAGTTGAAAAGAAGAGTGATTTTAATTCCCTGCTGTTGTTTTCCTCAGCTGAACTGTGCAGGATATTGTTTCCCATCTGTTTAGATCTGTATGATATTAATAATGAGAGTTGTTTGCTAGGCAGGCTGATTTCATTTTCACCTTGAATACTTCATGTTTTCAAACTGAATCTTTTCAGATTTCCTCATTTCCTTCCTTCCTAAAGGGTCTACCTTTATCAGTTTCAGAACGTGCTGTAGCTGTGTTCCGTGTATGTATGGGATTGTCTTGGTCTGGGTTTTTTGTTTTTTTTTTTTTAAATACGTGAACCTTTAACTGGGCTTTGATAGACACATCACCTTGGACTTGCTGAGCTGCAGGTTTTATTAGGCAAGTAGCCCTGATCTTTTAACTGAACTGCCGTGATGGATTATTACATAGGGTTGGAATCTGCCCTTCAGCGAATGTGTGTTCAAGACACCCTTCATCCTAAGTCTTGCTTTTTAAGGTGACAAAATAAAAATACTTCTATTTCAGCACCAAAACATGGTGACTCTCATTGAAATTTCAGCCTTTTTTCTGGGCAGTTCATGAGCAGTATGACCAAAACAGAGAGAGGTTAATACAAAGGAGGGCAGGGGTAACCCAAAACATTGCTATGTAAGTCTAACATTTTTTCTTTCCCCTAAAATCTGGTCACTTCTCACTCATTATGTAGGAACAGCTACTGGTTTCTTGGGATGTGCACTGAGGAGCAGAACAGCTCTTCCTTCTCTTCTGTTAGCAGCTGGTGGCCCCTGTGCAGTGAGCAAATGGATGGTTTGCTGACTTCTGGTTACTTGTGCACCAGCAGCCATTTCTCTAACAGAATTGTTTATTTATGAACATCTTTTATGTATAAAGTATTTGGCCCAGCATGACCATATTCTTTGATAGTGGGCATGTGTGGCTTATTAAGATAGAAATAGAAGAATGTAGTAATGTCTGTTTTAAAGGCTTTAATTTTCTGTCAAAAAAGAAGCCTCTTTTAAGCCTCTGTAAAAAAAAAAAAAAAGAAAAAAAGAAAAAAAGTAAATATCAGTGATTCACATAACAGTTGGACTTGACGAGACATTGTGTTTAAAAATACCTGAAACCTGGTACAGTGTTTGGTTTTGATAACTATTGTTTTACTCAGTTGCTACCCAATGGACAGACTAGTAGGATTTCACCCTATTACTGTTTGTTTGGGCTTTTTTTTAATTTTTGTCTTATGTGGTGAAAAATTATCCTGTTTTAATTGATGACAGTTCTTGGAATGAGGAAAGGTTTTTTTATGTATCTCTGCTCCATAGCTGTCATGTCAGGTCTGGAAGTCTGAGAGGTGGACAGTCTCACTGTCTCAGTAGAAACCACAGTGAGATATGAACGGCAAAGATAAGAAATAACTTGTAAATAGATACTCAGACATAGAATAACTGTACAGCAAGATTTAATGGTGCAAATGTCAAGAACTGAAGTACGGTATAAAACTAGATCATCCTTACTGGTTTTGTGACACAAAAAGAAAAATACTCAGGTAGGAAAGAACATAGTTTGGGATTTAGTGTTGACACTGGGGCAAGGGAAGATGATGACAAAGTTGTTACAAGAATTAAACCAGGATTATTTTGTGATCTGTTTAGGTGCAAAGTGAATGTTAAGTTACAAGTTTTTGATTATAAAGTCTTATATTTTGGTGCCAAATAAAGCTGCGTTTGTTTGATTTGCAGGATCAGTCAGGCTACATTTTCTGCCAATAATTGTCTTCTTATAACCACAACTGCAGCACATCAGAAAAGGGGGAAGGGGAAGAACAAATGAACACGAGAAAATAAAAAAAGTAGATTTTAAATAGAAAATACAAACTAACCTATGTGCAGGCTCATTGTAGACTTAAAAAGTCTAAACACACATTAGAAGGAATTAAGCTAACTGCCCTTTGTCTTCCAAAATGTATAATTACACTGTATTACAAGCAGATAATTTAATTGCAAAATCATTATTCAAGTGTCTTCAAAAGGAATTAGAACAAAGTATTGCCTGACAAGCATGTGCGACCTTCAATCTCTCGCATTCATCATGCATTTATCTCTACTGAAGAGCTTTCTGTTATCACCGTGTACTCATCCACACCACGTGTTACTAGTCTGTCATAGCACTAAATAAGTGTGTGTGCCAAAGAGTCTGGCTATGTGATTAGGTTTGGTGTATACGGTGTGCCATCTCCCACAGGAGAAAGTTGTGAGTGGCAATTCAGCAGTCACCAGCCTTAGTACATTTTTGCTACTGTTCACTTGTGCAAATAATTATCCTTGTTTCCTTTTAGAGTGTGGTATGTTCCATGCAAGTAATTTTTTCAAGCTTGTCTGTTACCATCCATTCTTTTAGCTAAAGGGTGATGTTTTGATGAACTGCACTCAGTTGCTCATTCTGCTTTTTATAAGTAACCCAAAAGAAATTACCAATGAAAATTATTCTTCCATTGTTGTTGGTCAGTTTATCTTGGCAGTTTAATGTCATGACACTGGATTAAGTTTCTTTTAAAGTATTGGTCTTTAAGCCTCTCAGTTTAAATGTCAGGCAGTTAATTGCTACAGTATAACATCAGTACAGCATAACATCGTAGGTTTTTTTTCCTAAAATATTTAACTTGTGTGTTTAAATCTGTGGTTTTTGCCTATGTCCTGTCTTTTTTTTTTTTAGTTGCTTTTGTTCGTGTGAGTTATTCAGAAAATGTGCAGAAGAAGATACTGAGTTTTTATATGAACTAATAGGTTATTAAAAACATAACATACAGATTTCTGTATTTGTTGTTTCTAGAAACTTCCATAATTTTTGATAGACTTTCTTAAGTTTGCAAAATTTTCTTTTTGCCAAGGCCATTTTGTTGTGAGTAGCTGAGGCCTTGAAGATAGAAAACCCTTATTGATGTAGGGTATCATACACTGAATATACTGTATTTCTGAAGGCATGCAAATGAATAAGAATTTTGATACAGGTTTCAAGTGTCTGGCTACAATTTCAAGAACTCAGTTGTCTGTATTTCTTCAAAAAGAAAGAAAGCGTAGAGGATCACACCTTTCTGTCCATCCTTCTTTCTTCTCACCAATAATTAGCTGTTGAAGCCACTAATCAGCTTCAGCCAAATTTGACAGAAATGGTAGTCTAAAGGGTGTTATGTTCCTGCAAAGATGGTACAAGCAGGTGATACCACAGAATGCAGTAAAAACTCACCCATATTACATGTCCCAAAATTCACCACCCTTGGCAGGTAGTTGGTTATGAATGCCCTGACCTCTGAGAACATTTCAGCAGAGAATCTGGTGCTGAGGCACAGCCCTGTAAGAAAAGAGACTTTTCAGTGTCCCATAGAGGTTTTTTTGAAGTTGCTTGTTCAAAGAATTTGAATTATCAGAAAAATTAGATTCTGTGAACCAGATTTCCAGCTCTGCCCTTACCTATGAACGAGAACACAAATTTGCTATGCCAAGTGCTACAAAATCAGGTGCAAGAGTATACAGGGGCAGAAGGAATAAAGTAATAAAAAAATGATACTGTGATGGAACACCCATACGAACCTTTTAATAGAAGTTTGTAATTATAGACAAATATAAACCACTTCTTTCCTGTTCAAACATTTAACATTGATTTCTGCCTTTTTCTTTTTTTTTTTTCGTTCAGAAAGCATCTGGACACTGATGTTGAATTACTGAGTCTTAACACTTACATGCCAGCATTTGGACTTAGTTCTGAGTCAAGTCAGTCTTCTCCAGATGGTTGAAGGATTAACAGAAATACTCCAAGAAGTGTAATTCTATAAGTATTTTCATTTTCTTAAAAAACAGTGTCTTGGGCTCGTCTCTCTGGTCTCTGAAATGAATTCAGGTAACAGTGAAAAGAAAACAGCATGCTTGTAGAGTGCACGTGTCTGTGCAAGAGCCTGTTTGTGTCTGAAGAGTAGAGTGATCCTGCCAAGGGAGTACCAGGCGAGTCGCTGTAGTTCTCCCCTTGTGCCTGCAGTGCCTGTTGACTGCTGCTGCTCAGGACTTCTCCTGAGCTGGGGCAGAGGCTGACTTGTCATGGTTGTAAAAACTGCACGTTGTTAAATAATATTAAATACATCTCAACTTCTTTCTGTTTGGGCCATGAAGGTCACAAAGGAGGGTAGGGACACATCGGTGCAAACTGGAGCCTCCCTTCATCCCATCTGGCTTTGCCACACATCATTGCCAAAGTCTAGATAAACTTTGACAGAAAATACTGAATACAGGACCCGATCTCTGTGCTTAGCACTCCTTACTGCAAAGCTTAGTGACCCACTATGTTTTAATTGGCCTCTTAGCGTTGACCCAAGTGTGCTGTCAGTCCTGGATTCAGTTTATGTTTTCATCTTTGCGTATCATTTAAGAACTTTGCATACAGCTTAGTCACTTGGTACTTCTGTTTTATCCTTCAGTTTTATAGGTTTTTGTGAATCTTTGTAAAAGCTCCAAATTTTTACCCTGGAAAAAAAAAAGGAACACCTTCCTCTTTTTGAGACTTGAAAAATCAGTGAATGCATAATCCATTCCTCTCTCTTGTGTAGAAAAGTTTTGGTTTGGTAAAATATCTTAATTATTCTGCAGGCTAAGAACCTGCATGTATAATGTGACTTGTGTTCTGAGTTTGCATAAATGGCTAATACAATTTATAACAGGAACGTGGTGAATAATCATCTGAGAAATTACAGATTAAACTAAGATTTATCTTTTGCAGTGGCAAAAAGGCAGAGTTAATCTTTTTAGCACATTTTAAAGTACTGAAAATCCAAATAAATTCCACTTAAGAACACGGGTTCACATAACTCTTTCAAGGGATGCAGTAATGATCAACCTTATTTGAGTATCAGTCCATCTCCATACTGTCACTTGCTCTTGAAAAATAATCGTCCACGTACTAACCTAGTAGATCTAAGGTCTTCTGTATCCATAAAATGCTGTCTCTCTGTCAGAATGGAGCAGGGAAGGGGAGCGGGACATGGCTCAGTTATAGTTGTGACTGTGTCTCACTGGTCCCTCTTCACCTTGGGTAAGAGTTGAATGACACTCTTGCTTGTGGAGCCTTGTCCTTTTGGGGATATTGGTTTGGTGTCTAACAGACACAATTAACATTTTCTGTGCACAGTGGCCAATATTAAATAGTTGGATCAAGAGTGTTTGTTAAAAATGATCATACATAGATATATACATTACAAATGTAATATTTTTGTTCTCTTTGTCTGGGGCACTGAGTTTGCCAGTGCTTTGTCAGGTCTCAAAGTGTCTTGCAGGTGGACTTGAATCCAGTGAAAGCTTTGAGTGTGATATTCCTTGAGAGTCAGAAGCTCACAGCTGAAGGACGGGTAGAAAACTAGGCAGAAATTCCAACAAGGATGTGTTAGGTTCTTGACAGAAGACCTAGAATGATTAGATTCTCAGATGAGGTCAAGTGTCTGCGTAAGCACCAGATGGAAAAGTACATGTTCTGGATTTAAAAGGGCAAGTGGTTGGATCCCACTAAATTATATGAATTTATTAAGGATTATGTCTAGGGGCCAAGACTGGGGGATGCAAAAGCAGGAGCTGTGTGGAGTACTTGGATAAAGTGACCAGAAACATAGTTAAAACTATGTCTATACACAATGTTATTAATATGAAGTTCATTGATGTAGTACTTCTACTAAAATACAAAAAAAAAGGTTAAAGACAAACATTTAGTTACTGAAGCTTTTTCTCCCTATGGGGACTTACTGTGCATGTTCCTAGAATAATTGTTTTTTTTTTTTTGAAAATCAGTGCATGTTCTCCCAGAAATAAATACATGGAAATACAATTAGTGTGAAGCACAGCAAAAGCAACATTTTGACATTGTTGCTGTTATGGGTTTAAGGTTTCAGAATTTTTCCCTTTCCCTCACCTGCCTGGACTGGGAGTGAAGCCTGGAGCAG
>JAWWEU010000001.1:104470413-104524950 GCA_035583155.1 Acropternis orthonyx | reverse complement strand
TGTGATTAATCGTGTGGAGTCCTCTGTTCTATTAGCCCCCAGATATCTTAGTTTTCTTTTTTTCAAACTAAGACAGTTGCTCCTAATCATAATCAAGCCCACAAAGGATGAAGTTCACTTGATCATGTCTGCTGTGGACTAATCAGCTTTGTGGCTCTTTTTTTGGAAGCTTTTGCCAAATCACAGTGGCCCATCTGCATGCAGTGACTTTGCAGAGGCCCATGGCCCTGCAGGAAGAGACCACAGTGGCACGCAGCATGTACAGAGGTTGCCGGGGCTCCCCCAAAATGTTGTCCCATGACCCTTGAGTTACCTGAAATTAGAGATTTGCAGCTCTGTGTGCTGGTGCTGTGAAAGTTTAGTTTTGGATAAAAGGAGCTCTGGCAGCAGAGTAAAGGCCTTCAGCAGTGTACTTTAGTGCCTTTTGCTGAGCAGCTTGGCTCCTGGCTCCTTGCTCCAGGCTCCTGCCACAAGTGGGAAAAATCATCCCAAACTTCCTCTTGTCCATAAAGCAACATTTGAACTCCTGAACTCCCGGTTCTGGCTGCTGGTGTGGGGGGCTGTGGGAGTGTCTGGCCTGTAGTGGAGGCAGCACAGCCACCCACTGCCAAGGGGAAGATGACACTGAAGAGCAGGAGCATGAAGACAGGAGCTCAGCCCAGTGTGCTCCAGCTGACCTGGGCACTCACATCCAGGAAGCTCTCTGTTTTCCTCAGGTGATATTTGCAAATACTGGCTCCTGCACACCTTGGTTTTAAATTACAGCACAGGGTGTTGCAGTGAAGGTTTGAACAAGCGTTCACTGCTGTCAGCAGGGACGCAATCCGCAGTACACTGAGCGTTGTGGTGCACCTTGGCTGCAGGTCAGCGCCTCGCCCGCCTGAGGGCTGTGCAAAGGCTTCCACGAGAGCTCCTGCTCCCTGCGTATGGAAAAGCAGCTCAGTGCTTTTGCCCTTCACTTTTGCCATCTTTATGCACCTCAGCTGCCGTTTGAGAGGGCAACACAGCAGTGACAATTGTAAAAGCACCACAGCATACGGTTACTGTTCAGTGCCATACACCAGCCAAGCCAATTAACTTGAGTAGGAAGCGTGTTTTAATGTGCATTTGGGGATTACAAGCTGGCAGGAGGTGGGAGATATGGATACTAACAGTTCCCGTCTGGTCTGCTGATGCTAAAAATATCTGAATTTGTCGGTGAAATGCTAGTTTTTCACTGAGCTCTGGTTACCTAATACCTAATAATAACTACATAACATAGCAGATATTGGTACATAAATGTATATTTAAGTCCAGAAACCCTTTTAATGAGAAATTGAAGTGGGCTAGAATACACTATAGATGCAAAACTTCTGGATCTCTTTGGTAACAAAAGTTGCTAGCAATAAATGGAATTTCTTTAATTTGGATGTGTATGTTCCTAAAAATGATGTTTTTCAGATTGAATTCACTGCAGTAGAGAAACAAATGTATATGATCCTAAAATCCTTCCCTTAGATAATTTGGGCAAAATGACTGTGACTTGAAGGTTATCGTTTTACAGTGAGGCTTTTTCTTGCAGAAGTCGAAGTGAACAGGCAAGCAGTGCTTACAGTGTTTATAGCTACTCTCCTTCCAACAAATGTGTTTTACATTGATTGTGATAGTACGTGAGTGAGAGGACTTCTTTTTTCAGACTTGGGTGGGGCATACAGGGGCTTCCTGATCTGAACAAAGTATTTCCATATTTTCTGTTTTAACACAGTGGCTCTGCTGAAGTCAGTGAAACTAGTCTGTGCAAGTTAGTGAATGCATAAATTGTAAATACATGTTGAGACTACTGCTAATTCGGGAGATTGAAAAAAAAAAGTCATGGAAAAAAAATTGCTTCATTTGTAACGTTTATAGCTTTGGGGTTTGGGGGTTGGCTTGTTGTTTTAGTACAAAATTTCCAGCTAGTGCCACCAATTACTCCTTGGCAAACACTACTAGTTTCAAAACACTAATTGTGGATTGAAAGCAGTATTTTTGTTTATTTGTTTTTAATCCATTCCAGGATACATAATGTTTCCTTCCAGAAAGCTCCTGGACAGGCTAGAAGGGAAGATTCTACCTACAGAATGGGTCTGCGATTTAGTGGTGTTTGAAAAATACAGCTATAAATGTTCACGTGTGTTAAATCTGGGAGAAAGACACCATCAAGTGCTAGATATGCCTATGGACTGCTCTCTGTCTGAGAGATTACAGAAGCACATAAATAAAACATCAGTGTAGAGCACACATTGACACAGTGCTGCTGCTTTCTGTGTGCTTAGCGTGGTGGGCTGTCTGGTAGGGGCCTGTTCGGTAAACTAAATAGTTAATTTATTGTTATTATTTGTCTAGTGTTTTAATAAGTAAAAACATTCTACTAAGGTGTCCTATCAGTTCTCCAAGTGCTCTTGAGGTGCATCTGCTGTGTCTGCCCCATACTGGAATCTCTGTGGGGCACTGTTAAGGCTGCACACACTGTTTGTACATAAGGCACACAGTCCTATGGAGCTGGTTATGTGTCTGTGGGCTCATGCAGAACTGAGATCTGCTTTTTATATTTTAGCAAGTTTTTCCTCCCCATGCAGTGATATTTCTGTTAATATATGTGATCACCAAATGACCTGTATATGTAATTTCAAGGTTATTTGACCAGCATTTTGGAGCGATTTCACTTTAAACTTAAATAAACATATCAGTAGGATGTATTTTGCTACTGTAATATTTGTGTAAATATAGTTTGCAGTTGAAGTTCTTGATTCAAGTTAATAATTTGAAAATTCAGGGTGGGGAGCAGGAGCATAAGGCAGGTGTCCTAGTTGCTTAACTGGAGTGTGCAGTCCTTGACAGATTCTCTGTTCTATCTGCTCAATTAGCCTGGGGTGTCTGAAATGTCACTGTGTTTGGCAACTGTTTGCCTTTAATGACTTCATCTACTTAGCATCTTTATAGCAACAGATAGCCCTCCTGGCATTTTAATTAGACATAATAGAAAATAGCCCTTTTTCTTTTCTGGTTATATTTGAAATCCAGCCTGACAAATGTAAAAATAAAATTAAGTAGTTGAAACTGGAAAAATTCTGATTATTTGTATTAAGATTTTTAATTAAAGAAAATGTAAAAAAGATGACAATTATCAAAAAGGACAACAATCCACTTAATCTTACTGAACATACCTGCAAAGCCCTTGTGTTGTTTGCCTGTTGCCTCTACACCAAAGCCTCTCAGATATATACCATAATTAAAATTTAGGAAAAGTGCCAATAGAAAATATCATTCAGGTAGAGTCACATGCAGTTTTATAACTTTTTTATCTTAAAGTATAGTCAGTAACTGAAAACTTGAACATTTCTTGATTCAGTAATACCCAGAGGGAAGTGGTGGCAGGGGAGAAAGTATCTTTTTTATTGTCTCAGGAACAGTCCCAAGGGAGAGAAAGTAAGTTTTTAGGGTGCAAAACCTTGATTTTATGGATTAAGTTTATATTATTTGAAACAACCGAATTTGCCAGTAGAATGATGGATGTAAGTGCAGTGGTGTCTCGGGCTTGTCTGGTCCCCGGGCAAGGCCACCCCTTGGCAGGACTGCATCCAAACTGGGAATTTCACCAGCGCAGCAACATCAGTGTAAATGACACATACTGTGGCAAAGGTCTAAAAATGTTGGACAATGTCATGCAGAACGGACAAAGGTCTAAATGTGTTCAACCTGATCGTGTAGAATGGACAAAGGTCTCGGTATGTTGAACTCTTATGCAGAGCTGACCTCAGATCCCCAGCTGACTTTCCTTCTGTGTCAGGCTATCAAGGGCTTCAGTATCTGCTGTGTATAAATGCATTGTGGGATATTATAGAGGACAGAAGGGTGTGTAAGTTGAACAACAAAGCGGGGAGGGGGGGGTGGGGGGGAGGAGCGGAAAGAAGAAGAATGGAGACCTTACCTGCTGACAATTACTCAGGTGTGAATTTCAGGAGAGGTGGTGTCCAAGCAACTGGTTGGTCCTTCTGAAATGTAGTCTCAGCTCCCAGTAACCTGATTGTCCTGCTCAAGAACTTGTTTTCTCACCAGAAACAGGACATGGATTTCAAAAGACTGATCTTGACTTGTGTCTCATCAGGACAGGACAACCTTCTCTGTCTTGAGTAACGACCAAGAAAGCTTACACAAGCAGTATGCGGAGCAGAGCAGAGTGTGTGTGGACAAGTTCTTACAGTGTTTCATCAGCCTGAATAGGTTTACCTTGCCCATGAAAAAGGGTTGAAGCAGTGATTAACCTGTCCGTTTTTACTTCTGTGAATATTTATTTCAAAGTAACACTGAAGTATTGAAGGAATCCTGCAGCTGGGATATTAGTGCTGCAAGAATGCTGCTGACATTTTAAGTGGTCTTAAGTTATGGTCTTTTCCTTTGGAAATGCTCATTGTAATGAAGTCCCAGAGGAACAGCTGTTCCCCCCAATCAAAAAATGAGGTCCAATCTCAAGGAATTAACCAAGTGGTTAGATTCATGCCTTTGAGAGTGACTTTTTGGAAAGGGGAATTTTGGGAGGGCTGGGAGATGAACTAAGAAGTAGCAGCAATTTGTGTGTGTGTTTCCTTAGAGTAAAATCTTTGATGTTATTATTTGAGCAGTTCTCTTATTCTTCTGCAAGACTGGGAATAAAGGTTTATAGCAGAACTTTCTGCCAGTGTCTTCTTGTATTCATTACTCTGGTTGGCAGAAGGCACAACCAGGCTGCATTTGTGTCCTGACTCTTAAGCATGTTGTTAGCTGTTACATGCCTTTCTAACCGAGGGATCAGAGGCTTAGCTTTAAATATGAGGAAGGCTCAGGATAAATCTGCATATACAGACTATTAACCTGGGGTCACTTAGCACAGTGGGAGCTTTTTTGCTGTGGGCCTTTGTTCATTCAGACCTTGTCCTGCCCTCTGCTGGCAGTTCCCTGTTAGGGGACTGGGATGTAGAGCTACCTGTGCCAGCTTGCTGTTTGCAGTCTGTTTTGTCAAACGGAATGTGAATTCCTGTCATTAATGAAATTCCTTGCCGGAAGCAACTGCTGTGCCCGCTGTGTTTATAACGTATATTATGTGAAGATGTGTAGTAAATACACTAATTTTGGCTTTCGAAAATCATCCCAAGGTACAAGCTGCTTCCCAGGGAACAGTTATTCTGTCCTTCAGAGCTATATTTACTTTCTGAAGGCAAGCAAATTTCTGATTTTTGGCAGGCACGCTGATTCACAAAGTCAAGTACTTGAGTTAAGAAATGCCAGTATTGAGGATGCCTGTGCTGTTTTAATGCTACTCTTACCACATGCGTATGTGTTTGATACCTGTACTTACTAGATTGCATACTGTTTTCCTCCACTGTGATTTTTTGCATGGTGGTGTATTGCATGTGTAATGAGCAGTAATTCTGTGTAATTGTAGTTTCACCTGTGTCATAGCCACGTCTGGAGTGCTCTTCTCCAAGACAGGCTTTAGATATAGTTCTGTCTACTCTTCAGTTTCAGAAAGAAACACAAGTAAGTTTGAATTTGGTTCACCTCTTAACAGTGAATAAATAATGAAACAGACCTAACAGGGGAAAACCCATAGTATATGCATAAGACCAGGCAAAATAAGGATTGCACAGACTTTCAATTCAGATGCATCCTCTTTTCTTATAAGTATCTGACTTTACAGCCTTGGTCATCTTTTAATATTGTCCAGGTGGAGTTGAGACATCCAAATGCTTCAGACAGCCAACTTGAAAAACTTTGCCTCTACTTTGGACAGCTATGGCAGTTGCGAACAAGGTTTTTAGATCCACCTCTGCTAGTTGTGTTCATGAAGCAATCAAAGTAGAGATGAGTTAGCTGTAATTTTATTGACAGGCATAATGGGATATATTTTTGCTGATGGGTTTCAGAGATAGTTGCTGTGAGCCTGAGGGTGATGGGAATCAGTGCAGGATTTTGTGAACATAGTACATGAACATGAACTGTCTTGCTGTTCCTCTCCTCTCCCTCCAGCTTATTCCCATCCTGGATTCCATTCTTCAGGTTCCACCTCTCCATCCGAGTTACATCTTTTGCCACAGAAGACTTTAACTTGTGCCTGTGCTTGTTTATTTCCCGTTCTTCAGCCTCAGCTTGTTCCCAAGATCAGTCTTCTGGTTTTGGACTCTTGATCCAGTCTTGATTCTGCTTCCCTCTCCTGCTTCTAGCCTGAGTTTTGGGTTTCATGCTGGTTTGACTTTCAGATCTCTGAAAAACTTTCCATTGGAGCTATAATGTAACTATGCTGACAACAGGCACCTTCTTGCCTACCTTTTGCAGGTCCTTCAAAGTAGTTACAAACGTTTGCCGCGGTTGTTTTACTGAGCTGCTGCTGCTTCCTCTCTCTTCCTTGTCAAATGTGACAATAAATGGCAGCCAAGGGAATAAATAAGTGGACTAGTATGGAAGTAGGATGAGCCTTCAGTAATAAATAACTATGTATTTGACCCACAAATTTGGTTGTAATTAACCAGCTGGGAGCTGTAATCACAATTTTCCAGGGGTCTGGTTGTTATCAGGTAGTCGCTGTCTGTGTGTGCTGAGGAGGATTAGAGATGGTGTGAGGATTAGAGAGCTGTTACTGTAATGGGGGACATCTGAGACCTGTGTTTCTAGCCAGTCACTGGGGACCACTGAGGCTGGCTTTCAACCTTCCTGCAGAATAGTACAGAAAGGTAATTCCTATGCAAAATCCTTGCTCCCACAAACAGGATGCCTTTGGAAAGGAGCCTGCAAGTGTGACTTTTCAGGAAGCAAGTTGGGGTTACAGTCTACATAACTTTTCCACTCATATTTACCTGATAAAATTAACAACTGCAGTTCTCAGAGCAAAAGAGAAAGGAACTTAGTTATAATTCAGTAACTCAGTAGGAAGCCCAGATAATGATTGCAAAGGATGTAAACTGTGCTGTGGGACACCATGCCTGTTTGCACTGCTCAGACCCCAGGAGATCCTGAAAACAGAGAGAAAGGAGAGCACTGGAGGCCTTGTCAGCTGTTTTTAAAGGATACCATCCTTTAGATGACCTGACAAGGCACTATTTGGTGGCCTTACCTGTGGTATTGCAGAAGGGCCGTCTGAGGTCTGTCTTGCTGCTTGTTCCAGGGCCTGCAGGCAGGTGACCCTGAGGCACCTTGTGTGTCACACTCTGTCTTTCTGCCTCCTTAAGATGGGCTTTTGAGTTGCTTATATGCTGTGCAAAGAACTGGGGTGTCTGGATCCAGGTACATAACATCCTTAGGCAACCTTCCCCCAAAGAAGTAACCTATTTTTAGATACCAACTCGAGGAGGAAACAATGTGCCTCCTACCTGGAAAAGCAGACAGGAGGGCTGCTGAGTGCATAGCCTCATCCAGCAGTAATTGCTGGTTGTTGAAATGAGCTGGTGCTAGTGAGCAAGGAAAGTGTGGGGCTATGGTAAGCCATGAATATGAAGGCCGGGACTTTCCATAGCTGATTACTGCTTTGCTGAGCTACCTTTGTCTTTTTAGACAAAAAATTCAAAATGAGCTTGTTAACAGAGATAACTTAATTGCATCCTTGTGGTTTTTTTCCTAAGAAAGTTTTACATTTTGAAACAAGCTCTAACAGCAGGCTTGTTGTTTGCTCTGAGGAGTCGGGCACTTGCACTGAAGAACTGTGCATGGAGTTCAGCAGTAGGAGCAGATCATGCTGAAGATGTATCCAAATCCCAGCTTGTTAACCTGCCTGTATACAAGTGCAAAATTGGTTTTGTTATTGGAGTTGTTAAATGAAATAATTATGATTTATTTTTGGTGACTTTTTTATTTCTTTTGGATGGTATGTTGGTTTTGCTAACACCTTTTTAAGACTTCTTTTTTTTCTCTTTGTCTTCAGCCATTGATGGATTTCTAAAAACTGATGAAAGACAAAGACTGGCAAAGGAAAGACGAGAAGAAAGGGAGAAATACCTTGGTAAGTTGGCAGGAGGTGTATGTATTATTTATGTATATGTTTAATAGGATTAAGTAACAACATTTTTTTCTGTTGTGAATTTTAAATGTTGTGGTTCAACCTGTCCCTAGTCTTTATCACTTCTTTTGAATTAAATTAAAAACATAATCTGTCTTTCTGGATTCCCATTCAAATGTTTAATATTCTATAGTCACAAGTTGATATTCTTCTTTGAATAATGTGCTTTTTGAATATAAGTTTATGTTCAAGGTACTGGCTGTTAGGATTCTGATTTGTAAAAATACCAAAGAAGCCTTGGATAATGCTCAGGATAATATGTAGGATGACTTGGTAATACAGCCTTAATTTTAGCCTGTTAAGTTTTAGTCATATTGAAAGATACCACGGAGTTGTTAAGTGTGGCATAAAGCAGATACTTTTCCATAAGTTTTAAAATGGTTAAACTTTCAAGAGGATGAGAAAAATTATTATTCTGTTCCTCAATAACATAACGATTGATTTCAGAGGGTTTTTTAAATAATCAGTTATTTTTAATCTTATTAATATGACCAGGGAAACATTGAGAGAATTGTAATATATATATATAAAAATTAAAAATCTGTCTAAGGGGAGTGTGCGTATACACAGTTTATCTATATATTCATATATATATGAATGAAATTAACTCTCCAACTTTGGATATATAAAATATGTTGAACAGTTAACTTCACTTTTCCTTATTGTAGCAATGAGAAAGGCTGGTAGCACTGTTCCTAGATGTTATCTGACAATACCTGTCAGAAATTGTCAGTGTTCTATGATTTCTGCAAAATTTAAGCTAGGCATTTATTTTGAGGAAATGTCAACTAAACCAATATGGACATCTGTGAAAAGAATCCTAGGAAAGTACTGTTTTTCTTGCACTAAATAAATTGTTGACCACTTCTTGACAAAACCTGAGGCTTGAGACCAGTGACTTGGCATTTTTAGTACCATGGGCTTAGTCAGCAAGATTCCTTTTGGTAGTTCAGGTGAAAATTTGCTGCTGTTTGGTATTTAATCTCCCCTGAGGTTCTGTCTATCTGGGACATGAACCAGCCTGAGTTGTAGCTTACCGCTCTTCCAGGTATGCTCAGTCTAGGCTCTCTCTTCTGTCCTCTTGATTATCCCTTCTTTGCTGGTTCCTGAGAAAGTGACATGATCAGTAGATTGGAAAGGATTTGGATTAGAAAGCAGAAGAGGAGATGAGAGGGAAACTGAAACGTGTAAATCTGGGAGTGGTTGGCCATGGGGATTTGGAAGGTTTTTTCCCAGACATCATATATGCATTCTGGAAACATACCTTTTTAGGGTTAAGTTCATTTCTGTAATGGGGAGCTTTGGATTTTGGTCATGGTTTGACTGTGGCAAATTTCTTCTGCAAGTTCAGAAAAATCAGCATGTTCCCAGAAGGTCCGACCTTTAAGCAGTCAGTAGGTACTTGAAGCAATATGGAATAACCTTTTCAGCAAAGCCAAAACTCATTCATTAATCAGCTGTTTAGTATCCCTAAATTAAGGAACAGGAATTGTATGTATGTCCATGATGACAGCATGGTTTGCTTCTCTGTCCAGAATCAGTCCCTGATTTCACCTACTTAGAAGGTAATCTTAGCACAATCTCTGGGCACCTAACTTAATTTTTGGGTTTTATGAACTCCAGCATGCCTTTTTTCATCTGCTCTACCTGGCCTGGCTAGCAGTTGTGAACAATTAATGAGTGTTCACTTGTCTTCCACTGTCTCTGAGGTAACTCTTTCTCTGTTTACAAGTCTGACTCTTCACACATTTAATCCAGGCTCACCTGCAGCACTGACCACCCCCTCATACTGCTTTGTCCTGAATGGGGAGGAATAGTGGATTTTCTTAAGGTAAAAAAAGGAAGACAACATCAATTATATTTCTAACAAGAATAAGCTAGAAGGTGTTCTGTAAAGCAGGCTGAGTTTGAGGAAGAATTATTTTAGGAGGATTCTGTATTCAAGGGGAAGAAATACAAGTGTTGGAAAAGGATCTGGGTGTTGGAAAGACTCTGGCATTCAACCAAGGGGCTTGAGGGTGGAGTGAGGCTGAGAGGGACTGAAGGTCACAGGTGTGGTTAAAGAGCCTGAGGGCAGGAGCTGAAGGAAAAAGGCTGATCTTAGAAGCGGGAATTGAAGTGGCTGGACAAGAGCAGAGGAATGATGGGAAGATACAGCGAGAGTTAGAAGTGCAAAAATGTAGAAACTAGAACTGAAGCAGCAGTGTGAGGCTGAATAGGTGAGCTTGATGAAGGACTAGCTCTTGTGCAAACAGTATTAATTCTGGCTTTCCCTAACTTTCAAGTTCTTACCTTGGCAACTGTGAGAATATTCCTTCCTTGATACCGGCTGTATGTGTGTTGGTATGTGACATTACAGGCTTCTGTGTGTGTAGGCATGCTTACTGAACTGCTCTTTCCTGCCTTTTTATGGAATACACTTGCATGAGAAAAGTGAATTTTTCCTCATGATTTGCCACATCAACTTCTGCTACTTGTTGTGCTATGTAAACCTGAAGCAACAGTCCCCTATGCAGTGTTGCAGTCTGAATTTCTGTGTCAAGGTGATGTCTCAAGAAGATTATTGCTCCAGTTCGAAAAAACAACTGGGCAAACCCTCTGTAACAGAAGTAATTTTTTTTTCATGTGAAGAGGCAGAAGTGGGTAAAGCTGTAGTACCAAATTATGAGCTGAATGGTGTACTCTCAACACGTCATAGAAAACTTAGGGTATGTTGTTTTCATGTACTTATTTTGAAGGCAGTTCCATAACAAGAAATGCAGTTTTAAAGCAATTCCAAGGGCTTTTGCTTCAACATATATAACTGAGTTACTTCAAAGCTTACTGGGAACATTTGTTCTCTTTGAAAAAATAATTTGGCTTTAAGCTACAGAGAGATTTGAAACATTAAAAAAAAAAAGTGTTTTTAAACTGTTCTGTACACTGTTTTTACATAGGTAAGGGGCACAAATTGTCACCTTGTGTACAAGGGCCTCCTTATGTATTTATTGAGCAAATCACCTAGATATACTAGTCATTCCAACACTTCTGTGCACTGTGTTTTTAATCTTAGTGTATTGAAACCCTGTGTACTTGTATTTGTTCTTTTACACTATTGTGTCATGTTATCAAATAATTTTAAAACCATAGAAAATTTGCATAAAGTGACATGTACCTTTTTCTCTGCCTAAGCTGCAAGGGAACAGCAGATACTGGAGAAGGAGAGAAGAGCAAAACTTCAGTATGAAAAGCAAATGGAGGAGCGATGGAGGAGACTGGAGGAACAGAGGCAGAGGGAGGAGCAGAAGAGAGCAGCTGTTGAAGAAAAACGGAGACAAAAGCTTAAAGAGGAGGAGGTGAGGTCCACTGGGAGATGTACAGCAGAGCAGTTCTGTGTGGTAGCACTAAGCATAGCTGAATATTGACATGCATTAAATGATGGCAGGGCAGGACTGCAAACCATGTCACCACAGCTATTAGTAGTCTATGACTGCTTGTACATCAGAAACACTTTCCAAAGCATTTTTTTTTTTGCTTGATTTTTGTCTGATCTCAGAGAGTAGTAATCTGCTATTGCTAACATATCTGGGACTCTGACTGTCAGATGATAAAGCACCAGTTTTCCAGAAGGTAATTTTTAAGGATGAGTGTTTCCAAAAAGGGAAAGATTTTTTTCTTACTCTTCTGTTTACTGTCCATGAAACAGAAATAATGTTTATGAAAATATGTTGTTTCATTTTTTGTTGGTGACAGAAACTCAGAAATTCTTACCTAAAGCAGTGAAGAATCTAGGCTGGTTTAAAGTTCTAGCACAGAACAGAATTAATCACATATATTTTAAGCATCTTTTTACCCTTCCTCTCTTCTACACTCCCTGCTGAGATCGTTTAAGGTTCTTTTTTTGCTCTAGTGAGTCCAATTTCTCGTACAGATCTCTGAATGCAGTGTGTGTGCGTGTGTGTGTATATTTCTGCATGACACTATATAGAAAACACTAACACTGCTACTGCAACTAATAAAGAATTAATGATTTTTGGAAAAGGGGGCAGTGGTTTGGGGAAGGAAAAAAAAAGCCAACAGAAGATATTTCCCTAATTCCTAGGCCAAAAAGCTCTAGAAATTTGCAGTTTCCTTTGTTTCTGCCCCCACCATCTTTTGATCACAATAACTTTGCTAAACAGGTAAAACACTTTTGCATGAAATCAGAATAGCATACTGCTGTTTGTTGAAATTTTTTGTCAGATTTTTCACTTTAATTGAAGAGAAAATTATATCCTGTCATTCCTCTTTCAAATCTAACATACTGATTGTGGCTTCTGTGTAATGGCTGAGAACTCATTTTAAAATATTTTGTCATGTGGTTTGTTTCAAATTCTTTTAAGAAAAATGGCAAAAAACAGAAACAAAGGAGGGTAGAAGGTCTCTCTACTGTGGTAACATCATTGACCTGATAAGCTCCTTCCCCAGCATTTCCTGCTGTAATAACCTTTTGCAGCTTAGCAAAATTGATCCCCTCTGAGGGTTGTCAGGGAAAGGGGCAAGTACAATAACTTCCAAAACCCTGTCTTCAAAATTTGCAGCAGAGGGAGTGAGGAGGTGTAGGAAGAGTGAAGAACTGCCTGCTTTGCCTGCCTGCATGGCTTGCTTTTGCTGGAGAAATGAGAGCAGTGTTGTTGGACATAAGAGAGGCTGTGGCAGGTGAGACCCAAGGGCTCTGTTCAGCAGGGACCCCATCTCCTGTAGTGTCCTCCTGCACTTTCCCAGAGATGTGCATAAGAGGCTGAGCAGACAGTGATGTTTCTCCCAAGCATCAGCAAGCCTGTTATAGCTCCCCAAGACACTGTCCGTGTGATGCGAGGCTTCTCTAAAGGCTATGTGGGGAGGAGGACAGGAGAGGAGGCTTGATTGTTTGGGGATGGATTAAACCTAGTGGGAGGAAAAATCCAGGAGCTGCTGAAGGAGGAAAGGGTACATAGGGGAATAATCTGTAGAAGAGGGAAGGATGAGAGAGTAAGGAGACTGGGATAGGAGACATCATCACCTTCTGGCTTCCCTTTGTGGTTTCTTGTCCCTCATTTCTAAAATTTACTTGAATTCTGCTAAAGGATCTGCCAGATTCCCCCTCCCACCCGCCCCCTCTTCTGATGAATCCCTCAAACCCCATGTGCATAGTAAAGGGGAGGTCTAAGTAAGGGTGGTGATGAACTTGAGGCTCCCTGAGCGTTCCAAATTGCACCATGCTTGTGAGTCATTCTGGCCATTTACAGTCTTCTTACCTGGAAGAGCTTTGAACCTGTGTTTCCCACACCTGGGGTGGGGTGTGTGTGTGCCCTGGCCAGTGAGCCACTGTAGTGCAGCATGTCCCAAGTTTCTCATTTCAACACTTGTTTACACTGGCTGGGAATAGGAGTATCCATTTTACCTGCTCATCAGGTGTCTGAAATGACAAGGAGAGAGGTTTTCTTCCTTGCTCTCTGCCTGATTAGTTGTCCTTTATTTTTTTCCCAAAGTTATTTTTCCTTGCTTTATAACACAGCAGGGGGTAGTGCATATTTGTGATAGAAACAGATTATATAAATCTCTCTCTACAAAATATTATTGTTGCATCTGTAAGAGTTTGAGAGAGAAGAATGGTTCTTAACAAACTGGTGGGGACTTGCTGGCTCTAATGTCAGAGCATCCTCTGCTTGGCTGTTTTGCATGCAAATGACTTCTTAAAGAGGAGGTGGCTAAAATTCAATTTATTTGACTTACTTTTTCCACTCTACAATGCCAGATAAGATATGGTGGTTTTCAAGTCTGTATTGGTAGGAATGGAGGTTCAGAGTTCACCTTCAAGGCAGCTGGAGCTTGTTGGCAGAGCACAGTGAAACTGTGTCCGATTCTTCAGACAGGAATTGAATAAATATATTTGAAAATATATGTTTGCCCTGTCTATGTTGACTGCACCTTTCTTATCTGTCGAGGTCTTCAGTGGCACTGCCCTTCCCTCTGTATTAAAGTTATCCAGTTCACTTAGTAAAAGCAGTCCCTGAGCCCCAAGGAAAGAAACGTTGTTGTTCAACAGAAGTGATTAAAAAGTTGCTTCAAACTGGGATTGGATAAAAGTAGAGCTAGTCTTTTTTCAGTTAAATTTATTTTTTCCCTTTCCCTATGTTGAACTTCCATGTGACTTGGAAAATACCTTGCAAAGAGGTGTCCAGCCATACATGGCTTATTGGGAAGTCTCCATAGAAGCTGTGTTCTTCTGATGATCTTGGATTCCATAAGAGGATATGAGCATCACTTGTACGGTCCATGTCAAGGATGCTTTTGCAAATAAGAGCAATAACATCCATCTAGTCAAATATTTATTTTTAATAAAACCTTCAGTTTTTGTTAAAATTTATAAAATTAGTACTGATCCTACTAGTATGCTAATGTTTAAATGAACCTATAGACAGCATCAAATCTAAGCCACCACTCCACTTGAAAGATTGATATAACAACTGCTAAATAGAAAAGAATCCTGCAGCATTGGAGAGCTTGTTTTGGTGCTCATGCACTATTTGTTGCATTTGTAAAAAGTATACACTTAGACATGAAGGTGAAAAACTCTCAAGATGTTATAGCTCTAATTACTGTATTACATACAATTCAAATTTAATTGCTTTTTGAGTTATCACGTATGGAAATAAAAAATGTTTTCCAAACATATTCTGGCAGTTCATATCCTGAGTGGGATTCAGTTGCTGCAAACTGTTTGAGACTGCATTGCAAGCAATCTCTCACTCTGCTCTGTGTGGGCATGAGGAGAAAAATTCAGCGCTCATTACTGCACTGACCATCCTCTGCCCTCCCCCTGCTGTTCCCTACTGTGGCAGCTCCCTTTGTGCCTTAATGCAGAGCCTTCCTCTGTCCTGTGCTGTTGTTTGATGCACAAACCCTTACACCCACACCTAATTGTAATTGGTTGAGAGTAGAAATTAATTTTATTCAGAATGGCAATTAAATTTAAAAATACTGTATTGCTTTTTAATGCATTGTTTAAATAGAAAAGAACAGCTCTTTTGCTGCAATATGGAAGAGTCACTCAAAAGATTGAGCCAACTGATAATACTTGAAAACAGTGAGCTACTTACTTACAGTACTATATATAAAGACAAAAAAGAGAGGTGTTTTTGGGCTCTTTTAGATACTTTTATCGTAGGTGTAAGGACATTGGTTTAGAATTGTTTGTACAAATTATTTTAAGTAAATACTTTTTAAATGAATTTTTTCTTTGTTGTCACATTTGTGTTATATTTCACACAGAGAAAAGGAAAATACTTAGTCAAATTACTTGTTTTTTCACAATTGAGTTTTGTGGGTTTTTTGTTTGTTTTTAATTCAGACAGTGCATTCTGTTGCTCAGGCTGAGGAAAACCTGGATGAATAACTGAATTTTGGAAAGTAACATGTATTTTTTAGATACTAGCAGTAGATGGCTCTCTTTTATGGTTTTATTAATTCTTAATTTAACCTACATGCAATTCTTGTGCATTATAGGTTTTTTGTGGGAACTCACTATATCTTGAGTGCAGACATTATTTCCTCTATCCGTAGCTGTTAGGGTTCCCAAATGTGGATCACATGGATAGTTTAATATCTTTTTAAGAAGGTACTTCATCTATAACATAGATTGGAAGGGATTTCCACATTGTTTGCTGGTGAAGGAATGCTTTGTCTTGCGGTTTAATTTTTGTCACAGAGCAAATCATTAATGTATGAATTGTTTATGCTATGCTTCCTTGTGTCTTATTGTTTCCTTTAGCTTTTTAGTTTTGTGCCAACTTAAAATGTTTTTTTAATAACTATCCTTTCTTTATGAAAAATGACCCTCATAATGTGTTTTATCTAAGCTATATCTGCAGGGTTTCATGAGGTTTAATAATTATGTTCTATAGTGCTTTAATGAAAGGCTCTTTGCAAATGAGATTGAATGATCTTCTCCACATTGTGTAGTTGGAGATTTCAACCTCAGATTGTAGGTAACATGGGCTTTCAGATATGTATGAAGAATCATTTAATTTCTTTAATCTGTTTCACCATGCATTTTATCTTGAAACAACACTTTCATAGTAGGTGGTATAAGTGTATTCTGTGGTTTGCAAACTATAGAATATTGCCAGTCCTTGCTCCAAGCATCATTAAAAAAACCCAAACAAAACAACAAACAAACATAAATCACCCAGATAATTGAAACTTTACTGCTTTCATCTTATCTTTTTTGATTAATGTATAGCAATATTCATTAGAAATGGGAAGAAAGAAAGGTTCTGTATAAGAGCATGCTTTAATAAGAAAGAAATGGGAGGGTGATTTTCCTTGATAAAGAATGTGGATAGAAGGGTAGGTTGGGGCAAGATGCATAGTAGAATGAAGTAGTGAAAAGAAGCAGACTGCAGAGAACTGGTGATGAAATAGGTGAGGTTTGGAAAGAGTAAGTACAGAAAAGGGACTCAAACAGAATTAAATTCAAGCAATGGAAAGTTAAAAGTAAAAAGTATGAACTTGAAATGCAAAGGCAGCACACAGAGGTTTTAAATGTGAAAATTGCATCACCAAGTAGTAAGAGAAGAAAGACTGTAGCAAACTAAATCAGAGGGGAGTGACTTCAGATTCCAGAGACTGGAAGATTATTTCCTTTTCACATCCCAAGTATGAACAAGAAGTTAGTAGGGTATTCAGAACTGAGGGGTTTTCTGTGCAGTTGCAGAAGAGGCTGCACTTGAGCTTCATGATGCTTCCTGTATTTGCTCTGTAGGGAGAAGGAGAAGGAAAGAGGCAGAGCTCGCATTTTCATGCCTGTCTGGACACTGATGGCACTGAGGAGACAGAAGGGGGTAGTAGAGGGGAGGAGGGAGGGCGGGGAAGCAGCTGCCTGCATTTGGTGGTCTTTGAATGATGTTACCTGATAGACCGTGAGCTTGAAACACATGACTGAAAGAATTGACTTCCTGGAGACAGCAGCAGAAATTGATACAGCAGGGTGGGGCACCTGGCCAAAAGGTAACAGGGGCAGGAGAGCTGAGAATGGTGTAAAGAGTATGCAAGAATTTCCTTTTTTCACTCTTTGTATGGAGGGTAATATACTGGAATTCTTTATAGCACAAGTGATTTGTTATAAGATTAAGAGAAGAGAGCTTAAAGATTGAAAGGTAGTGGCTTGCTGTTGATACTGTTGATACTAACTGGTAGTAGGGTTGGACGTGGTGGAAAAAATGAGGTCAGAAATAAATTACTGTCAGTTGCAGTAGAGGAGACAAAAGTATATTACAGATAACCAGAAGATGATGAGAGGACATCTGGCATTGTAGAAAGCCAATGACCGTAACAGAACCCTAGGAAGGTAACACAAAGGTTACAGGCCCATGCATAAAAGTTCTGGCATGGAGGTGTCTGGAGGTGCCTGATGTCAGGGTCTGATGGTGCTGAAGGTGCTTCGTCAGAGACAACAGGCTCAACATCAGTGCAGAGACTGAAGGAGACACGCTTGAACAAAGACTGGAATTTTGTGGTAAAATATCTCAGCAAAGGGCAGTAAGAAAGCCAGTCCAAAAGCATGAATCAGTTAGAAAAAGTATTCTGGCCCAGAGATGTATGAGAGGTTTTCCATGCAGTTGATCCGAGCTGCCAAAATACATTGGAGACAGAGCAGGGGGTTGATAAAAATCAGAAGGGGTATGATGTAATCACAGAGGCCTGCAGGATCCAGTTTGATGTGGAGTTTTATACTAGACCAGAAGGACATAGCAAAAATAAGTAATAGCACCAAAAATATTAATAGGATCTAAGGTCTGAAATCAATTGAGGCAAGAGCTGGAGGCAGCAAGAGTAGAGTTCTCTTTCACAGTAAGGGTTGGGTTGCTGAAATGTGAGGGTGAGGAGGTTGCCAGATGCAAATGAGGTACTGGGAGGAGGAAAAGAAGAGGCTGTTAGATGATGGAGCGCTGGGTGGGGAAGAACCACATTATATCTGCTTGAAAGGAGGAAAAGAAAAGATACAGAGATCATTGCCACAACAATAAATCACTGAGAAACTAGCAGAGGGAGGAGGTGGGAATGAAAATCAGTGGACGTCTTTGAGTGAGAGTCAGGAGGTGGTGGAGAGGGAATAAGGTGACCATACTTAGCTGTAAGTTAAAGGTAGAGCAGGATTTGTGGAGGGAAAGAAATAATTTTACTCTCCCACATCTGAAAATCCTAACTCATCAAGCTATGGAGAACAACATGGGGGTAGAGGCGGGAAAAAAGTAAATCTTGGCATAGCATGATCAAAGGATGCACTAAAAAATTGCACAGAGAGAAAAATAAGAAGCTCTTAAATGCATAGACCATAAGGAACATAGTGGAAGAAAAGAGGGAGTTTTTGTGAAATAAATATATAAATAGGGCATCCTGCAAAGTAACCTACTTTGGGTTTGAAGTGATCATTTATCTGAGTGACTAGGTGGAGCCACTGGCATTGCAGCAATTTAACTGTGCTCAGAAAGGGATGGGAAAAAAATCCTGATGTCTGCATAGACAAGAAGGAGTTAATGCTTGTCGAGCATTATTCTTATACAAATTAAGTCCAGAGCACAGCAGCAGCCTCACCAGCAGGAGCAGATGCTAAGCAGTGATGCAACCTGTGTTATTTACTTAGGCCTCTGTAGTGACCTCAGTGGCTTGCAGACAAAGGATACACATATCTGGAGGTAGGTAGAATGCTGATACCTTTTTTATTCACTTCTTTTTCTTTTATTTCAAACAAGCTCCTGTAATCATCTTGCGTGGAGCAACAGGGGGACTGTGTATTTTTAGCACGGTTTTGAAGGCAGGGAGTGAGGAAAGCGCCCAAAGAACTGATTCAGATTTGGTTTCTGGTTTTGTACCAATATAACCAGGAACGTTTAGAAGCCATGATGCGTCGATCCCTTGAACGCAGCCAGCAGCTGGAACAGAAGCAGAAGCGATGGTCGTGGGGAGGAGCACTGGCTGCAGGCTCAGGAGGGAGAGATGGTAAGTGAAACAGGCTGCCTGCATTGCAGATCTGCAAGTGCAAAATGCGTGAGACTGTGGAGATAGTAAGTATGATGGGTTTATGGTTAGGGTGGTACTGTAGGGGCTGCTGCCTTGGGGTGTGAATAAGTACTTTGTAATTGCTTGCCAGGCTTCCTCTCTCTATTGCCTTCTGGGGAGAAAGGTTCCTCCTAACTTTACAAATGAAGATAATTTTAATAGAGTAACCAGAATCTGTTTGGAGGATGCTAAATGCTAAAATTAAAATTGATGCGTCTCCTGTATTATCTTCCTCCACATTGTCTTCCCACGCACACAGTTAGCAAATTTAATATTCACCAAAGGACTGAGTGCTGTCTAAGCCTTGCAAAAGATGATCTGTTTTTGTTTGGTACTTTTGAAAACCTGATGGGAATTTCTAGATGACTATGCAGCATGTGCAGTTTAAAATAGTTTGGTTTTTCCCCCATATACATTCTGTTACTGCTATTTTTGCTTTGACTTCAGAGCAAATTCCTTTTATTACATAATCAGTCATGTGCTGCTTTTATATTTCAAAAATATGCATGTTTTCTCTTTAAAATCATACAATTTATTTAAATTAGTCAGGTTTGAATAAACTGATGTTATAGGGGAAAATGTCCGTGTTTGAGTGATGATGAAATATGACAAGTCACTCTCTTTTAACAGTGTGTAAATACACTTGACTTTAAAAAGGCAAACTCTGTTTCACATCATAGGTTTAATGGTATGCCATAAAAAATCCCAGGAAATTAAATATATATAATAATAGAAGAAGTCTCTTATGTTTTGAGAAAGAAACCAGTTTTTCTTTGTGATGCAGTTGATGCTTAATTCCAGCTCCCCCAACTTATTCAGTAATTTCTTTCACCTCTTTTTGCTCTGATTTCTCTGCTGTGTAGGTGAATCAGAAAATACCCCACCCCCTGTTCTAGGTTTAGCTGCCAACACCCTTCCTCCAGACCCTGTGACCTCTACTGCTCCTGCTGATTCCTTCAATGGTATTTCAGAGAATCACAGTACCATCGTGTCTCGTTTGTAACTGTTCTAATTGCTGTAATCCATCCACTGATCTTGTCCTTCCTAACCACTGTTTTCTTATAATTTCAGTCTGCTACTCTATGGCATTACCCTTAGCAATGTAGACCAATGTCTTTTTAATTTCCTTTTAATTTTGCCATGGTGGAGCAGTGCATGCCTCACATTCTAGCACAGTAGAGGCATTTCATGGTTTTCTCAGTAACTGTAGACTTCTGCCGCTTGGATTCTCATCCTTGTTGACTCTGTGGGTGCTCTGTGTGTCTGCGTGTGTGTAATTGTGCATATCTTTGACGGTTCTAATGGACGTTCACAGGTGCTGTTGAAAAAAATTTCAGTTGCACAGTAAGAGCAAATGTGTTATGTAGACCATGTTTCATCAAAACAGTCCTTTTTTTCTCCATCTCAAGGGCCTTTTTTATGCAATATTTTAAGAACAAGTGAATTTGGAATAAATTTATACAGCCATGCTGTGTTTTCAGCCTCCTAAAATGAATTTTGGCTAAACTGGTATTTGTAACAAACTCAGGTAGTTGGCTTTGTTTAAGCAATCATGTTTTACTCTGTTCAGTTATCTTTCCTTGGTTGTTTTTGGGGCTTGGGGCTTTTTTAATTACTGTGTCCGTAAAAGGACTGTGACGTGCATGACTCCTCCAAAATTACGAATGAGTTGCATATAGGATTTCTAGCCTTGATTGCAAATATACTTGGCATTTTGAAAACAAAACACAGCCTGTACTTTTGAGAACTATGTTCCATCTCTCCCCCCAAAGGAGGAGCTAGGCTTGGCTATTCCTCCTGCAAAGTGTACTGTAAATGTTGTTCTGCCCATGATCTCACAGAACTATTATTTCTGTGCAAACAGATTCAAATTTCTCTACTAATGGTTGTTCATGTGCAAAGATATTTGGATGTGCAACTGATGTTTTGCAGCATGCCAGCATCATACATGATTTTTTAAAAAAGCAAAAGTAACCAGTGGTGTTGTCTAATGCAGTAGATGGAGGCAAATCTTGGGCGCTCTGCTGAGGCAATGCTTTGATGGATGTAATAGGGAATACAGTAACTTAGGAGCTGCATAATGAGGGCCACATACATGTCCTCAGCTGAAAATATTTTTGATTTTGAAAGAAATAAAATTCAAATTTAGGGGACAAAGCATCTATACTTTTAGCTCCTGAGTATTATACAGTGATCATCTATTACTACATTGTAGTAGTACTGGAGTAACATTTTTCTTTCATTCAGTTGAATAAATGCCAAGGTAGGAAATGGATATTGTGCTCAAACAGACTTTGTCAAACAGTATTTCAGAAGAAAAACGTACCAAGAAGCTGCTTTTTTTTTTTAAATTTTTTTTAAATTTTAAATCTTCTCAAGGACAGAAAGATAAAACCAAAGAGTGAGGTCTCATCATGCAAGCACACAAATGTTGGTTATTTCATTTTGCGACTATAATAATATCTGAGGTCTATCCCAGGTCTTCCAGACTGAAAAACAGAGGAGAGGGGGAATGAAGAGAGTACAGAGTTGTCATGTGTGCATTTTGTTTTCTTTGGGTAACTTTGTGCTTGTGCTGGTATTGAGTATCTTGTATCAGAATGGCTTCACTCATTCAGACCTGATATATAATTTTATGTGCCAGTGGCAGTACAAAAAATAGGCAGTTGTAAAACTGGAATGTTAAATTCACAAGCAGAAAAGTTGCATCCCAAAGCATGTGTCATAGGATGCTGGTCCTGCAGCAGGCAGAAAGAGCTTGTCTGATGCCCAATTCAGTGATATGAGTGGCAAGGGCCACAAGTACAAACGCAAGGTTAATTTGGGGAGTTTATCAACACTATGACGTGAATACAAATATCTTCAATGCGTTTCTCTGCAGCATGTGACAAACTTTCAGCTTCTACAATGAATCTGCCAAAGCAAATGGAATCGCCAATCAGTAAGCGCCTCTCATCCTCCACCGCGGCCATAACACATTCCCCCGACAGAGGCAAGTGAACCTGCTGGTCTCCTGCCAGCCTAAACTCTCCTTCTGCTTAAAGCACATCTTGTCCATATAGCTATGTGATTTGGTTATGTCTGGTGTTCAAAAGAACTCAAACATTTGAGGCATTTTAGATTAATACAATAAAATAGTTCTGCAGCCTGTCCCAAGACTGTGCTGCTGTGCTGGAGATCACAGTCCAGCAACAAACACTGTGGGTTTTTTACTGATCCTGTGTCAATTTTTGATACTCCAGCAAACAAGGTTGTGAGTACATGCTGCGACTGCAGCAATTTCCCATAACTGTACTGCTTGTGACCTTCTGGCCAAATAAGAAAAACCAAGCAAACCAAATATGTGACTTGACTGTACGTACGGGATGTACCATGGGCAGGAGTACGTCCAGTGAGCCACCTGAGAGACTTCAGTCTGGTGACCAGAGTTGTAGAGCCCTTTAATTTGTTATGAAGCTGATCCATGAGAGACTCAGCAAAAGGTGATCATCTGGTAGGATTAGTGATTACTAAACACTACAAAGAGGACTGAAGGGTTGTTCTTGCTGTGAACTCTTTGGATTTTTTAGGCCGGTTTTGTGTTTCTTTTTTCCCCTCTTTCCCCATGTTTTTTTGAACTTTAATGATAAAAAAGTATATTTACTGAAGTAAGTGACTATGAAGGCTTGTTTCTAGAGTGAAAAGAGAAGGTAAATTTATTTTAACTTCTGAACTGCTTAATGAAAACTCCTAAGTACCTTTGAGGTTATTATGATAGATGGCTATATATAAGTGTAACAGGAACATCTATAAATATGTCTTATATAGTTGACGCTTACATTTATGGAGTAGGAAGGAATGCAGGCATATTGTGTAAATAAGACTTACATAATACGGTGAGATGGCAAATTCTAAATGCAGTCCCAGTATAGTTGGCACCTTAGGGAACAGCTGCGCTGTTGTACCAAATGTTTTTACCTTTTCTGCTGGGGAAGAAGACAAACCTTTTCATGCTGAGTCATGAAAGCAACCATTTTGCAGAATGGAACAAGCCTCTGAGGAAGAATAAAATGCAACACAGTCTTAACTTTACTACATTTATTGTGCAGGTGGGGAAATAATTTAATAGGATGGAGAAACTAGAAAGCCATTTTCAGAGGGAATGAACTTCAAATATTTTAAATCTCAAACACTTCAAGGGTTTTTGGCATTTCATTTAATCATTTCATCATTTTGTTTCAGTTATTTTAATGTAAAATTGTTTTATTTCTTTGCATTTTAAATTTTACTTTATTTGCTCCCATCCTTCAGCTCACCGCATGCATCTTAGTCCAATGGAAAACTTTATTGTTTCTCGACTGCTGACTCCCACACAGTCATCTTTAGCCAGAAGCAGAAGTACATTAATGCTTTCTGAGCAGTACAATACTCCAGGTAAAAATGTGACTTACTCACTGTGAAACCACTGAGGAAGTTTGTGGCTGCGTTTGCGTAGTTGCTGAAAGAAACGGAGTACCATGAACTGAATGACAATTTACATGGTAGTACAAAATCAACGATGGGCTAAGTTGTTCCTGATTGCAGTGTATTTAAAATCTTGGAAAAGCCCATCATTTTGTCTGCCCTGTTCTGAATGTCTATTTTAGGTTAAAAAAAACCCCAAACCAAAATCATGAAAACCAAAGCCAATGGGAAAGCTGAATATATTCATGGAAGAAACAGGTTTTTAGACAACGGTGTGATGCCTCTCAGAGGCTTTGATTGATTTATTAATGTCATCCCTGTCACACCTAAATAGTATGTAGAACAAAAATCCCAGTGCACCATTTGAACATTAATTATTTTTACGAGGGTTCCAGTTCTTAGCTGTTAAATTTCTTTTGCCTTTAACTATGTGACTGCGCCTATTTATATATATATATAGGTGTACATACACATATGAAATGACACCTACTTAGAGGGAAAAACAGAGATACTCATTGGAAGGTGTCAGATCTAGAAATTATTGATCTTTAAGGAATGATATTTATCATTCCTATCTTGTAGTCTAATAAAACCATTATTTTGCAAACACCTGCAAAACTTATGTTTCCAGTCCTGCTAAACTTAAGCAGGTGCCTGACTTTAAGAGCACTTTCTGTTTACAAAGCTGGTCATAATGTTGGCTGAAATAAGACGTAAGTTTAACAGCAGGTATTACTTTTAATAAAACAAGCCAACCAAAAAGCACTCCAAAGACCACACCCAAATGCCTGTCTGCAAAAAGAAACATTTTTTCAGGGTTAAACTATTTATATGATAAAGACTGATCATCTTTATGATGAGTATATTCATACACCTTGGTTAAAATAGGCTTAGGTTCTGCATCTGTGCCTTTGATACAAAGCTATTTAAAAATGAATTGTAAAGTAAACCTACTTTCCCTTTTGTGTTATTTCATTGTTCAGTGCATAGGGACATTGATACTGAATGGCTCTAAAATTGCTTCCCTTGTTTTACATTAAAAGCAGCCTCTGCTGAAAGCAAAAATGTTGTCATACTTGGCCCATGACAACATTCCCAGTTTGCTTACTGCTCAGGGATCAGCTACTGCTAAGAGTGAGCAAAAACCAAGGCAAAATTAGATCAGTATATTCTTTAAATGTTGAAGTGAATTGCTGGGGCCACCTACAAATGATGTTTTCCGTGTTGTATTTGATATCAAACAAATCAATAGGGATGCCTTTTTACCTTCCCTGCTCGTTTTTTTTGTAAACTCCCAGATTTATCTCTCTCTCTCCATCACAGGACCTTTAAAGTAGCACACTGGTATGTCTGACAAGGATTCAATTTGGCCTGCAAACTGCTTTCTCACTGAGCTGACTCAGGAGAGCCGATTTTGGGAACAGCTTTCTGAGCCAGCATCTGCTTGTCATTTCCTCGCAAGGCAATGGGGCTGTAGCTGATGGTTTTGTCAGTAATTGCCAGCAGAAGTGTTGAGGGAGATCTCCCGTTTGTCATGTACTTCTCACCATAGAAGTAGGTTCCTGAACAGGGAAGAGGGTTCTTCCTTTCCAAGAGCTCATTATGCTGGGGTCAAAATTGCTCTGCTCCTGCATTTTCTGTAAGCTTAGAAATGAGGAGCCTCAATTTAAGACTCTAGGGCAATATGCTATTAATGTCATTCCAAATTAAGATATTCAGGCAAACAGTTGTTACTGGACACTTAATTAATTCTTTTAACAGTTGAAGTGAAAATACTTATCTTAAGCAGCCCTAAAGTTTTTGAACATTTTTCTTAACATTCAGTGACCTTATGCCAGCTTGCTGGAAAATGTGTCAAAGAAAACAAAAGTCTAGTTAAACTTTAAAGCATAAAAAAGGCTTCACAAGAAATTTTGTAAGACTGCCTTCAGTTAAAAAAAAAAAAAGGAACTGTGAGTTTCTTTGCATTAGCACATAATTACTGCATCTCCAAAGTCAGTATCCTTCTTGACTTTAGTTGACTATGATTGGAAACACACTATCACTTGGTTGCAATTGTCTGTCTTATTAATAAAACCTATACTCTGTTGATTGTTCTATATGTATGTGAAAATTTCATCTTAGAAGGCAGTATGAACAAAAACAGGAGTAAAATGCACCATTTTTTAAAAATCCTGTTCATATTGCAAATAAAAAACCGAGTTGCCCTGTAAGCTGCAATGCATGTGTTGCACTCAAATTGATGTCTCCCACAAATAACAATAACTGAAATACCTACAGCAGATTTGGGGGTTTTGGTTAGTTTTTTGTAATTAAGTATTACTTTAAAAAGTAAGTAAGGTATTTAGAAGCCCTGGCTGTGTTTAAACTTTAAAAAAAATCCCAAACACTCTCTATGCTTCTGTCACCTTTCCTCTTTTGCAGTATTTGTTCAAAAGTCACCCAGCTAGAATTATCTGATTACCCTTTTTATCATATGCAAAGGAAGCTGGACTTTTCAGAAGAAAAAGTAACACACAGTCAGGTGATTGAAAAAGTATATGAGTAAGAAAGCAATACTTTAGAGATAATATCTAAAATATCCTATAAAATGTTACTTTCAGTTAAGATATTTTTAGTAAACATGGGACCATGTTGAATGTGTTGTGACGTGATCTTTTGAAACACTTATTAAAAAAAACCTTTAAAGCTACCCTTGAACATTATAACATAAAAGTATGCTGTTTTCTCCTCTCCTTTACTTCCTCTGTGTTCCCTTTTGCTCTTGCTATTGTACTATAACTCTTTAGTATTCCATATCTGTCCTCGTGTAGCACCAGCTAGTCCTCTTAAGTCTCCCTACAAGCCTTCCCCCACCCGGAGCACGGACAGGAAGAAGGCAACCTCACCCTCCACTTCCAGCCCCATGAAAGGGGCACCTGCAACCGAAGTTTCTCAGGTGGGTTTGCAAGGTTTTGATTTCACTCCTGGGTAAACTGGTGCAGCTTGTGCTTGTTGTCTTTCCCTTCACATGGATACTAATAAAATGCTACCCCTGCTGGAAGAAATAGCAGTAAGAAGGTAAGCCTTACAAATGTCTGCTGCTTTCATGCTCCTGTAACAGCATTTTAACATCTTCCTCCTCCTGGGAATCAGTGTTGAGTGCTGGTATTTGAAACAGCAACACCTTTATTTTCAAGCAACTGAGGCATTGAAGTGTATGGTTTTTGGATTTGCTTGTATCTTCTGAGAATGGGGGTGACAAATAGGATCTCCCCAGTGAGTATGACTATCCAGTCTAGCTGATTAATGAGCAAGCTTCACATATTTCAGAATCTCACCAAGTGTATTGACAATGCCTCTGTTTTACAGCAATTGCTTAACCCTTTCTGTAGGCATTTTTAATGCTGCTTTCTTCAAAGATGCATTATTGATCCACTGTAGTTTCCAGAAAAGAAGAGGCAAATCATTGACTTTCACTGAGTCTACACAGTTTAAGGCATGTTTTAAAAAAAAAGAAAAAAAAAGAAATCTATGTGAGGACTGGAAAATTCACTTAAGATCCTGTGTCTTGTAATAGTTAGTGATAGGGGAATTCATGCCATCTAAATTAGCTGTGAGAGGACCAAAGCTGGGAGTAGAGATTTGTGTAGTGTCAGTCTTGGGTGTGATTCGGCATTCGCTGCAGCAGCGCGAGATGCCTGGTTGTGCTACTGGTCATGTCTTAAGAGGTGTTGCATGGGCATATAGATGATTGTGAAGACTACACCCAGTGCTACCACCCCTGCCAAGAACTCTTGTAGAGGCTCTGATGTGGCGTTACTTATCTGCCACTTACATGCTATGTCCATGCAAGACGGGTGGGTGTGTGTTTTGTCTATGTAAAACAAAAAACTATTTATAGCACCTCAGTTGTGAGATGCTGTTTAAAAGACTTTTAAATGTATGTTACAGAAGTCACTTTATATGCCATTTTGTTAATAAAATGAAATAAATTTTTGATTTCTTGATGCTAATTGCGGAAACTAAAATGAACTGTGCTTCTAGACTGAGAAGATAAAGAAAGAGAAGCGACCCACAACACCTGGTTCATCATCTGGCATGGGATCCCCTCTGAGAAGGTCTGATTCTCCTGCTGCCATGTCCAGAAGATCTGCATCACCTGCAACACCTAAGTAAGCTTTTCTTATTAGTGGACTAATACGCTGTGAACTTCTTATCACCTGTAAATAAGACATAGATTCTTGAGGAACTTCCTTTGAAGTGTTGTATAAAATCTAGTTAATTTTAGTTATACATACACATAGATGGGAGGAGAGAGAGAGAGAGAGAGAGATGTAGATGAACAAGTCTAGTATATGTAAGATTGTGTTAGTGCTCACTAGATACACTTCTCTTTTTCTCAGTCTTTTGAGATTATAATGCATTTCATAATTGATGTGAAATTTTATTTAACATTTATTTTTAAATATGCTTTTGTTTTATTTGATTTTGAAGGCACTGCCTAATGTGAAGAAATGCAGACAACATGAATACTAACTAGAAATTCCAGCACTTAATACGTGGATTTCCTATTGTTGGCACAACTATCTGGTGCCATGAATATACTTAACTACCTGTCATCTAAGCCATCAGTTTTAACCTTTGCTCATTTGCAGACCTCTGTGGTTTTGTTGCTTTTTGTACTTTTTTTTTTTAATGCAGAGCTGTGGACCTTTAGCATATCTGGACTTTCTGGCAATTGAGTTGCTTTTCTTGATTGTCTTTCTGAAAACTCTAGTCTGTGTACCACAGCTTGCAACTCACGTCTAAGCAAATGGATCTTCAGGTTTCTTAGAACAGAATATTAAGTCTGGCTCAAATGTAGAAGTATGCTAAAGTAGTCATGTCTATAGTTGTTGTCCAATTTTTTTGGCTGGTTGATTGGTTTGGTTTTTTCCCCCCTTAGACACTGTTCATGGGTCTCACTTCTGTCTTGAAAATTATGTCCTTTGGTCTTATTTATCGTTTTGAATCTGAAGCAGGCCATGGTTTGAACCAGTCTTGATGATCCCCTTTCTGACAAATCTCTTTTGCCTCAAAAACTAGCTGGTGTTTCTTTTCTGTTTCAGCTGTGAGGGCATAACCCTTTAATGAAGGATGATTTTGTGTGTGAATTTGGTGTTAGACATAGGAAACCACCCGACTCTGGGCATTCCTTCTGGTTAGGCATCCCCTTGCATGTAACTGGGACACTGCAATTCCCAGTTCATATTATAAGGCTACAAATTCTGAAACTTTCAATATCATATATACTGTCATCAGATTCTGAACTACATAAGTTTTTTGGAAAATGGAATGATATGAAATGTTAATGACATTTAGGTTTTGTTACGGTTTTGAGCATGTAATTGTCTAGTGGCACTTGGCAATTTACAGAAAAAAGCTTGAGCTATAAAAATGTGTGTTATTCCACAAGTACTGATATTCCCTGTTCTGAAAGCATCTCTCAGTTCATTCAGCCAGCATGAGACATACCCAGAGAAACATGTAATTAAGCAAAATGATTGGTGGGAAATGGACAGCTGAAAGTCAAGTGCTTCTCTTGATGGGCAGCCATCTAAAAGGTCACTGTAGACCATCATAGAGACATGCAGGGGTTTTGTGAAACAGGTGTTTAGTTCTTCATGAAAAAAGTATGCCCAGTCTTAATTTGTAGCACTAATTTCCATCAAAGGTTAGGCAAAGATGGAGGATTTTTTCCCCCAGAGGTGCAAACTATGAGAACCTTTTTATAGTAAAATGTTTTCACACCTATAAAGAATATAAGGAATACCGTTTTTAAAGGAAGAAACAGATGCTGCGTGGAGGAATTAAGAAGCCTACTGGTGAGTTTCTCTGTAATTGTGAGCCACAGTAGTGATCAGGTTTTTTCCCCCCCCTCCTTCTCTTTCTCAAGAGAATCTGATTCCGACCACAGCTAGAAAAGTATTACTGAGCATTTAATCTTAACATGGCCCAATTAGAACACCCTCCTTGACCTTAGAGAGATACAGTAAATAGACTTTAAATCCATGTTTATTACTGGTTGCAGAAAGACAGTTCTGCTTCCGCACTTTCAAAGCTGCCCCTCTTAATTTTAAAATAAAAAAGGTGTCCTGATCACCATATTGTATTACTATATAAGCATAAATAATAATAATAATATACACGTTTTTTCATACAACTCAAGTTCCACAGTTAATTTTCAATGAAAAGGCAAGATTATACAATCTAAAGGAAGGTTCCAAAAGCCTTACTGCACTGAGATCATTATCTGCCATTAAGTATACTTTTAATCTGATTGAATATGTATACAAATACTCATTCTTCTTGCAAACCTAACAATCTTTTATAAGTTTAATCTTCTTTCTGCACACCATATGGCCAAAAAAGTACTCTGGAAGAAATAAGAGTATGTTTTGTACAGTATTAGCAGTGATCCTGCAGAGCACCTTAACTTCAAAAGCTGCTGAGGAGAGAATCAAGTATGGCCAATGATTTAGATGACAATGATCTGTATGCATTTCTCTTCTTAAAAGTATGTGACTTGACATTCAAGTTTTCTTGGTATTGCTCTATTTCTAGTTCTTCACAGTTGTCATCTTGATTTCTGAGTGGCAATTGCTTTTCTTCTTTATATGTTGTTTCATTATTTATTAATTAAAAAGATATTTTTTATCATGGTAAAGTAGCTGAAATGGGGTCAAACAAGACAAATGAAACTTCAGCCTGAAGAGACACAGTGACTGATGGCAGAACAGCATTGCAGTAATCAATAAATAAAATGTGCAAATTTTACTGAGAAAGCAAAAAGGTTAGGCCAAAACCAAAAAATCCAATATAAAATGAGTGAACATATATAGATGAAAAAAGGACAAAAGGTGAAAAAAATTTTAAGATGCTAAGCAACAATTAAAAGTATGGAAAGAATTCAAAACTTGAAGTTATTTGGAAAAGTAAATGTATCATGAAATGTCACACAAGAAAGAAATCCAGAACTATTATTTTGAATCTAATGTGGATCAGCTGAGAAAGATGAAAGTTAATGGATTAGAGTTTGAATAATTGAGACATTACCTTTAATTTTATCAATTGCTATTGGATACTGATTGTGTAAAGTGCTTCTTTTCTCCAGATCTTTCACAAGATCAATAATACCAGGGGTTTTGGTAATTTTTTTTTAATGCTTCATCTTCAAAGATCTATACATTAATCGGTTTATTCTTGCAGTATCCCTCAGAGAATAGGTAAGTGTCCTCTCTTATAGATCGGGAAGGCAATAAAGCCTATGTCCTTCATGTGTCTTTGAGCAAATAGGCCCTTTGAAATCGATGGCACCTGACTGAACCAAGGAAGTATGATTTAGTTGTAAGTGTCTTCAGATAAACCATAGTATAAACCTGGGAACAAAAATAGAAAGCTCTGACAAGCCTCTGTGTCACATTCTTTTGCCAAAGCATTACCTCATATGACAAGGAAAAAGGGTAAGGGGGAAGGGAAAAGTGACTGCAGCGCTGCTGTGGGGTGGTCGTTCATGGTTCATTTCCAGATCCCAGACTGTGTCATTGTTCTTTGCTCATGGTTTCACTGACTGGGCCCCTAACCTGGTGCTTCTTTTGGGTGACAGCCTACTGCAACCCTTGGGACACGCTTTTAATGTCGGAAATGTGCATGTTCAATCAAATTACAGAATACTGAAGGAATATGAATACAGAGTAGGACAAAAAAAGGCTAAACTTGTAATTTTTTTTTTAAAAATCACTTATTGGAAAGGTGTCTGCATAGGGTGAATTCCCCACAAAAGTAGCTTCTATGTCCTGAAGTGACCTAGTTTTAGATTTTATTTCATATATACTACATTTAGTACTCTTGATCTTTTTTTTGATTGGGAAAGATAAAAACAATAGGTAGAATGTTGCACCAAGGCTATTTTGAGGGTTTTTTCAGCAGTTGGCTAGATAATGAGCCATTCAAGATTTTGAAACATCTGTACTAACGCAGCTATCAAAATAGCTATTCTACAGACCTATGCTGAGTTTGTACTCTTTTAAGAAATGTAAAAGAGAAATGAATCTGTCTCTTACTAGAAAAGATCAAAACTAAGAGTGAAAGGAAACTGCTTTTGAGAAATACCACAGATAGCAGAACAAAAACGTCAGAACCCAGGAACAGCTTGTGATCAGAGCAGTGTCGGAAAGCAGGCTTGGGAACATGTGTGAAATGGTGTGGTTTCAGCAGAGCTTTTGTTGAATTAATAGGCAGATAAGGGGAAAAATTTATGCAGCTCTGGCATTGCTGCAGATTTCTGGTTCACAGCCACCCTTCTGAACAGCCATAACCAGCAACCTGTCACGTACTTGGCCTTTCAGGAAAGCTGCTGTTCTCTCCCATGCTGTTTATGGCCAGTATTGGATGTGACCTCTGATTTGTGCACTACAGGCACTTCATTTTCTGTGCTTAGCAAAAGTAAGCTCAGAACCCTTCTTGTGCTCTTCCTCAGACACTTTTCTGCAGTATGGGCTATCCTTTTTATTATTAAATGGAAGTCATTGAATTTAAGGATCAGTGGGTCCTCACACCCGATAGAGTTTCTAGCAGTGCATGTAGGGGTCAGCTTCTTCCACACTGCTGCCCCTGTGTCAACACAGGGCAGTTACGTGAGAAAACTAATACGTTCTTGGAGTGAGGAAGATGCTTCTCATACTTCTGTATTCCCCTGTAACATCTACTTACTGAGATGAGTGAGCTCTCAGACAGCTAACATGCTACCACTTCTTGGATTTTAGTGATCTGTTATCTTAATTCACTGATCCTCATCAGGCACAATTCTGTGATCCCACTTGCTTACCATAGTTTCATTACATCCTTTCCCTTTTCTCCCATGTCAAAAGTAAAATGTTTTTTAAACCGAAGCAGACTCCTATACAAGTTTTTATACATTTTTTTTCCTAATGCTCTCATTTTTCTGTCTTCACAATCAAGTTTGGCCCTTTCTGGTGTAAGGCAGCATAATTTAAATACTATTTAGAAGGAGTGTTTTTTCCAGTAACAGTTTAGCCTGTGTCTGCAATGTTAAAGCTGCGAAGTTAACGATATATTTTAAATACAAGGGAGAAAACAGTGTTGATTTAATACTTTCTACTGGAATCCAATGAAATATATAAAAATTGCGAAAAATGTTTCCTGTTCCCCATGGACTTTCTCATCTTTTCACTCCTTGTGCTGCAATAATCAGTCCTTTATTATGCTTCTTGCTTTTAGTTGCTTTAAAGGAAGCAAAGATATACTTGTTCTTCTGGCCCAAGAGCTGTAAGAAAAAAATTACTGTCGGTCTAAAAGTTCAAAGATGTATTACTTAAATAGTACATTCAACATGTTTCTAGTCCAGCAGGTAAGCTGCACAGCCAGTCTGCTCTAATGCCTATGCAGTGCAAGATACAGTTCTCATGACTAGACTCCTTCCTACCAACCTCTTTAATTTGATTGTCATGTCTTTATTAGAGAACAATTACTTCTGTGCTAATACTGAAAATGACTCAGCCCTAGTTATTAGCCTGTTTTGCTCCTACTGTCACAACAAGTTAAATAAAATGCATTGCAAGGAACGTGTGGTAATGTTGGAAACATAAACCAAAGACAGCAAGAAGGGACTGTGCTTTGAAGAAGTGTCTAATTAGCAAGAAGCTTCCTCTGTGCTGCAGAAAAACATAAGCAAAATGTTGTTTGCTTTTTATTTACCAGTTATATTTTTATGAAATGCAGTAGGACTGTCATGATGAGGCACATGAGATGTACACATGTAGGCGAGGCCTTGAAATCTCTGCCTTCAGAAGGGCCTGGAAATCCATCTGTATCCTAAAGAGGAATCTGAAGACAATGCAAAAGCCAGATTTGGTCAGAGCCAACCAAACTCATTGGCTTCTCCTGTTGCTGTTTTTTTCAAGAACTGGAAACAGACATGCCTGTTCACATCTTCCAAAGCGTGTTTCTGCCGTGGAGCAGCAGGAGTGGTGGGTGGCAGGAGGGCAGGCAAGGACAGGGATCTCACCCACAGGACCACATCCCATAGCAGACAAAATAAGTGCCCAGGGTAGGTCTGGTGATGGTGATCAGGGTCATCCAAGAGTCCAGTGATAGCCAACAAAGGCCTTACTGAGGCAAGTCCAAGGGCAAGTCAGGATCAGCAGGTTAGGAAGCCAAGAAGAACAGGCTTACATACAGCTTAGCTCAGGCAAGGAGCTGAGCTGACAGGGAGCTCCTAGGCCTGCAGGCAGAGGGTACCTGAGCTGAACCTGAGCCTTAGTTGGGTGCTGCTGTTTCTGCAGCCCAAGGGCTTTTGGAGTCTGTGGTGGCTCCTCAGTGGGTGTAAGAAAGCGTAGATGATGCAGTGCTCTGCAGTGTTTTCCTCCCCACAAACCAGCCAGCTCTCAGTGAGCTCCCTGTATTCCAGTGTCTCACCCTCTTACAAATGCAGCATAATATAGTGGAAAAGAACCCTTTTTTCTACTGAATTTGTAAGTTGGGGGGCAGAGTTGAAAGACGTCTGATTTTTATTGTCTGCTCTGTAATGCAAAAGCTGCTCTGGTTATCATAGTCTGACCATACAATACTATAGTTAGATCTACAGAAAACTTGCCACTCCAGTCCATTAATTTTCAGCAGTTGTCCGTGTTTTTCTTGTTTGTGGTCTGCCAGAATGAGTGTATAGTCCAGAAAACATGTTACAGTATATGAAACTCTATATTGTGTAGATGAAAATAATCATAAAGGATAATACACTTATATCATAATTGCATATTCATAAAAGAAGGTTAAAAATACATATACAATGTTCAGTTTAATGTAGGATTATTTATTCTAATGGGACTCGCATGAATCATTATTTGAAAATTGTTATCTCTTTATTTTTTTACTATTTGGTCACACAGCCCAGCCTTTCTTAACGTTGCAAGTGCTGGTTACTAGTGTTACATAAATAATGAATGGTGTTTGTGTGTAGTTTTATGTTTCCTGGTAATCTGTTCTCTTTATGTGCACCTATTTTCAGTGCAGATCAGGTATCTTTACCTTTCCACTTTCCCAGAACTGACTTCAGAAGTGAGGTTATCTCTTCACCTGAAGTGTGCAGCAGCCAAAGGAGCAGCAGGGTGCATTGCTGCTGTGCATCACCAGCTTCACAAGTGCAGCTGTGTGAGTTCCAGGGGCTGAGTTTTGAGTCTGTTGCATTGGTTGTTATTAAGTGCACTAAGTCAAACAACAGAGCTGATGGTATGATGGTTTGGCCAGTTCTGTCTCTTTCTGTGGTACCCAGCTTTACTTTTTTATATAGTAGTATTTGGTGCTTTTTTGGAAAATCAGATACTATTAGAAAAAGACCATGTCTGACAAGGTGGTATTCAGATGAAAGCAGTACACTGTATCTCATTATAATTTCTACAGACAGAAAACAGCCATAGCTTTGTTTTAAATGTTGAGAAGGACTGTAGAATACAGTAATTTTTGACAGAATTGTTATGAGATGGTCATTACTAAAATCTTTGGTTTAGGTAGTCCCTGATTTCCTGTCTCTTGCCGGTGACAGACGGTGTTTCTGGTCTATTTAAATGAGAATTTTCTATAATCATGTGCACTTGCATGCCAATTTCCTGCATTTTAAGTTCTGATTGCTTGCATCCAGGTGGTTCTATTCACTGTTGTGGAAAACAGCAGGTACTCCTATGTAGCCAGAGACAAGAAAGAAGAATGTATTGAAGATGGAGTTCAATACCAAGCTGTGTAACATGTGGCCTCTTTTGATTTTTGTTTTCCGTCATCAGGACAGTTGCAAAGACTTACCCTCAGTCTCCTAAAAACACCAAACAATATCCAGCTTCGCCTGTGAAGCATCGTGCCACTTCTAATCTCACCCAGGAAACTCCTAAAAAGAAAGCAGACAAGGAGAAAGAAAACATCAGTCACCAGAAGTCTCCAGGAGCGCGAGCTGACGAGGCGGGCCAGGTGGCTTCTGAGAAGCACATGCCTTCTGCTGGCAAGACTGAGAATACTGAAGGTGAGCCTTGCTGCAAGAATGTAGGGCAAGATATTGTGGATCCCTGAGACTTTTAAACAGTGATGAGCTATTCTCTTCGTGAAGCTGCTCCATCATAGTGTTATTAGGATGTGTAAAGATGGATACTGGAACCTGTAATAATAGTTTCCACTAATGTACCAAACCCACTTGTTAACAAGGATGTGATAATGCTGAAATTCAGGGATGCCCTTACCTATTCCATATTCTATCTGCTGAAAATGCTGAGGTGTGCTTTTAAAAAAAAGCACCCATGTGAACCAGGCCCATTCCAGCCTCTCTGTGAGTCTGAAGTTGCTGGGCACTCTCTTTGTTCCCTGCCTAACTTTGCAACCTTGCCTCTCTTCTCCTAGGGAAGATCACGGCTGGAACAAGTGATGCAGAAGAAGCTTCAAAAATTCTAGCTGAAAAAAGACGGCAGGCCCGCCTGCAAAAAGAACAGGAAGAAAAGGAGAGACAGGAAAGAGAAGAACGGGAAAGGTATCTCTATTGCTTTGTGAAAGTTACTACCTAATAAATAAACCTGCTGTCACGTGAAAAGGGGAAAGGAAGGCAGAAATGCAAAGATTTCTTGTCCCGCCCCCACTTGTATTATTATATCTTTATTAGCTATAAACGTCCTCAGAATATCAAAGCCTTTTAACGCCCAACACAGTCTGTCTGCGTCCCACCTAACAGGGACCCTTCACTTAGATTCATTGGTTGAACAGGAACTTTAATACTCCAACAAGAACTACACTTAATAGCAAGAGACCCTTTTCCATCAGTTTCTCTTAGCAGTTATACTGCTGCCAGCACCAGAAACAAACTGGAATCACTCTAGCAGTTCCTGAAATGATTTTTATTAATCCAAGGGTGTGACATTTATTGTGGGTTTCGCGTTGTTGTTGATAACGTTGGCTGCATGATTATGTTTAATTGATAACACAAAAGACTCCAAAGAAACCAGCACAAAACATACTCTACAGACAGCACATCAATCTAAGCCTCAATAGAGCATTAAATAGCATCCTCCCATCACCAGCCCTTAACTAACAACAGAAAACTAACCAGAAGCACAACAATCTAAAACAACAATCTAAACCCCTCTGGTAACCCATAGACACAAAGATAGCTGCTTCCCACTAACAAACATGTTAAAAGGAATTACACACCTTAAAGAAACACAACAATCAGTATAAAGTCCCAATGGGTTATGAGATGGGAGGCAAGGTATAGTGTTTATGAAATAAAGATATTAGCCAGGTAAAATCAGTAGATAAAGGTAGCTATGGGGTAAAGATGGAAAGGTATAAGGCATAAAGTAATAGGCCTAGCTTAAGGTACAAGGATATAAAAGAAACTATAAAGTATAGAAGGAAGAGAAAACAGAGTAAAAGACTGCTCACCCCTTCATTGTCCAAAGGCATGGGAGGAAAAACGGGGGAGCTCGATGGTTACCCCCACAGAGATGGTGGTCTGTTTTTCCCTCTCTAGTTTTGCTCATGTCCAATCTCTTTTTATACTATTTTTCCTTAGGTAGTTTGAGTGGCTATAGTCAATAATAGTTCTTGGAGTGATAGACAGATGACATAGGCTTCAGGGCTGGCTTCCTGTGCTTCCACAAGATTTTGTGAAGAAAGGCCATGCTATCTCCATAACACTCCATTCTTCGTTAATCTTACGAATCTGGCTTGAACACCTTAAGGAAACCACTGGAGCCTCTTTGTCATCTGACAAAGGTTCCTGGGAGCAGCCCTCCAGGGCCTGAGGTGTTTCCCTTAACCCATCAGGAGCTTATCAGGGCTATCACCCCACACCTGCATCATTGAAGGTGCTTGAAACTGTGGTCGATTTAGTATCATGTTAATTTCTCTGATCTCACACTCATATTTCGTTAATGTCTTTTGCAGTCTCTGTGGGCAATGAAGTTGCAAAATAGTGATTTGGCCTCTTTAAGAAGCCTGAACAAAAACTATTACTTATTCAAATACTTCAGGTATGTCCAGACTCCAATGTACTGCACATTGCAGTCTGGACATACGTGAAGTATTTTACATTGTAAAAAAACATTTGAGGCAGCCTTAAATGAGCTAGATCAGGTAGAAGAAACAATCTTTCAGTAGTAGTATATGAATTAAAGGGCAACGCTTGTATCATTCAACAACTTAACCTGAAGTTCATCTTCCTGCCCAGCTCTGCTGTAGGCGCTGAGGGCTTTATGGGTGTGGGCATAACAAAGGTTACTGTGTCTAAGCAGCAAAACCCTGTCTCTGGCTTATTCTCTGAGCAAGCTTTTAGGTTGTTCTCTGCATGGGATGCTGGTTGCAGGTGTCAACAAATCATGCCCATCCTTCAAGCTGAAACAAAGGATAAAAGAACCTGCTTACTTATAGATACCAGCATTCTGGGTGTCAAGTATAGGGGAAGAGGGATGTTTTTATTCTTGAACCTTAATTTTATTATTGACATTCTAATTGAAATTAGAATGGAATAGTTTTCTTTTTATTTGATCTTACCTGTTTTCAACAGAAATTTTAATTTCTATGAAATATTTTAAACATTGAAAATAAGATTGGGGTAAAAGTTTGATAGCAGCCTGAATCCTTAGCATGTGCTCAACCTCTTCAATGTGTCTTGGCACCTTTCATGAAATTGAAATACAGTAGGATTCATGCTAAACAAGTTTAAACATACTGTTATATTTTTTGCAGGCTTGAAAGAGAGGAACAGAAAAGAAAGGCAGAAGAAGAAAGGCTTCGTCTGGAAGAAGAAGCTCGTAAGAAGGAGGAGGAAAGAAAACGTGACGAAGCAGCAGCTCAGAAGAAGGCAGAAGAGGAGGCCAGGAGAAGAGCTGAGGAAGAACAAATGCTAAAGGAAAAGCAAGAAAAAGAGCTCCAGGCCAAACTTGAGAAACAGGTACCATCTCAAGCAGAAATGTGAAACTTTATACACATATAAATAAATACTTTATTATATTTGGTAATCTGCCTGAAATAAATAATAGCCCTGCCATATTTTACACATTTTGATTAGAGAGAAGAAGCAGAAATCAAAGCCCGTGAGGCAGCTGAACAGCTTCGTCTTGAAAGGGAACAAATCATGCAGCAAATTGAACAAGAAAGACTGGAGCGGAAGAAGGTAGATATTTGCATCTCAAGATAATGATTTCATTTCTTATTTAAATACATAATCCAGGAAGTGCCCAATACTACCTATTACTAATAATCTGGAGGGATTATGGACAAACAGTTATACCAAACAGTATGTGGTACTTGCATGTTACAGGAGTGTGGACATCAAAATTTGTAACAAAGTGGAATTGCCTAAGGCAAATGACTTTCTACCAGGCACTGAGCAAACACAGCATCAGCCTCTACCTGAAAAGTTAAATAAATGCCTGAGACAAACAGGGAATGGCATACCAGGGCAAATGTTCATTGCTGCCCAACCCAGGACATCACAAACTACCGAGGAACATGAATAACTTTGTTTAGAACTTACTCAGCAAAAATTCTGTGTTATTAATTGAGAAAATTTATGTGATTAACAAACAGCTTTTCTCCCACCTGGCTTCCTTCTGGTTACATTATCCAGAGGCATCAGAACTGTGTGGCCACTGCTGCACAAGGAAATGGCTGGAGCTGCATAAATTAGCTCTGTCTACAGCTCTGTGTCAGGAGAGAACAGCTGCAGAACCCCTGTCTGGTTACAAAAGGTCATATATCCATATATTTTATTCCAATGCCTTTTTAACTGTTCACCACTGCACTGGAAGCATGTTTCAGTTGCAGATTAAAATACCAAACCAAAGTGGTTTACAGCTGAAATAATGTCCTTAATGAACAAAGAAGGAAAACAAAAGTATTTTAGGATAATGCCTTACATGTTTCCAGCAAGAATAACTTCAGATATTTCATTTTACTTTTCTATTCCAGAAAGGCTAACTATTTTTAAAGGAACTGTTTCGACATAGTTGGAAGAACAGCTAGATTAAAATAATCACTGTTGATTTTAAACAAATGCCTTGTTCCAGAACTGAGCACAACTCATAACTGCAAAAACTTGGTGTTAAAATGCTTGTTTCTAAAGTGCGTCCACTGAGAAGGTCATGTTCAGTGAGATCTGATAGGTGAAAGCCAGCTCCAAGATGTTTTCTACCTTTCATTTTCTTTATTTTTCTTATTTTTTCTCCCTTTTCCAACACAGGCAAGGTTGAGGCCATGACAATAAAGAAAGGTGTCTTTTTCTTTTCTTTTTTTCTCTCTTCTCTCTCAGTCTCTTGTGTTAAATATTCTGTCTGCTGTCTCATCTTTAAATTTATTTTGATTTGTAGAGAATAGATGAAATAATGAAGAGAACAAGGAAGAGTGAAACACCAGACATAAAGGTATGAAACTGTGGCTGCACGATTTTTTTTGATTTTGTTTTATTGCCATATGTGGAAATTAAATTTGAGTCATTCCATGTTACGAAGTATACTTGGGTACAGTCTAGATCGAAATTTTAGTTGCATTTCAAGCTGAGAATGACTGTTGCTGTGTCACAGTCATTGCTGTGGCTCTGCTGCAGAGAGACAGCTTTGTGCAACTGTTGCAGCCTAACCCCCCTCGCTGCCCACCAAAGTGGCCACAGCCTGCTCCTGGATGCTGGAGCTGTAATGGTTGCTGCTGTTGATGTCTCTTTTCCTGCTTTGTACCAGCCAGTGAATTAGTTACTGAGCTCTCCTTGTTAAGCCTGTCAGGAATGTAGGAATGAAAACAAGGCAGTTGTGTCCAGCTGAGGAGTGAGTCAGGTTTTCAGTTCTAATCTAGTAAGGAAACTATTTCTTCAGTTACTTTCAGAGAAAGTTTTCTTTTTGAATTTAAAAAAAAAAAAAGTCTAATTAAAAGGGGGAGGGAAAAAAATCCTGCCTTGCTGTTGGTGGCCTTTGTCACTCTATGGCCCTGGGCAGTCTCACAAGTTTCGAGTCCAGTCAGTTCCATCCATGTTACAGTCTTTCCTCTAATACAGTTGAGTCATTACTTGATTTCAGAAGGAAGAGCCAAAACTGGAGATACCATCAACTTTGAATGTGGAAAAGCAACCAAAGGCCTTTGTTCTCAACCAGCCAGGTAAAAATTGCCATATTTTTCTGACCTATTTTCACAGCTGGTTCTCTTCAGGGTTTTGTGATCTGAGGCAGAGCATTGTGTATTATCATAAGTGCTTTGCTTTCATCTCAAAAAGAACAGGTACATTTGCATCCGTGACAAATATTAGAAACTGGAGGCAGCTCTGGTTTACCACTTAAGCAGAAGAAATTTATCCTCCATTTTAGTACCTGAGGTAGCATTTTTGTAAATGAAAAGTTCTAATCTGCCAATATGTTTGGTTGCTGCAGTCTACCTTCAGATTTTGTTGGTCGAAAATTTTTGCACACAACCAAGCTTGCAAGGTTCTTATAGCATGGCTCTAAATCTTACATTTGACTTTATAAAAATAAGCATATGTACTTAAAGTATTTGTAAATATAATATACATATCTGACATTTATCTATATTTTGTTTACTTCCCCAGGCTAAGGCTTTTAGTACATGACATAAAACATTCTCTTCTTGTTTCCTAGAATTTAAAAGATGTAGCATAAACAGCAGTTTTGGAGTGGAAAAGAGGAATGACAGTATAGGATGATGAGTCATGGACTAAACAGAGTTCTACTGCATTGTCGGTCTTCCTTTCTACTCAATCTATAAACTAAAACTATCAAAATAAAGAAGTTTCTACTGTAATAATTTCTAACTTTCTATTACAGAGATCAATGGATTGGCAACCTGCCTGAAAAATAAAAGCTTAGAAAGTGCTGCCTCTCTAATCCCTTCCCAAGATGTAGTTGCTAATGGACTGAAGTCAGTTGCAGGACTTATTCAGCTGGAAGCTGTTGATGGGAAATCTAACAGCATGGAAGATTCAACAGATGAGGTTCAGTCCATGGATGTGAGGTACAGACCCCCATCTACCAACAGAGACTCTGGAATTCATATGAGACACAACAGTTTTTTTTCACTTGTTCTTACTTTACTGCTTTCCTTCTCACCCAGCCCAGACCCACAGGTGTCTGCTGTGGTGTGCTCTGCTCCTGGCAGGATGCAAGTTGGCTGTTTCAGACAAGAGCCACAGAACCACATCTCACACTCACAGAATTGGTGGGAGGTGCAGGGGGTGTGTGGGCTCTGAAATCCTTCTACAGTCCTTACCTATGGATTCCATACAAGTTTGCCTAAACCTTTCAGATAGTTTTGTGAAAGCAGCTACTGTAGATACTGTTCTGATGTCACCAGTTTTTAATTTGGCTGCTCAGCTGTGGTGCATGAGCTTCTCTGCCTTCATGCAAACAGAATAAAGAAAATAATGCATTTAGAATTTTAAGTACTTAACAAGTAGAAATGTATGAAATCAGTAAATAACTTTGTGGTTTTAAATACTATTGGATTTTGATGGAAGGATGTGCAAGACAGAAGGATTTTTTAAATTTTAATTTTAAGGGATTTTATTTACATATTTTTACATAGAGGTGGTTAATTTAAGGCTACTAAGACAATTTTAAACATAGAATTTTCATATGGTTCTTCCTCCTTAATGACCAAGACAGATGAATGTCTCATATTGTTTCAGTATTTCCAGTAAATATGCATAAATACATAGAAAATGCCTTACAGGGACAGACTAGAAGCCCCCATAGCCCATTATTTGCTCTTGCAGAGTACCAGTAAAAAATACTAGCTAGGAAAAGTACTTGAACCCACCCTTTTGTGCAATCCAAGCCCACACTGAAGTGCTGCATTAGGGATATTAGAGGGTGCAACTCTGCCTTGGCCTTTTTAAATAGCCATTGGTTGCCACGTTGCCCTGTGAGTTTGTCCAAGCTGTTTTTCTTGACCTGCTGATAATGTTTGTGTCCAGGACCTGACCTGGAACAAGTGTTACAGTACAGTCTCACTGGGTAAATTACGTGCTTTGATCTGTATTAAACCCAGTTTCTTACCCATGGCATTGCACACCCCTTAGGCGTTGTGTTGCAGTATTTCATGCCACAATAATTTTGCCCTCAACTCATCCCCCACCCCATCATGGTTTTAGAAATCTTTTTAAATCCTTCCTCTGCCTTCTCTACTCCAAACTAAAATGCACTAGCCTTACTAGTCTCAGCAAAGCAGCTGGTTGTAGCATTTCTTAAATTTAATGATGGGATTTCTATGTCTGAAGTATGTGATAAGGTCTTAAGAAATCACTTTTTATTTAAGTTGTGAAATGTGAGTGCTTTAAGGAAATGTTTGCAGGGTCAGGAGAGCAATTTGAAAGATGCAATAAACATTTAGGGAAGAGGATGGTGCAGGGATTGAAATAATGAGAGACCAGTAAACTCAGTTTAGTAAACTGTCAGAAATGTGAGTTTCGGAGATGAGTGCTCACATCACACATCTACCACAAACCTTAATCATTAAGGGATATAGAGTAGGTATGACCTTCCATCCTGAAACAACATCTTTTTCTTTGGATTAAGTCATACTGTAGGTAAAGTCTTGCTGTAGCTGGCCTTTAAAGTAAGTTTCTGAACTGTCAGAAAGTTACCCACCTCTTACTCTGCTTCTTCCTTTCGTTTATCTTTTGTATAGCCCGGTTTCAAAAGAAGAACTTATCTCTATTCCTGAATATTCACCCATGAATGAACTCATGCCTGGTGTTTCTTTGGACCAAAATGGGACAAGTAATGCCAAGGCTCTTGAAGACCTCTTGGATTTCACAGGACAAGCTACTTACTCCAAGATGTCCAGTGATACCATTAGCCTAGATGACTGTAACAAAAACTTGATTGAGGGATTTAACAGTCCAGGCCAGGAAAATACACTCAATTCTATCTGTTGATAACCTCGCTTTTCAGCAGAACAGATACAGGTACAGTATTGTGATCAACATCTCAGCTATGATAAACTACTGTGATGACTTACTAGCTTCCCAGAAACATACAGCAGCTGTACACAGAAGTGTGGAGAGAGGAAGAAAGCTCGTCTCCCAGATCTTTAAATTCAGCATAATCTTTCCTATTTGCAAATTGGCATCATATGCAAACTGATGTATCACAGCAGCCACAAGTATCTGATAAATGGAAGCATTTCCTTTATGCATTCAGAAGATAGTGAGGAGAGTTGGGTTTTAATTCATTAATACAATACCATTCCTATATATCTTTGGGGCCTATTTGCATGAAGAAAACAGTTAAAAGTGGGGTCATTCTAAGAAATGGTAGTTACTGTTGCTGCTTACTCCTTTCTGCTGCTGTGCCACAGTCAGTTTTTTTGAAGGAGTATATTCTTAATTACAAAATTGAGGTCATCCAACTTGCGTAGCTGACTTGATATTCTCTCTCTTTTTAATTGACAGCAGTAACAATTTGTGGAGGAGATATACATCCCTGTGATGCTACTGGCAGTAAAAATATGAGCTTGTCACTTGAAAAAGCTTTCTGCAGTCCTTGAACACTGGATTTCAAATAATCAGAGCTGAATATAACTTGTCTTCCCAGGGAATAAATATGTTGAATAACTGGCTGCTTTGGTAAAAACTAATGATCTAGAGCCTTGATGGTTTCAGGGAAGATGGAGTGTGCATTAGAATTTGAGCTTTAGCTGCTAATAAAGCACTTACTTTTTCTTTTAATTTAAGATTCATCTCAACACTTCACTGTGATTTTTACCTGTGTGTTTTATTTTTAAATAATTCTTCCCTAAACTTTATCATGCAACCATTTAGACATCTTTTTCTTGTAAATAATGATGGGGTTTGCCCACAGTGCATTGAAACAAAATAATATACTGTAGTTTTGTGCCTATCTTTTTTGTCTTTAATAAGGAGTTATTGGCAACTTTTATGAGGTGTATAATTCAGAACTATAGCTGAAGAGGCTTGAAAATCATACAAGTGCTGGAATAAAAAGAGCCTTCTAATTGAGTATGGGAACTATCCCGTTATGGTTACGTTGACACTTTTAGTCACTAGTGGCACTTACTGGTTAATATTAATTAGTCTGGGAGCAACTATCAACTATGTGTTTGAAAACATATTTGTGTAACACCTGTAAGCAAAGTAGGCAAAATGCCTGGTGTAATCCCTTAATATATATGTAGTATAGCTGTAGTAGATCAAAGTGATGGTCAGGAGGGTGAGATAATATGTTAACCTTTGAAGATGCAGATGATTGATATCAGCAGGCTTTCTATCACACAGAGAAGTATTTTGTTTTCTGTAGGCTCAACAAAATGAGATTTAGTCAGCAGCAAAACACTATGTGAATGTTGCGGCAGAAACACAAAGGCCAAGACACACGTGGGGGACCGGGGGCCCCTTAATGTTCTGTAAATATCTGTATGGAACAGTTCATATCAGGATGTACAAGGTCTGGACATCATGTGCCATACGGTGTTAACTTTATTTCTGTTGGTGAACCTTTATGCTAGATAAGATGCTGATTTGAGGACATTTTTGCCCAGTTCCTTATAAGAAAAAATTTTAAAACCAACTCTCTTTGGACACTAACACAAAAGAAGTGAAAACTCGGGGGGTGGTTTTAGGTTTGGAGTGGGGGTTTTTTGGTGGTTTTTCATTTGTTTGTTTTGTTTGGGGTTTTTTTGCCTTTTTTAGTTTTGGGGGTTTGTTTGCACATGTAAGGGAGTTCACAGTATAGACTGAGCTCAGTTGTAGCACTGTTCTTGCTTTCTTTAAGTCAGCAATGGGAAAGTCACCAGTGACATTATGTGCAATGCATTAAGAAATCATGCCTACAACAACCCAGCTTTATTTATGTTAGTATACTTCAAAGAAATACTTTCTTTTGACTGTGCAGTGAGCTGTAGCATGGTACTGTGTCTTCCAAACTAGTCCTTCATCTATTTCCTAAATAATAAACAAACAGAAGCAGTTTGTTTTGCTGTAATACATTGTGTTTGCCAAATGTCATATTATATTTTATTATGGTGTCATCGTATAACCTGTAGATTTCTGTATTTGCATGACCTGTATAGCATGTATAAAGGTGAAATACATTTTCATTTATGAATCTGAGTTGTTTCTTAGTGCTCTTTATTCCCAGCAAAATATGACTCATTTAAAAAACACAGGTATGTTAATTTGTTCTGAGGTGTTTTCTGAAGGAGAGTGGAATACTGAATGAAGGAGTGGTTGTCAGAACCTTAATATATTTCACCTTTGTTCTCATTGCCATATGCTCATTTTCTTTCTGAGGTCTTGCCAGTACACAGAGGAAACGGAGGCTGGTGGCAGAAGAGGCTTAAGGTGAGGGCTTCCAAATTGTGGCATCCAGAGTGCTGGTGACAGTATACAGGCCACTTTGCAGCTCAAGCCTCTGCTCTCTGGCAAAGAAAATAAGGAAAAGAAAACCTGGGAGCTGTGGCCAGTAGACATTGTTCTCTTTAGTGTGCAAGAGCTGTTCTGTAAGGGTACCCGTGACATAAATGCTGAATTTCTCTTCGAGCTACATGCACACACTGCTGCTTAGAAAGAGGCCAGCCTGGAACTGCTGTTAGTTCTTTAGGGAAATGCTGGGGGGAAAGTTTTTAAATATATTTTGTTTAAATCATCACTTCAGTCAAATCTGAAAATAAGAATATGTACTTTTATGATGAAGTATATTAATAATGGTGACAGTTCATCTCCTCTTTACTGACTCTTGAATTATTCATATTACTTGTCCACTCAATTATTTACTAAGGTCAAAGGAAGGAAGATAAGTGAGTATTTGTGAAGAAAGATATTCCATATTTATATTTGCTTTCAAATGTAACTTTATAAATGTGGCTGAATATCTGGAGCAAGTGCAGTTAGCTGAGGGGTTAAATCGCTTCTTTTTGCTTTTGGTGATAACAAGCGCTTCATACCAGTCCCATACCGGTGCTGGCTGCTGTGATTCAAGACTGTGCAATGAGCTTTGCTTTTAATTAGTCAGTGCTCTTGAAACTGCGGTGAGGGATCACTGCTGATTCACACAAGTCCTTGGTAGGAGCTTTTCTGCTGTAAAACATTTGAGGATCAAGCTGTGAGAAGTAGTAAGAAAAAGAGTAAAGCATTGATCCTTGAATGGCTTTTTTTGTAATGGGTTGAAGGGATTATTTTTTTATTTCACTTTTATAAAGTGATCTGAAAAACAAAATAGTATAGACAAGAATCAGACACTGCTACTGTTCATCTGCACAGACTGCTACTCTAGCTAGCAGGGGGGGTTGGAACAGCCTGGGATCCCAGGACACCTCTGGCCTTCAGTGCTGCACAGCAGCCTGGCAACCCTAGAAGGAGATGTCCTTCCCATAGAGGTTTAAAGTGCAGGTCCCTCCCCTGCATTAAAATTAAAATAGTTCAATATTCAAGAGCTGAAGACTAGTTATTCTGTGAGGCTTATATCTTGTTTGCTCTAAGCCTGGTCTGTGTCCTGCACATCCTTACTCCTGTAAGCAGCACAAATGAATCAGTGGGGAGAGGCTGCTCCTTCCCCTGCTTTAGTGACCTGTGGGACTTCTTCCTTACTCCTCCCCTCTGCCTTCCTATTCAGGAACAAGGCAGAAACTGAAAAAGTCTCTTTGTTCACTTTCATTTCAGGACAATGTTGTTCAAGCTGTTGGTTGCCTCCAAAAACAGCGTGGAGAGTGGTGGTTCACCTAAGCTACCTCTGTGTGATTGTGCACAAATATACCTCAGTGGCTGTTCCCTGACTTTTAGGGATGTTGGGTTTCAGTATCAATATTAAACTCTGAAAAGTGTATTGCTGCTGAAATCCAGAAAATACAATGTGTGTTATGACTGAATGCAATTTTCTCTGGATTTTCTTCTTCATCGTAAGGAAAACAGGTTTTAAATTCATTCAATCTTTCCAGAATATGTATGCTTAAAAATAACAGAAAATTTAAAATATTCAGATGCATTTTTGTTTGTGCTCTTAGTGGCAATAATACCAGTCCACAACACTGTGAGGCACAAAGTTCATCACCTCCCTACTTTTTTTAGCCCATCATTTATCTTATCTTTGTGATCTCCTGCAGCTGAAGAGTAAGTGATGCTGTTCACTCTGTCAGCCAATTTAATATATCTGTTGAAGCAACACGTGAAGTATAAAAGCCCTTAAAACTGCAGGCAGAAACACTGAAAGGATGTTTAAGCTTTTAAAATAATTACATAAAGTGTAAGAAAATGGTTTCCTGACCACCAGAGTAATTTTAGACCCTTGTTTTCTTCCCAGTTGCCTTGTTTGTTCTCCAGCTTGTGTATGTTTTATAGCATTTCTAATGCTTCAAGACTGAGGTAGTAATGTCTTTAAACTAGCGGGTTGGATGATTACCTGAGGCCTGCAATTTTCAGGATCAAAATGAATGCCCTGAAAGCTAGTGTGTCATGTTCACTTGGGAGCTTTGCAAAAATAGATGCATATCCCTGCTGAAATCAAGCTGTGATGATTTCCAGAGGAAAAAGCAACTGTGATGCACAAGGGATCCAACGGATAAGAGGAAAAGGTAAGCAATGTGCTGCGTGCTCTATTAAGTCCTTGCCCTAAGAATTAAGTTTTTTAAAATAGTTACATGAATAGCTCAAACCAGCAGCTTTGCATCATCACTTAGATCTTCTTGCTGATGCCTCAGGGTTGTTTTGATTTTCAATTTTATAAATTTTACAAGTTATTGTAGATTTAATGTACTGGTAAAATAACCTCAGTAGCTCAATGTTTACACATACCAATCCCATCCTCTATCAATCCCTCAAAACTCCAGTAGCTGTTTAGTCTCCATTTCAAGGTAGACTTGCAGAAAAGCACCATAAAGCCTGCACCAGAAGATAAAGACATGGACAGAAGGACCTCCAAATGTGGAACTTCGGAAGGCCTCCAAGGACCCGACGTGCTGTGAGGAAGACAAAGATGATGAAAGAGGGATCCCAAACCCCCTGACTCAATTCCTGACGGGGTGTGCCAGGGGGCGGAATGGGACAGGACGGGGGTGGATAGCAGAACAGGATTGGATGGACATTATTATAAAATCTTGGAACCAGCTTAAGAAGGGGGATATATGTGGATATGTATTCCTGGAGCCTGAAGGTTCATTAAAGCTTCTGCTCTCCTTACCACCTCCTACTAAATTTGCCTGGAGTTTTTTTCTCCTCAGTCTTTAAGGCATCGTTGCTCTGCCTAAACAGAATAAATTGAAGTCAACTGCAATTGTAGGTGTTTGGCATGGCACAGGAATGGACTCAAGAATGTAAAATTGCATAACTGAAGAAAAAAATGAGTGTGAGAGATGTTCAGAATCAGGGAAATTAATCTGTCAGTATTTCCTCATTATTTTTTCTAGAAATAACAGCCCCTCTCACCAAATTCAGCATGTGAGCAGCACAGTAAGCAGGATCAGGACAGTGTCTGTAACACCATATTAACATACTCACAAGTCCCTTTTCAGAGTAACTTCTCTCTTTTAAAATACGTACAGCAGCATTGTCTGAAATATTATTAGCACCTTAAATATACAGAGCTGTGGGGTTTTATACCAATAAATTCTATGGAGTTGCTCCTGATTTTCCTGGTGGCAGGGCACAGTGTAAGAACAGTTTTCACTCTGCCTTTTTTTCTTTTCTTAAACCTCTTATCAGCTCAAACACACAAATTTAAGAGAATACAAATTCTTGTGGTGGCCTGCTGGAATAGGTTTGTTCTCTCAGTTTCAAAGACTGTCTGTGCCACAGCTGGCAGAGACACAGGAAATCTGAGGAGTCCTATGGAGACTGAGTGTGCAGTGGTGTGTTGGGGACAGCAGTGAGGCCCCACTGGCACAGGCAAGGAATATAATCCTGGTCAGACATGGAAAAAACTTCCCCATCTGAAGACTGGGTCAGAATTCTTCCCTTTTGACAAACTTTGTATTTCTAACCTACATTTTTACAAGGCTGATTTATGCTGGTGTTCTTGGACCAGGGTTAGTTTTTAGGGCAGAGAGTGTCCTGTAGCAAATGAAACTGCTGGTGGATTTAGCAAATAAATGAGCTGATGCATGGATGAAGGTCAGTCACTGATGAATGCTAAGACAATTAGCATGTATTTATTACTACATATTTACTACTCAAGTCCCTAAGGCAAACCAGTATCAGTCATGCCCACAGTGTCTTGAGCTGAACATTTTGAAATTTTACCTCTCCTCAGACTTCTCATCCTGCTGTTCCACTGCAACTTCTGCTGTCATCTTTCCAAGGACTGGCTCTTGGACGGGCAAAGAATTGTAGCCTTTTGGGTGATAAGCTCAAAGCCTTTCCTTTTTAAAATACTGTTACTGTATTTATGTCACACACTGGTGTTAATTCATACACTGAGATTGTTTTCACTGGTGTTTTGCCAAAATCCTACCCAGTTTACATGGGCCGTACGCCTCCCAGCAACGGCACATTTCCAGGAGTTGTTACAGGAAAGCCATAATAACCTTATAAATAAAACATACAGGGATCATTACGTCATGAGAACGCAGGCTCGCTGGAGGCTCTCTTTGAAGAGTAATTTGGTGATACTGTCAGAGCCAAGTCATGCAGTCAGTCATCCTCTCACATTCCTTTGGGTTTTAATTAAACAATTGCTTTTCAGCTTTCCTTAAGTTTCAAGGCTAAATAATGTAGGACTTCTTTCCTCAGTTAAGGAGCAAGTCATTATCTGCTGCTTTGAGCCTGGACTGAAAAAATATGACAGTTCTCCAGAAAGCTGTTAAAGTTCTTAAAACGGAATTTGGGGGGTTTGCTTTATTCTGTAACAAATTCTTGCCCTGTCTGGATAAGGTATTACAGATTTGAAATTACTTTGAGAAGTGACCTCAGGAATTGACCTAAACACCAATATCTCATTTTCTATTAAAAAAAAGAGCTGATGTTCCTGTAAAAAAGGAGCTGGGAACTTAGAGGTTTAGCTACTTTTGTTCCACTGAACAACAGAAATTTTTTTTTTTTATTATTATCATTAGAAGAAGTGAATGAGTAGTGTGCCTGCGAACAATTAGGCAGCTTGGTCTCATTTCAAGACAGGAGACACATTTTGTGGTTCAGCGAAAGTGTTTTGATTTAAAAAAAAAAAAAGCCTGATTGCATTAAGGGGCAGGAGTGGGTTAGAGGCAGAAGAAGAAAGCATAAATGTGAAACTCCTCCAAAAGCAGAGTTCCAAGTTAATGAAGGCATGAAAATCTTATCAGGCAGCATAACAAGATAGTGAGGTACAAAAGAAATGTTTCCCTTTAGATAGTGGGAGAGGTTGGCTGGGAAAACCATGATTAGCGATTAGCCTTGGACAGCAGTTCTTGATGGTGGATGGTGCCCTTGAAGGTGTTGACTCCATCAGACCCTCTCACTGTTCCAACATGCTTCTTCCCTTTTAAGTATCACTATCTACAGGCTCTGTCTGCAGACACCAAAACAAATTGTGTGTGATAACCAAGCTAACCCACTCCCTACAAAGAGCTTTTAATTTAATTTTCTGGTCTGCTTTAGTGGAGAGCAGGAGTTTGCAATGCTCCCCAGCACAGCTCAGGCTCTCCCACTCTGCCTGCTGCTATACCTGACCTTGTCAGTGATCAAGGAAATATTTTATTTCCACTTTTTTTTTTTAATTGGGATAATACGGTTCAGCAGAGTTCAGTGCCAACAGTAACATTTTATGTTGGAAATTAAATGCCTCCTTGAAAGAACAGATATGCAGGATCTCTCTGCTGTTGAGGGCTGGTTCCTGCCTTTGAATTTTAGGTAACTTCCATTCATCATTTTCAAGTATTTAGCATGCAAACCACAGCCATGCTCTTTCCAAAGGGAATGTTTACTAAATTAAACATAAAAGGCATATGAAAGTGATTCTCTATTCTAATGACACTTAATTGGAAATAAAACATGGAAATAGATTAAAATAATTAGTCTTAATAAGCAGTAATTACTAAGTCTTGTGCAATAGAATAGCCTTCACAATTTGGAGATGGGGAATAATGATGTTGTGGAGCTACTAACAGGCACTGATTTGAGTATTAATTTAACTTGTAAAGTGTGCTTAAGTTGTTGTTTTCTTAGACTACGTGGTCCCAACCACTGAGATCCTTGTGTACTTAATATCCATCAGGTTAGTATCCATCAGAAAAAATGTGTGTTGGATCAAGACCATCTGAGGCAACTTCAAGTAAATAGGTTAATAATGAAACTTGATAACTTCATTTATGTAATGTAGAAGGTTATCCTGTGCACATAGGGGCTGATTATCTGTATTTATTGCTTTGTACAAGTTTTTGCTTCAAGTATCAGGGCAGCAGTAGCTGCCCTACATGCAGAGGTCAGGCAAGCCACTACACCAGCTGAAGAAGGTAATAAAATCAAATCTTTTTTACTGTTAGTTTGACTTTCTGAATTTTGAGAGTGTGGCTGCCTTTATGGTGATTATCCCACATATTGTGAGAGTTATGCCCAACTGGTACTTCACATTATGTGGCTGAGCCCCCCAGGCTGGAGCAGGTTTCTTTGGGAAAGTGCAGATTAGCAGCATCTGTCTGCTTCAGTCTCACTGTCTCGATCTAAAGCTCACTGAGCCCAGTTCTCATCCTGAGCATCTAATAGCGAGGAACCAAGTGTTGTTTAGTGCAGCTTGACACTGTATGTCTGTGCCCTACAGTTCAGTAAATCTTTTGCAGTCCCTTTTAATTGAGAAAACACTACAATTAAATTAAAAAATAATCTTATACTTCTCTATGCTTTTCCTATGAGAATTTCAAATTGTTTTGGTGAATGCAGGAAATTATTTTATACAGAAATCTTGTGGGGTTCCTTGTGTTTGAGAAAGAACTGAGCAGGATCCTGTTGAGGACAGCAACCAGACTGATAGCTGTGGTGAGGGATCCCTCAGTCCCATATACAGCAACGGGGCCAGTTGAGAAGACAGAACTGATGATAATGCTCCGCTAAAAGGTCAGTCCTATAAAAGGAGGGCAGGAACATGTAAGCAGCTGAAAGCCCAAAAGGATAGCCCAAATGAGCAGCCCTCGCTGGTGTTGGGAATGTAAGGAAACTGAGACCATCATTTTGAAGAGTAAGCAACCCTTCTTCTCCACTTTCTAGACAGTGAATGTAACTTCACCGTATTAGGCCACAGTTTGATGACAGAGTAAATGTAGCACTATGACTCTGAGCTCGATCAAAAATGTCAAGGCTGTGTGAAACAGAGTGCTGATTCTGCCTCTTTTTTGGGCTTAAATTAGTCTGTTTAAAAAAAAAAACAAAAAAGTTGACCGACTAACTTTACAGCAGATCAGATATCGCCTGCCTATGCCTGTAATGATACTGTATCGGGTATCACCCCTCTTCCTGCAGCTACTGTAAAAATACAGAATCAACATCAGTTCTGTGCTTGGGCTAAAACAAAAGCACGTGCTTGCATCTGAGCTGAATCAAGTTTATATTAATGAGTCGATCTGACAATACACCAAAGTAGTGTTCACAATCCTTGACCAACAGCCTTGTATGCCAATGTAATCTAGATAGCATCAATATCTCCTTTTATATGTGGTTTTGCGTGATCTTTAAATCTATTTGTGGGTGTCTTTCTCCATAAAAAGATCCTCTGTTTTGAAAGGACTGCAGTATGTGTCAGTCTGCGCTCCGGCTGTTTACAGCTCCCGAAGGAAAAACTCGCTCACTCCAAACCTGTCGGGCCTGCTGGCTATCAGGACTGGCAATCGAGGGGATGAATCGGCTCTCCCAGGGAAGGAGAGTGCTGCCATCCTGCAGTGCACACTCCGACAGGAACGCCGGGAACTTGCAGAGAGCCTCGGAGAGCACCCACGATGCCTCGTGACCCTCACGGCATCGGCCCAGGACAGGGGCCACGGCCACCTCACTGTGCTGGGCTCAGCTCTGGAGCCGAGCCCATCCAGGCTCAGTCCAACTTTTCCTCCCTGATCCGCCATGGCACAGCCAAGACTGGCTAAAGGGGCAGACCCACGGTGTCTGTCTCTGGCAAACTCTGGGGTTTCATGCCTGCCCTGCTCCAGCCCCCCCTGACCTGAGGGAGGGTGGGAAGTGTCACAGGATCACAGAATATGCTGAGCTGGAAGGGACCCACAAGGATCATTGAGTCTAATTCTTAGCCCTACACAGGACCATCCCCAGGAGTCACATCATGTGCCTGAGACTATCATCCAAATGCTTCTTGAGCTCTGCCAGACTTGATGCTGTGACCCCTTCCCTGGGCAGCCTGTTCCAGTGCCCAGCCACGCTCTGGGGGAAGAACCTTTCCCTGATACCCAACCCCAACCTCCCCTGACACAACTTCAGGCCATTCCCTCGGGTTCTGTCACTGGTCCCCACAGAGAAGGGATCAGTGCCTGCCCCTCCTTTCACCTCACGAGGAGGTTTCTAAACTACAATGAGGTCTCCTCTCAGTTTCCCCTTCTCCAGGCTGAACAGACAAAGTGCCCTCAGCCGCTCCTCACACGGCTTCCCCTCAGGGCCCTTCACCATGTTCATCGCCCTCCTTTGAACACTCTAATAGCTCTGTATCTTTTTTTTTTAGATAAAAAAGTGCTCAGTGCAGGTGGGGCCGCCCCAGTGCAGGGCACAGTGGGACAGCTCCCTCCCTGGCCCGGCTGGCGATGCCGACGCCCGCCGGACACGCGGCCTCTCCCGGCCGCGGGTGCCACGGGCGGGCGCGGGGGCTCGGGAGGCTCTGGGGGCGGCACCGGGGGCTCTGGGGGCGGTGCCGCAGCCGCCACCGCCCGGCCCCGCCCGGCCCGCCCCTTCCGGGCCGCCCGCCCGCTGCCCGCCCTTTCTCTGCGCCGCGCCCGAGCGGAGCAGCCGCGGCCGCGGGGCCGGCGGGACCCGCCCCGCCTGCTCGCCGGGCACCTGCGCGGGG
>JAWWEU010000001.1:104415983-104469780 GCA_035583155.1 Acropternis orthonyx | reverse complement strand
CTGAGGGCCGGCCCGGCGCGGGGAGGCGGCGGGCGGTGCCGGGGGCTGCGGGCACTGTCCCGGAGCAGCGGGGCGGGGCGGAGGAGCCCCCGCCGGGGTTTGGGAGGGCCGCGAACAAAGCCCGGGGCAGGGCCGGCGGGTCGCGGTGTGTCCGAGGGCCGTGCCCCCCCGGGCCGTGGCGGTTCCGGAGCAGTGTCAGCACCGCAGAGCCGCGGCCGCTGCTCGCTGTGAGGACACCTCGGAGGTGAGCAAGGCATAAATACCCTGTTCCCAGTAATTTATATGTTGTTACAGCCGGGTTTACACCAGATAAAGTCGTTATAAAGACTTTAAATGCTACGGATTTCGTATAGCAGTTGTATCTCAATTTCAGCATGTCTTTGATTTAGCTTAATGTGTTTTCAGTATTGAGTCAACCCCAAAGCAAGATGATTTAGTGTGGATTTGGCCAAATCTGTGGGTTCCTTGTTACTTCTGGTTTAGTTGATTCTGCACAATTATTCATACAGATCTGAGGATGCAGTGATGTCTCATGAGGAATCAGTGATAGCAATCTACTCACTTGGCTCAACTCCATCCAGGATAGCAACCCCTAATTTTTACTGCCATTCTTAAATGCCTTAAGTCACTTATAAATATAGTTTAGGTTCCTGAGTTACAAGGTTTTAAAACAAAGGCTACTCAAATTGCTGGGAGATCTTAATTGCCTGCTTACCTTGCGTGTTTGTGGGCCTCAAGGAAAAGTGAGTCTTTCATGAAAGTCTTGCTGGGTGTGGATGGCTGGAGGAAGAGTATGGAAAAGGATTCCAGGAGGGGAGGGGAAGAAGTATGCAAGAGGTATGGAAGAATCTCTGGCGACGGATATCATGCTGTGGCAACCTGACACAGGGCTGGGCAGAGAGGGGCGTAGAACACAGATGACTAAGTTTTTCCCCTTTTTTTTTGTTTATACTCTGAAAGACTAATCAGAAGCCATGAGGATTTTTCCCTTTTTTTTTTCTTTACTGTTGGTGTTGATGAGATGAACTGACATTAATTAACTTCCTTTAGAGGCACACCCTGTTATCCTGATAAACAGCTGTCTGTCTTGAGTGTCCATGCACTCCTCCACATCTGCCTTCAGCAAAGTAACTGGTATTTCTGCCACTGCTTTTGTAAGAGTGATCAAACCAACTCTCCATCCGCCTGCGCTGGGATGAGATGGGCTTGATTTTGGTGCAGTCTTGGCTTGTGGGTGTTCACAAGGATGTACCAGAGGTTGGGTTGGTGTTGCAGCGAGCTGGTGAGCGATGTGGTTGCACAGAGTTGGGTTTGCTTTTCCTCTCAGGTGGCAGCAGGCCCTTGCCCTCTACAGGGAAGGGAGGAAACATGCTGTGAGTCTTCCAGCAAGGATGCATTTCTCTGATGTGACTGGGGAAGGCACCCTGGGCTTTCCAGCCTTCTGGCAGTGCTGCTGCATGGCATTGTTGATTCTGAATAAATGAGGGTCTTATTTTGGTTTCCTGGTGGTTTTGTGACCTCAGGTGAAAAAACAAAGGTTTCCATTGTGGTTTGTATGTGTTGCAGAGCTTTCAGTAGGGAGGAAGTTGTGGTGGCTTGTCTCTGGGACTATGACATGCTTCTGCTATGGCCTTAGGAACTGGTAGGCAGAAGTGGCTGGGGATGGTGCTGTGACATTTGACACTCTGTAGGGGACAGGTGTTAAAGGCTTCTAATTCAATGCATTGTAGAAATGGCTCACTAATGTATTTATGGGTTGTGCTTTCTTTGTTTAAAAAAAAATTATTTGAGAGTTGAATACCTTATTTATTGTGCGATACAGATTTATCCTGCTCAGTCTTTCCAAGCTGGCACTGTAATCTCTTTCTCTGCAAAGGTGAGGCATCGCCTACTAATTAGTGTCATTAAATGGGTTGGTTTTAAATGAGAACACACTGAGAAGTAACATGCTCAGTACACTTAGTTATTTTTATTCTTTTGCTCAACTATGCAGGCACAGGGAAATACTTCTGTGTATTTCAAGAAATTACTTAAAATTTGTTTAGTGGTCCATTAAGAAATTCTGTATGCTTTAGCTAGGCCTGTACTTTCTGTAGTAGGTCTTCATCCTACTGTGGGTGTAAGGGGGAACAGTAATTTTTATATCTCTTACCTATTTTGTGTAGCAAGCAGGGGAGAGTTATACCCATATTCTGCCCCTGCACAGCAGTTACCTCGTAATGTGAGCCCTGGTTGTCTGTTAACAGCCCTTGGCACTGGGGTACAACCTGTATAAAGCCTGCCTTCCCCAGCTTGTGCCAAAGAAAAACAGTAAAGCTGAGAAGCAGGACAAATTGTAAAGGCACAGTGGATGTGGTTTTGGTGGGTTGGAGGGGTGCTTCTAGTGCAGGGAAGGCCAAGTCTCTCAGCAGACAAACAGAAGCATTGGAGCTCACTGCACTCCTTGGGTTGTGACACATTTAGGAGTGTGGTGCTGCTTCCTGCCATCGCTGCACACCATTACAGCTGCCTGGGGAGATGCTGTGGACCAGATCTGGAAATCTGTTAAATATAGCATGGCATGAAAAAGGAAAAATGAAGGTGGTTAAAAAAAAAAAGATCATCTCCCTGGTGGTGTTGGTGGTGAGAATTTAGGCTGTGAGACTGCAGTGGTGTGGGGGTGGTGGTACCAGACCTGCTACAAGATACTATGGAGATTCAAAACATAACCTTGGAGATATGGAAGGTGCTCTGAAAGAGATAAAAGTCCAGTAGAAATGATCTGTAATTGAAAAGAACAGTTGTTGAGTATTGGAGAACCATGAGAAAACTGAGGATGGAAATTTGGATCTCAGTCATTTGGATTGTTCTGTTACTTGTCTAAAAGAGGGAATGGTTTAGAAATCCCTCAGCTGAGTTTCCTTTGCCCCAGCTGAGTGTGTGTCCTTGACTTAAACAGCTATTATAGCTCATAGTTTTCAAACCTGTCACATATGTCCTTCCCTGAGGTGATGTGCCTTGAGATGGGAGTCACCTCTGTGTGCTGGCAGAGCTGTAACTCAGCTCCAGACACCCCTCTGGTGCTGGAGCAACAATGCCGGAGCATGGGCCAGGCTTGTGCTGCACAGTTCATGACATCCTTTCTTCAGCGCCTGCAGGGTTGGAGTTGGTGGGTGCAGGTGCCATTTGGGAGCTCTGATTTTGAGGTCAAAGGTGTTTAGTAGAAAGTTCATGGAGAAATCGGTGTATGCATGGCCTAGCACAGCACTGGAAACCTCTGCCTGTGGTGATGGTATTGAAGCCAGTCTAGGAAGCACTGACTAAAAGAGTCCTGTTGCAGCTTGAGAAACATCCAGACTGGTTTACTGGGAGGTATTTCTCTGGTTTAGCACTCTTTCCTGGGCATTTGCTGTTGGAAATGATAAGATTTGCCTGGAAGCTGAACAGGCAAGAACACACCAGGCACGTGTGCTACTTGAATGGTGTCTGGGGTGGGCACTGCACAGGACAGCCTTTGAATTAGCTGTTACAACCTGCCTCCCAGAGAAGTTGCCAGTTCTATACTTTTCGCTTAATGATGGTGTAAATGGCTTTCTGTATTGCAGACTTCAAGATCTTTCCTTTTACTTTTTTTTTTTAAGGTCTGGACTGTAGCTGGGGTTTTAATTTGACTGTATTTCTGTCAAATACTTGGTTGTCCTGGTATTGAGAGTCTCAATTCCTGGTTTTTCTCTCTTAACAGACGTGGCAGCTGTACAGACTTTGGCGTGGCCCTTGCAGCTTCCGATTGATTCCCGTCTAGAAGACAGTCAATGGAAAGCTTGGAGCTGCTCATTATCTATTTGGGCAAAGTGAGAGAATAGTGAGGTGGGTAGTTTTTGCAGCAAGTCAGTGTCTGTCTTCCTGTCAGCTGTGGGACCCAGCCTATGAGAGACTTGTTTATCCCTCTCTAAAACATTTGCAAGGCAGTGGTGGTTGGGCAGTCCCTCACAAAGGGGTGAGGAATGACATCTCCCTTCACTGTAGGTGAAATGACATTGAAGAGCAGCTCTCTGGTGATGAGCACTGTTAGTATTGATCTGCCTTCTGTGTGTCCTAAATAGAGTTTCTTCCATGATCTCTTCTAGGTAATGGAAGGCACCAAAAGGCATGTAAAGCAGCCCACACATTTATAAGTTTGTTTACAGGAGAGTTAACTGCCTCTGCTCAGTCTGTGTTCTACCTGCAGGGCTTTAGCTGTTAGCAGCTTGCTGAGGTGGGGCTCTTTTCATTAGGAAGAGCTCCAGTTCCCCTCTGTCTGGCTAGGTGACTGCAATTCTTTAGTTGTTTGTGATTTCTTGTACTTCTGCTGGAGAAAGTCAAGGAGTTTGAAGGTTGTTCTGTTCAGGAGAGCAAGTTGTTAAAAATGTATAGCCTTTCTGAAAGAACATGTGTTCAAGTTGGCACATCCCATACAGTTTCTGGTTGGTTTTGAGTTACTTGTCTCAAGATACTCCTTTCAGCTTTCTAGTAGATAGACACTACAAGAATTTTGTACTTGTCAAAACACTGATCTCTCAAGGGTATAATCAAAGGAGTGCTCGCAGCAGGCTTGAGGCCATTTCTCCTGAGAGGGAGGATGTCTGATTTCAATTCCAAAAGTTAAGGGAAAGAAAATAAAAGGTGGGATTCCCATTAATATTAAAAAACTATCTAAGCACAGGTACTGATAACTGCTCCAACGAGTCACTTATTGTTGCAACACAACAAACACAAGCAGCACTGTGAACCTAGAAATCCTTCTTAGTTTGTCTTGGAGAAATTCAAACCCAGAGCAGCCAGACCCTGTCACCTCTGCTCCAACATTACCTGGGTTTTCAGAAGCACCTGGATTCTGACTCAGAAACTGTAGGGCCTTCACTTGATTCAAGTAATTCTGCTATAGACAGGCTTGCTATCCGATACCATCCTACAGAAAACTTGGTCTTGGTATGGAGCCATATTGCTGGTCTAGTTGAGTGATTTAAACCTGGGTTTAGCAATGAGTTTACAAATTCTATGTAGATTAATTTGTGATTCTGGTGTTACACTGAGAGTCTTGATTGGGGTTGAGTGTCTGCTGTGTTCATGTGGTGTGTTTCTCTGTGAGAAAATCATATTCCGTGGGTCATTTTTGAGGAGGTGCATTGAAACAGATGAACACTTCTTTCCACTAAACAAAAGGAGTGTCTTCACTGGAAATTACAGCATTCCTTCTTATCTGAAGGCAAGATCTAGGACATGCTGTCACAGTTCTCATGCTTTTTGGTACAATTGTTTAGCCAGTCTCGAAAGAATAAGGAATTGCTCTTTATGTATGTTCAGTTCCTACCGTGATCAGTCTGGCAGATCAAGTTCTGTACCAATGGCTGGGTGGGGTTTAATGGTACTTTTGTCTTTTTGGTGTTTACATACTCACTTGAAAATGAAAAATAAAGTTCAGAACTGAAGGGAAGATATAAAGAAAGATTTGATCAGCACATAAAATACTGTCACTTTTAAAAGCTTATGAGAAGGGAGGGTAGTAGTGTATCTCTGAAGCTTGCAGGACATGCACTACGCTTTGAAACATGTTAGCCAGGGAGTGTGGGTTTTTTGTTTCTGAAATACGATGCTGTTTTATAAGGTGTTTTTTAATGGGTGAAAAATAGGCAAGTGTTTTGGTCACAGTGTTACTTTTCTGTGAAAAATAATATGTAGTGAATACTGGAATTGGAGCATCATATTTAACTTTGGGTAGCATTATGTTCAAGTAAGCAAAGGGCCTGAAGTTAATTCACACTATGCAATTCTCAGGTATATGGCTTTTGGATCCAAGAGGCAATGATAACTTCATATTTGAGAGTTCAGGGAACAAGTATTGTATTGTACTTTGGCCTTGGGGTTCTTTGGGTTTGGATATTTTTGCTTCACTATCTCTTGCAACACTTAAAACTTTGTGCTTTGTCACACGGAAAAATTCATTGTGGAGCAAATACCCTCATGGTGAACAGGAGAGTTTTGGGATTTAAAAAAAAATAAATTCAAGAGTTTTTTTCTCCAGAACTAAGCTATTGCTGTGTCTTGCAAATAAATGTCTGGTTAGGTTATTGTGCAGCTCAATGAGCAGTTTCTAGAATCAGTCTGAAATACAGGAGATGCCTTGTCTACCATCCAGCTGTGAAGTAGGCATCAGAAGTATGCAGTATGTTCTTCTCTTAAGATACTACTGTTTCAGCCATGAGCATTCATACCAAAAAATCAAATTGTATCAAGGAGTGATACTTTATTTCACCAACTAGTGATATTTGGGGCGGTGGGGGTGAGGCACTGGGTCAGGCATGTGAGTGCACACTACTTTAGGTAGTGCCTTAAAGCTTGCTGATTTTTCTCCCCTTTCAATTTCTGTTCTTCAGGTAAAAAGATCTAGTTAAATTATTTGAGCAGTGGGAGTATCGAAAAGGCCATACTTGGCCAGCTCAGACTAGTTTTCTGTCTCCATGAGTGTCTGAGCAAATAACTACGGAAAATACCAGAGCAGTATAGAGTACATTGACCTGGGCGTTTTCCTTCAGTGTCAAGTGATTGGTTGTTCATTAATTTTAGAGCTGTTGATGGACCTGCTTTTCTATCTACTTATATTTCTGGCCTCTACAGCATCTTGTGGCAGTCAGAAGCTGTAGGCATGGGTATGTGGTCCAAATTCCAGTTTTTAACCGGTTAGCCAATGATTTCACTCTGCTTTAATCCTTTGTGTTTGCTAAATAATGATTAATCGTTTCATTCCTCTTCACCAGTCACATTACTGGTGAGTTTGTATATACTTTCCAAGTTCATAGTATCTTTTTTGCAAAGAAGAGCTAAAAGGGTAGATTGCACTGATATTTTCCTCATTCTTCTGTAGCTGTTATGAAAAGAGATGCCCAGAGCTACTGTCAGGAGTCAGGAGCAGTACTTTGTCATAGTGCATGTATTGTATAGTTAAATGTGTGTTCAGGTAGTAGGTCATTAGCAGGTGAAGTATAGAAATGAAAAGTGATCTTTTGTATCTGGTTTTATTTGGATGAAGTATGTGATGATCTTGCAATTAAGTTTTGATGGAGCAGTTAAAGCTTACAAGAGGTCTGTAACTAAGTAAAAATATTGGTGTATATTACAAATTTGAAGTTCAGTATATATGGAATTCAGAACATAACGTGATGCAAAAAACTTTTTTTCATAAACTTCATTTTTCAAAGCTGTCTGTTTCTCCTCTATTATCTACAGCATTCAACATATACTAACAACTAAAACATTTTTTTCAGTTGCTGCAGCTTGCTTGTGAGTTTATTAGCACTTAAAAGCAGGGTAAATAGACAGCATTACAAAATGGAGAGAAAAATGGAACAATGATCCAATATTTAAATATCTATTAAAAAAAAGCTATGTTCTAAGATAAGCAATTAAGGCAAAAAAAGCTACTTACCTTAAAAGGGGTATTAGAGGTTTACTTTTTAAGTACAATATTCTAAAAATATGCCTCTGCCCAACTTTGAAGCATCTAATACTACACTTGTTTAAAACAACTGTTCCTGTTGCAACTTGTAAGCAGACTAGTAAATTATATCATTTTTACAGCTTCAAGAAACTCATAAGCACGTGAGAGAAGATGACAAGATCTAGATCAAGATCACCACGATGGAAACTAAGGTAAGTATCTATAACTTGTGTTCTGAAATGTAACTCTCTGTAAGGATTTATAATTAGCACCTGAAAATTACATGCAGAATTGCCATTTGTGAAGTGTATTTTGTAAATTGTGATTTGTTTTCCAATCTGAACACCTTCTGTAGTTTTTTCCCAGCTCACAGTTTTATGATGCTGATTTTTTTTTTTTAAGCTGGAGGTGTTAAGTCTTTGCAGTCTGCCAAGAACCTTGTCCACCTTCCATGGTCTGGTATTTAGAACTACCTTAAGCATGAAATTGAAGCATCAAACTATTAAAGGTTATTTTTACTCAATCTCCACCTTGTGCATTTAAATGTCTGTAACTTGCTCTTGGTTTACAGAGAGGAACTGTTAAAAAAAGAATTTTTTTTTTTTTTTAAACTACTTAGTTCAGACACCTTGGACTTTCTGAGGTTTGAGAGCTCATCTGCAAACTGTTCATTAGCATAGTCAGACATGGCTTGCAGCATAACACAACCTGAAAACATGGGACAGTGTCTTTCTCCTTGGACATTAGCCTAGTAGGATGTGTCATTGGTGTTTGTCACTAGAATAACATACAGCTTACTTTGTGCTGTTATTTTTTTAAGGCTTGCAGTGCAAATTCAGGGTTCTAAACCTAGGAGGCTGGAATACAATTTTAAGCTTTTGAGAGCTTGAAATTACTTTTCTACTGGTTTTAGGGACAGACTACATTGTGATGAACAAGACCAAGAGAGTTTGGATAACACAGAAAAATGTGTGGGTTTTTTAATTTGTTTCTTTGTTTTTAAAAAGAGAAATCCTATCCATGTCCATACTGGATTGATAGTTGTGAATATGCCCTTTGAGTAAGGGCAGGGAGGAATGCCCCAGCTCTCATTAAAATGCAAGCCGTAGCCAGATCAACATGGGACAGCAGCCGCAGCACGGGTGCTATTGGAAGTCAGCCATTATGTTTTTAGGAAGATCTGTGTTTCTGAGGCTGAACTCATTTGCAGAAATGGAGCAAATAGTTCTGCCAAATCGTGCATTTGCAAGACCTTTACAAAGGAAGGGACTTCCTTGAATTTTTTTCAACTTACATGTTTTGGTGGTTTTATTGAAGAGTGTGTTGAGTGTGCAGTGAATCCTTGAATACAAGCCGAGCTGTTATGTCTGGGATTACTTTCTGGTTCTTGCTAGTGGCTTGTGCTACTTTTTCTTTATTTAAGGAGATTTTGGCTACAAATGTTTTTAACAGGTTGGCCTCTGTTCTGTAACTGTAGGTCAAAATGCAAAGCAGAGTGATGCAATTGAATCTTTCACAGCAAAAGCTGCAGACAGTGTGGAAGTGCATATGTACACATGTGTGAATGTGTGCATACCATTGTACAAAAAGACCAAAGCATTTTTTTCAAACTTGGTCTTTTCTGCAGGAAAAAGCCTACCTGTGTGGCATTTTAAATAGTATATTTTATGTTTTCAGTCAGTTTTGGGGGTTGTTTTGGCTTGGAAAGAAAACCTGAGAAGGCCTTTTTTCCCCATTTTTTTTTGTTTCTCCTTCCTCTTTTTTCTCTTGGCATCGGAAAAGAGGGCATGCTTGAGAAGTGTGAAAATATGTATAACAGTTGCTTTCAATCTAGTGAAAACTTAATATATATGAAATTATTTTTGTTTTAAATAAAAAACTTTGAAGAGACAAAAATTATTGACTTACTACTAGTTTGAGTGGGTATTTTTACTATAAGAACTTTCAACAGAGTAAAAGTAAGCTTGGTATTCTAGCCAGGAAAATGTCACTTTGAATATCTTGGCTTTAATTTTTTTACAAGTTGATTAACATTGTGTACTAAATTGTTCTTCTTTAGGCAATACATGTTCTCATTAAGAAGATGATTCAATTTTATGGCACTACTCAAAGTGGATTTTATTTTTGCTCTAGGTCCTTATCTCCAGCATTTAGGAGTCCAGAGCACCATAGGCAAAGGCATGCTCATATTAGTTATGACTGTGAATATAAAAGCTTTCGTAAGGACCCAAAGAAGCCTATGCCTTGGAGAACAGAAGATGAAAAATATGGACAAAGCAATTCCAGGTTTGCACCTCATGGAAATAACCACCAGAGAATATATGAACGTAGGTCACCTTCACCAAACCTGAAAAGAATTCCCATGGAAGATGCTTACAGTCATAAGCCCTACAGAACACATTCATCTGAAAGAACTGAAAGCAACAGGAGATGCCAGTTACCACCAAAATACTTGGAAATACCTTATAAAGAGCATGATCGTCCATTTTACCAGCACAAAGTGGAGGACAGATACATGTTTGATCACTACAAAGTCACTGGAAATGAAAAAGGAATGAAACCTTTTCATAGACCATTAGGGGCTTCATGTAAACTTGAAAGAAAATGGCATGAAGATGACTTGAGGCACCAGAGGTTACATGAAGAGAAGTATGGTCAGTCACCCAGAAGAGTTTCTGATGAATTTACGGCAAGGAGCTCTTTACAGAAGAGGTATAGGAATAAAATAATTAAACCCTGGGTATTGTGGTGTAAAGCCTCAAGTGAAAGTCTGTTTTCATTATAGTTGAAGATATCCACCTTGAAACACGTTGGCCACTTTGTAGTTTAATTATGGGCGACTGGTAGTAGTGAAGTATTTGTCTTTTAAGTAAATCATATTGCTGGCTGTAGTATGAGAGGATAATATTTCCCTCTTAAGAGCCCCTGCACATCTGTACCTTGGCGTGAGGGATTTTGGGTTAACTTGCCACGCATTCTGCTGTCCAACATTCTGCACGTATAAGTTCTCGCTTTCTTCTCTAGTGCAAGTGTAAATTGCTTTATGTCAACACAGGTATCCTGAAGATCACGATTACAGAGAATATGGGCACACGTCTAAAAGGTCTAAGGAAATGGAGAGGTATGACGGTGGAGAAGTAGCAAGAAATTCCAAGTGGAAGCCAGAACGTTCTTTTCCACCCTACCAAGAAAAGGAGGAGCAAAGATACCTGGGTGCCCAGTCCCACCGGTCGGCTGAAAGGGAGTACGTGGGGGCTTCTGTCACAAAGATAGCCTATGAGTACAGTCACAAACGGCGCAGGCATCCAGAGGGGGAAAAGCCTTTTCCAGATGATAGAGCTTCGAAGTACACGAAGCAGGAAGACCAGAAGCACGGTTCCTCTAAGGGTGCCCGGAATAGCAAAGAGTTGGATTACTTTAGTGGTGGAAGAGCGAGGCGGACTGAAGAAGGACACGTCGCAGTACCTGTTAAATATAGTTCAAAGAAGGGCTGCAACGCTTGTGTTAACTCTCCCAAAATGGATGTTGAGCCAAGATCTTTTAAAAACAAACCAAATGAAAGAGTAAGGAAAGACGGGGAATTGAGGAAAAACATAGATTCCTCCAATAGCCAGTGTGATTCAAGTCATAGTGTTTCAGATGTGAAAATGTCAGGTGCCAACTGTATGAGAGAACATCTCACAATCAAAGTGGATCTGAAGAAAATGGTGACCAAGTACAGGTATTGGTTTGCCCTCACCTCTTCTTTCTTCCTGTCTCCTTACAGTTTATGGATATTGGAGGAGAGCACGGTTTCTTTAGGAGGCAACCAGGACAAACTATGATTGTACCTTTTTAGTTTTATTTATTTTAAAATGTTAGCTTGCCCGGACTGGAAATTTACCTATTAAGCCTCTACTAAAATAAAAAAAACAAATAAAACCAACCAAGAAAGAACAAATAACAAAACTTCCCTAGTTCATTTCATGGACATATAGGAAGTGGAAAGAGCACATATGCCTGATACAAACCTGTAGGTAAAAGTTGTTTGTGATAAGTAAATATGTTACTTTTATTTAAAAACAACACAAAACCCTAAACAAACCCACTAAAAGCAGAAAAGTCTAGTCCTGTGTTTTGTTCTGAAATACAACGGCACTGAAATACAATGACTTGACTGAGTCATTCCTTATTTTTTCTAAAAACCAGATCTTTAAATTGCATAAATCTCAATCACATATTCAGATGTTCAAGATCTCACGTTCAGTAAAGCTGTCAAAAATGAGAGATCCCTGAGTTGTCAGTTATTTTTACAGAAACATGGCAACCTGTTGAGGCATCAGAACTGAAAAGCAAGAGAGTGTGCTTCTGTCTGTCTTCTCTGTAACACTTGTGGTTGCATTCAGCATTCCCAATGCTAGCTGAAGTGGGAAAAAAAGTGGTAATGCTATGAAACTTTAAATGATGTATATGTGGTAGAAAGTAAGCAGCTTGATTTTGTTACATTTTTTTGCAGGTTTTTTTTTTTTTTTTTCTGCTTTGTTGTCTTGCTATTGCAGGCCAGAATGTCTTATATCAGTAGTAATTGGTTTTGGAAGAGATTACTTTTCTTTCCGAAATGATCGTCCTTCATTTTAAAAGTATTCTGCCTCTTGTCCCAAATAAAACATCTATATCAAATTTTTTCCTTTCTGCTATTTCAGAAATATGTAATACAGTGGAGAGTTACAAAGATGAGTTACTGCACATAAGGGGGTAATATTACAGACTGAGGAAAGGGACATGGAGTAATGCCCACTCCCACCCTCAGGCCAGGACAAGCATTTAACTTCCTGAATGATAATATAAGGAAAATTGTTGTTGGTTTTTGTTGCAAGCCCACAGGAGGAGTCCTGTATCTAGTAGCGTCTTGCTGCTGTTTTTGAAGGTCATGCACATTGGACATGGTAATTGTTTGCAGACTAAAGAAACTACTGCATTGCTTACAGCTAATTTCATGTGTGGAAGGTTTGCTTCTGCAGCCAAAAGTGCTAAATATTTTATTTTTTTAAAGATAAGAACACTAGTTTTACAGAGGCTGATTACTGGGAATATTCATGCTGCCTACTTTAGGCATTTAAGAAGCACCTGGCTTGGAAATGACTGAGCCAAGAGAAACAGTTTCTTTATAAACCTGGGAAGCAGGTAGATAATTCAAATCATCTTCAACTGAGGTTGCTTGGATTCCCTCTTGCATGCATTCATTCCCAGTTTACTGGGGGCAAATAGGTGAATTCTGGCACTTGCTAGAGGCTATTTCTGATACAATTTCTGTATGGAATTCTAGTCTTGTATGCTTCTAATACAGGATGGGCAGGGACATAATCACTTTGCGGGATGCACAATAAACAGTCTTTATCATAAAAGCTTTTACATGGACTCTGAGTCCTCAATTTATCTTTCAGAATGACAAGCAGTTTCCTTGCAACAAGAACAGCGGGATTTCTGAAGTGTTGGCTTTCTTGTCAAAATAATATTTAAGCAGCAGTGCAACCATTTGGGGTGTAAACTCATTTAGAATGAGTAGAAATTTACAAAAAGATGCTAAACACGTTAAATTCACACACTGCTAAGGGAGCAGTTTCACTAGTCTCAAGTAATGATTCAGTTTCCAAAGATGTGAGATTTTTTCCTATCTCTGAACTGTTCTTGCAAATTGCCTGGTAGCTCCTTATAAATAAAGACAGGCATAATTGCCTTCTGCAATTATTCTGAAGAGGTATATCAGGATCTTCATTTGCCTGTATTTGATTATCTAGTTGAATTAAGCTTAAAATTCACAAATTTTGTATTGCATACTTTATGGAAACAAATATTCCAGAGAGTGAAGACATATCTTTGTATTTTATTAAAGATTTTCTTCCTTATGGCTTTGCGAGTTTTTTAATTAAAAAAAGGAACAAAATGAGATTTTTTATTTTCATGTAATTTATTCCTAAAATGAACTTCTTAATTAATTTTGCTTTGTTTTATTTGTCTATTTCAGGTCTTCAGATGTAGATATTAACTTTAAAATAATTCACTATAACTTTTTTTTCTAGGACTGCTTCCAGTCATACTACAGAGAGACAGATATCCCATGATCTGGTTGCTGTTGGCAGAAAAAATGAGAATTTTCATCCGGTGTTTGAGCACATGGAATCTGTAACTCAAAACGTTGAAAACGACCCATCAAAAGAATTTACTCAGGAAATAATCACAATTATTCATCAAGTTAAAGGTGGCTGTAATATTTGGAGTATATGCATGTGTTAGTGTATATAGGATTACTAAACCCAGATCTAATGGTTTGGATATGATTTCCTTGTAAGTCTCAGGCATTTGCCTTTGGCTTCATTTGTATTTTGGCTTCATTCTGTTAAGGAAAATGTAGGTTGAGGATTTAAAGTAGCTGGGTGGAGAATGGCTGTAAGAAGGTCTCAGGCCATAACTGAGGCATTGTTGTGGAGTGATTGAAACCATTTTATGCCAGTATGTGAGAATAACCTGCTTGTGTAGGAAATGAGAAGGAAAAATGAGTTTTACTGTAGTCACAATTTTCTAGTTATATGTAGTTCCTTTAATTTTTCAGATTAGTGTTCAGACTGCTGCATCATGTTTTGTTTTGAACTTTGTAGATTCTGGTAATTTGAGTACTACCATGGTAGAGCTGATGATTAGTTAACTTCCCATTGAGTTCAATCTTAACTTAATAAGAAGGATGTCTAAGTTGGGCTGGCCTAATCTTTCATTTGTGAATGTTAAATTGAAAGTGGAATTAGTTTCAAATTTCATTTCAGTAAAGTTGTGGTATCCTTGAGTTCATGTTTTAAAAGACAAATTTTCCCACTGTGCATTTCAAATACAACAAATAAGAGTCTTTATTTAATATCTTTCCACAGCAAATTATTTTGCATCTTCTGACATAACTTTACATGAACGGTTCTCAAAAATTCAGGATAAACCAAGTGCAAATACGAATGAAGTTAAAATACATTTGGATCCAGAAATTCACAGGTAATTGTTGAACTCTTTGCCTTAATTTATTTAGTTTAAGGTAATTAATCTTCAGCAGACTTTAAATAACGTGAAGTGTTTCTGTTCACTGGCTCTAACCTGCTTGCCCATAGTCTTTAAAGCATTCTGTAGTTGGTCAATAATGCTTTTGCTTTTATAGTGATGGCACTTGTTTTTATGTAATATTTGTGTGTTCCAGGAGGATTGACATGTCTCTAGCAGAACTTCAGAACAAACGAAATGTGCCATCCGAATCTCCCCAGGTATCTTGATTGCTTAACTTTTTTGGCAAACAGTAAGTAAAAATGTTGTAGATGTAAATATTTTCCCCTTGATATTGGTACATGATTTTTACATGCTTTGAAGACCGCCAGAAATTCTGAGTATTTTCACAAAAATGCACACCTGAACATGTTTACAGATATCACAGTGGTGCAAGTAGGCTGTGTTCACTGCTAAGCAAAATGCAGATGTGTTCTGTAGAGTAGCTGGAGTAGTATTCTACTGCTTGGACCCCTGCCTGATTTTTAAATGGTGTAAATACTAAGTCCATGACTGATGTGGTTCTTGCTTTCCCTCTGAGATTACAAAAAGCCTTAATGTTTCTTCTAGCATAGTGTTAGAATGGCCTGATATCCACATAGTTCCTCAGAATGCTATTTTATCCCATGCTTTCATCTGGGGTCGTAAGATTTTCTGTCTTCCCCTTTCAAGCTGTGCTTACTATGATTTAGTTACCATTTTTTTTCTATAGTACAAGTATGTGGAGATTCAACTTAATTAGGAATAGTAGAACTTCTTAGATTTACTGAAATTCATGTGAATACTTATGCCTTGGAAACTCCATGCAGAATTCCAGTGCTCCATTCACTGTTGTTTGGAAACTCGTAAAAAGGCAGATGGTGCAAGAAAGGGTAATTGTTTAGGACCCCTTGTTATTGTTTTAGACTTTGGATCCGTGGGCTGACGTGGATCCATCCTATGTGCAGACAGTTGAACTGTGTTTACAAGGTTATGTACAGGGTGCTGCCCCTGAGGGACAGAACCAGGTCAGTATTTAGTTCTTACCATCTAACTTGGCTTCAACCCTTCCTTTTAACTAGAACATTGTGAGAGTGTTAGAAGATCCAAACGATCTACGATATGACATAGAAAGGAGAAGAAAAGAGAGACTGAAGAATGAAGATGAAAGAGTGTTTCATGTAGATGGTGTAACTCCAAGGTAATTAGGAAATAATTTTGTTGGCTCAAGCCTTATGTGTTCATTTTTGGACCCTTTCTGCGGTTATGTTCGAACTTGTCATTCTTTTCCTTAGTTTGGCCTTAGAAAGTCTGACTGGGACTGAAACTCAATTGACATACATTGCAAAGTACTCTGTAATGAACTGCTGCCTTGAGAGATGTTAAACTGCAGTGAGAAAAAATGACAAGCAAGCTCAAACTGTAGCACTGAATGGGAAGAAAGGAAGAAATTAAAGATTCCAAACTATTTTTAAAAATCCTTGATGTGCCACATAACAACATTCTCCTGGTATTTTGTAGTTTCATAAAAGCATTCTAGGATGAATACATAATTGTGTTGCTCTGGTGGTTTGGTAATGAAATGTGGAATATCAACAAATAATTGGAATTTTTCTGATTCTTGGAGAACTTGGAAAGTTAGAATTTTGGAATAGCATTTTACTGCTATGAATTTCCCCCCACAGGTTTGTTAAGGGTGTTTGCCCCAGATGGGTTTGCTAACTAACCTCAGTCATCCTGTTTCACTTTTGATGTTGTGAAATTGGTTGATTAGAGAGAGGGACTTCGTTTGTGTTAGTAGAAATGTTGATTAAAGCTTTGCCACAGTGTAATGAAATGTATCCACACTGTAGTCATGACTTGCAGATTGTCCTTAATGCGCTGTTCTTTTTTCATTTTAAATGCAGTCTATAATGGCAATTAATGGCAGCACCCACATTTTGAAAAACTGATTTGTGAAGCTGCAGAAGAATTTCTTGTATTTGAGATTCTTCAAATAAAAGAAGTTGTTAACAAGTGAAGGAAAAATCCCTGGACTTGTTTTCATATAGCCTTTTATGTACCTGGGGCTATGTCTTTAGTGTATGTTTAACCTAATTTCCCAGGAAAGCTTTTTTTTAAATTTTTTGCCACTTCCACGGTTACTGTCCTGCTTATCTTCTGTGTATGTGCTCGAAGTGGAAACTGCAAATTTCTCTATTAAATGTGGCTCTTCTGGAGTTTGAAGTGAGGAGGGTTATGCTGTCAGGGTAATGTGCGCTGAGGACAGTACTGGCATGAACCTTTGTAGAATTTTCCTGAGCTTCAGGGGTTTTAATATAAGTTCACATGAGGTACTGGCAATGCCTATGAGCCTGTGCAGTGTGCCTCTATTTTTTCCAAAGTAATTTAGTTTTCAACTCTGAAAACTGGTTTTGTGTGTTTCATAAAATACAAATTTTGACTTCTGGTGGTTACTTTTCATAGTAAATGTTTCATTTAGATGTTCATGGATGCATATGTACTAGCAATATGCTTGGTAAAAAAACCCCACAAAGCAACCAAAACTCATAAAAACAAGCAAGCAAAAGCCCAAATCCAGAATAAGCTGCTTGCTGAGCATAAAACTGGAGTTTGTAGCTGTTTATCTGAGCTTCTGTGGGATTGGGAATATCATGAAATGGCAAGTTCTGCACAATTTTACGATAGGAGTGTGAAGGTGCTGAAGTGCAGAAAGTGTTTCCACCAGCGGAGGGCAGCAGTGACCCGCTGGGAAGGCTGCGCCAGGGAATCCTGACTCCCATAGCCAGGATTGCAGGAAGCAGAGCATCTCTACTAACTTGCTATTGCATAAGAGAATGCAGATTGCTATATAATTTTGTGAAATTTGAGCTTGACTAGTAGTTTGTAGAGTGTCCCAGAAAAAGGTTTACTTAAACTCTCACTTTGCACTTGCAATACAGTTGCTAGTATAAGCTAATTTAAAATACAGGGTGTTGACATGCCATGGCTTTAGATATTGATTATTCTCTTTCTTTCTCTCACATATTCATCAGGAACCAGCAAAGCTGCAGCCTTTCCAAGTTACAAACCTCTCAATTTGATGGCTTCCAAAAGCCTGTGAGGTTCATTAAGCCACCTTTCAGGAAATTCATTGGGAGACCTCATCTGGTAAGTCTAAATATAGAAATAGTAGCTTCTGCACTGTTGATGTATAATTCATTTTTTTTGCTGAATTGTCTATGCTGATGTAAATTTAGCAATCTGTGATGTCTTGCCCTTTTAAATTTCAAGTGAGGCTTTATTATGTTCCATCTGTGCTTGACAATAAAACTACTCGTGGTTTCACAGTTCTGTTGCAAGAGTACTTCCTCAGGTGTTTGTTGAAGCAGAAACTAATACAAGTGAGCTAAAACCACTTTGCTACCACCACTTTTCTTTCTGTGAACGAAATTTGTGTCTAGTATCACATTTCTTCCACTTAATGTTAAATGGTAAAATAGAAAGCCTTATTATTGAGCAGGTAGTCTGAGATTGGAAGGGAAGGTCTGAATCTTGTGTAGGTGGTATTGTTACTGAAACAATGTTTCTCCTCATTATGATAAAGGTTCTGGAAAGCACTTATTTTAAATAAAAATGAGGAGCAAATCACATAATAAGAACTATCTGAAATAATGTTCCTGAGGATGGTATGTTAAACAATGGTGTATCTTATATTTGTTGATACTGCCTTTATGAAACCTAGTTTTGCACAGTTATTCTTTCTTAGGCTATCTTTTTGTGGTGTACTTTAATACTGACATGGGCAAGACAGCTATACTATGTTCAATAGAAATAAACTTCTCTCTTTTGAAAAATTCTTTCTAAATAAATGTAGTATTTTCCAGCTGTTTGTGCTTGTCTAACATGGGGAACTGGTGACCAGAAAAGCTTTTTTAATGTGTGCAGTATAATTCTAAACTATTTTTTTTCCTAGCTGATGGCTGCAAAATAGGGAGAAAACTAGCATAAATTGTCATTCTTTATACACTGTAACTAATACCCTATGGTATTAGAACCTGGCAGGGTTCCAGAAGCCTATGAAACTTTTCTGAGGACCATCAAAAGTAGCTTTTATGTAGTCAATTCTGAAATGTAGCTGCATTGCAGATACAGCAGTGCCCTCTTTCAGTGGAAAGAAATGCAAGTTTTTAGTGTTAAAAAATATTACTTGAAACTAAGATTAAAGTCTCCCAAAGCAAATAGTATTGCTCATTAAATAATTGTATTTGGTCTGGTTGAGATGGTTAATTTTCCCCACAGCAGCCCTCACAGTGCTGTGGTTTGCACTGGTAGCCAGAAGGGTGTTGGTAACACACGAGTGTTTTGGTTACTGCTGGGCAGTGCTCCACAGCACCAAGGGTGCCTCTCCCACATTCCCCCGAACACTGTAGGCTGGGGGTGGGCAAGTTCTTGGGAGGGAACACAGCCAGGCCAGCTGACGCAAACTGACCATGTCACATATGCTCAGCAGTAAATGCTTAGAGAATGGAAGGATGTGTGGGGAGGAAATTGGTTATTATGACGTTTGTCTTCCGGAGCAACCACTGCGGGTACTGAAACCTTGCTTCCTGGGAAGTGACTGGACATTCTCTGCTGGTGGGAAGGAGAGAATAAATCTTTTGTATCTCTTTGCTTCTGCTTGCAGTCTTTACTCTCTCTTTATTGAACTGTCTTTTTCTTGACTCATGAGGTTTTTTAAATTTTATTTTCTCCCTTCCTGCCCTGCTGAGGAGGGGAATGATAGAGCTGCTTGGTGGGCACGTGTCACCCAGACAAGGTCAACCTACCACAGTAATACAGTAATTGTAAATAAAAAGGAGGTTAGTTTGAAACAGACAATGAGTTATTGTTAAATGTGCTGAAGAATCAGGAAGATTGCATTTTCATATTTAATAGTGAACTGTAGACATGCATTTTTAGGAAGCCCGGTGCTGCAGTAAGGAATAATGCCTTTGGAGCAACAGTAGCTGTGAAAGCATGGGCATTACAAATGCAAGGCATCTCAAAGAGGGAATGACTCTTCATGGTCAGTCATGTGCAGGCTGGTTTGCAGACAAGTGGGAAAATCAAAAACTTTAGTTATCAATCTATAACATTTGTGATGTTGATATTCAATAATTGGGAATTGACCTTAAACCTGACAAGAACTTGTGCCTTGAAGGTACAGTTGTCTATCTAACCTTGATTGTGATGTGTCTATCTAGCCTTGTACTCTGTTAACAGAAGGAGGATAGCTAAAGAGTAGAGTAGCAAATAAGAAGAAGTATCTGTTTTATTCTCCCTCCCCCCGCCGCCCCCCCCACCTTTGTTGTTTATTTTTTATTTAAAATCCTCTGGTTTAGGAAGTTCCTGAGTAGTATAACCTGAACATTTTTTGAATATTTTTTTCTTAAATAATTTAGTAACCTTAAGCTATAAACTCTGTTTTGCTACTAGAATTCTTACTATTCTTCAAAACCAAGTGATACTTACCCTCACAGACGCATTAGAGGACACCTTGAAAATGCAGGACCCATCAGAAGGCACTTTAAGGTACAGATCAGCTTTTATCAGATGTTTGTTTCATAAAATGGTGATTGAATCTCTTGAGTTTGGTAACAGGAGACACACTTTTGAAGGTATTAAATGCCATGCAAAAGAGTGTCATCACAGCCAGATTGTTTTCATTGGAATAGCTTTTAACTTGTAAGAGGGCTGGCAGTGGATGGAGCAGGGTTGTCCAGTATTGTGTCCATGCAGCTGAAATAAGTAAGTTAACTGCAAAGTTGAGAATGAGACGGGCAGAAATTGGACAGTGACTGGAAAGCTCATCTGTCAAAAAAACCAAGCTGCTCAGCTTTCTTTCCTTCACCTAACAGAAGCCTGAACTATTTCCAAAGACTAGGAGATGTTAATTGTATTACTTACAGAATTGTATTACTGTTATTTTAGTAACCATTTCATACAGGGATTTCTGGGGAACTAATATCGTGTGAATACCCTGCATCTGCTAGCTGTGCATAAAAGAGATTGAAGGAAATGAAGTTTCATTCTCATGGCTTCAAGATGGTAAAGGGTTGGGCAACTGTGCTACTTGCTGGGGTCATGCAGTGGCCTTCTAATGCATTTTGATTGTAAAAATGTGTACTGGATACAGCAGAAAAATGAAACACTTCCCTCCTTTTCCGCTAACAGTGGCATGCTATGCATGGATCCAGTTAGAGCTGTTATGTGAAAAAGTAAACAAATCTAGAAAACTTAAATTAATTTTCTACCTTAAAATTACCCCTACTTTTTAAAGAGGTGTGTTCTCAAGAGTAAAGTAATACACAGAATAGGTAATCTTTCCTGTTTTGTGGATAATGAAGTTGAAGTAAAATTTTAATGGCTAAGTAGCTGTAATTTTTGGATGAAACATTGAAAGGAGGGGGAGTGTAGGTGTGGGTTCTATGGGGTTTTTTGGGTTTTTTTTTCCTTCTCCCTCCCCAGCTAAACATGAGAACTCTTGGATAAAAAGGCTTTTAGGCTCTCTTATTTAGATGTGCCTTGCCAGTCAATCTTCGTTAGGTAGCTAAGCTAACTAGCAAAACCCACTATATTTATTCTTCTGGAGAAAAGTCTTTTTCCAAGCTGAAGTTAATGAGTTTAAAATGTCGACCTGATACAACAATTTTAACATGAAAGGACATCATAGCCTCTTGCTCAGTATCCCCTCAGTATTGTCAGCCTCCAGGTGATGGAGGTGTTTTTAGCACTGGCTGCCAGATCTGAGGCAGTGTTGGTAGTGGGTGCTCCCTTCATTTGCATCAGCCTGCAGTTCTCCTGGAGATTGGACAAGCATGAAACTGTCCTTGTCAGTTGTTATCTCACATGTATGACTATTGCATTATCCAATAATCTGTCCCATGATGCTTTATTATTTGTAGGGAAAATAGCATATACACTTGTATTCGCTTTGCATATGTGTATAGCACTCTTATCATTGCCATGGAAACAGCAGTGCTGGTTTCACTTAATTTAATTAACTTTTTTTTTTTTTTAACAATTTCTTCCTGTGTAAGTGGGCTTTTCCTTCCCATGCTGTTGGTGAAATGAAGGTGGTTTGACTATCTTCTACACTCAGGACTTTCTTGGCTGATTATTTAAGAAAACAACCACATAGAGAGAACCCTGTTCTCTGCCACCCCAGCCCCCCCAAAACAAATCACATCCCACGCATTTTTTCTTGATATATATAATGGGGGCATTTAAACTTAGTAAGGAAAAAATGGGGGCTACTTAGGTTATTTTTAAAAGAACATACAGTCTTGCTATGTGTTAAACTTTTTGGTAAAAGCTAAAACCTGCTGTTCTGAAATATCTCATAAAGGATCTGGAGAAGTCTCACAAAATTGAAAAAGTCTTTTTTTATAATCACACTTTGCAATGAATCATGAAGCCAGTCTTTAAGTGAGTACATTCACGGTAATCTTTAAACTGCATTCACTGTTTAAACACAGGTCAGTGTATTAATGTCTGTGGTGGGTTCACTCGTGCTAGCAGCTAAGCACCACACACTTGCTGCCCATTGCCCTTTTGGCTCCCTTCCTCTCCCAGCAGGATGGAGAGAGAATATGGAGAGCAAAAGTGAGACAGTTCATGGGTTTAGATGAAGACAGTTTTAACAAGTGAAGAAAAGAGGAAGAAAAAAGTGATGCAAAGGCAGTTGCTCAGCACCTCTCACAAGGTGACTGATACCCAGCTGGTCCCCAAGCAATGGCTGTCTCTTCCAAAACCCCTTTCCCCTCAGTTTCTGTTGCTGAGCAGGAGGTCATATGGCATGTGACATCCCTGTGCTAAGATTGGGCCACCTGTCCTGGCTGTGTCCCCTCTCAGATTCTTGTCTGCCCCACTGTACTTGCTGAGGGGCAGAGTAGGGGAAGAAGAGAAGGTGTTGGTGCTGTGCAGGTACTGCTGGGCAGTAACAAAAATACTGGTGTGTTACCAGTGCAGTTTTAGTCACAAACACCAAACACATCACCCCGCAGGCTACTGTGAAGAAAATTAACTGCATCCCAGCCAGACTCAGTGCAATGGTATGTATTTGTTCATATAGCCTTATTTTAGAGCTTGAGTCCATTGGTTCGTAGGGATTGTCATTAGCATTATTTATAAAACAGTCTTAATGTAAAACTAGATGCCACTTTAGCAGATTTTTTCTTACCTTTAGACCAGAAGTTAATGATGTTTTCCACATGCTTTAGATTACCTTGCTTTGCTCTAAGCTGTGTGTCACTGAGGTGTCCATATGCCAAATGTATATATCATCTGTTAACTTTGTCTACAGAAGATTCTGTTCTGCATTAATAATACTGCTATACCCCTCCCTCCCCACTTACAGAGCACTAGGTACTTGAGTTGAAACTTCTAAGCTGTCTGTAATGTCACTTTCAATATCTTGCACCTTTTTCCGGTCCTTTATTTGTTCTGCTCCTTTACTTACTGTCATACAAGTGCAGTGGCAGACCACCAAGGTCCCCTTTCTTGCCACTGGAGTCAAAGAGAACCATAACAGCTGTGGGGAAAACAGGAACTTTTAATCTTAGCTGTGTTCAGAGCATTAATTCAGCATTAAAAGTGCCCTTCAGTTTTCCCTGTGGTAGGCATATGCCCACTTAATAAAGCCAAGTGCACATACACTGTTTGTGCCAGCAGTCTGATACTCTTCAGGAAAGGCACTGGCTTTTAATGGCCTTCTGCAAGTGTCCTGCATCAAAGTAACCTTGGGGGAATGATGGGGCCAGCTTCTCAGTTATCTCCTACAAAGTAGGTGGGTGAAATGACTTGGGAAATAACAAAACCTCTGCATTTGCATAAAGAAACCTCTGTCCTGTATAGTCTTTTCTTAGTTTTTCACCATCCACAGTGGAAAATGCAGTGGAAAAATTGGTACTGAAGTTATTGCAACCTCAGAGCATGTGATTTTTCTTGAAGTGATCCTTACTCTGTCAAAAGGAGACCAGTTTTGCTAAAGTAATCGTCATGCTTAAGAAGGGCTATTTCTGTGATATATTTTGTTTTCTCTTACCCTTCAAAGGTGTTTGTAAAAGACAAGAATTTATATGGTCAGGAAGTTTCCTCTGGTTTAGCTGAAAAACCATTGTTTAAATTTGGAGGGAGCGGAGAAACTAAATTTAAAAGATGAAAGTATACATGAATGCTTTGTGTCAGGACCGTGTTGCAAAACTTAAAATGGCAGTACTGCAAAACTGTGAGAGATTATAACAAACAGTTTTTCTTACTCTAAAGATTTTTAGCACCTATTTTGTTGGATGTCTGAGTGCTTGGTAACACTAGGTTAGTTTACAGCATTCCAGTCTGGAGGTATCAAAGGCACGGAGCAATGCATGTATGTTCAGATTGTAAGACCTTAAACTATAGGAAAAATACATAAATACTGACTTTTGTTAGTATGACTCTTTAGACTCAACACATGTGCCTCCTACGGGCTTGACATCACTGAATTTGTTAGCGGTCATGAGGTGTTGTCTTAAAGCTTTTTGTTGATGGAGTGTGCCTTTCATTAAAGATTGAAACAAAATTGTTAAAATGCTGTACAATACATTTACTTGTTTTCTAAGAGGAAGATAATTTCAGATGTTTTAAAAAGTAATACAGCAGCTTTGCGAGCCACAGTGTCTGAGGAATAGTAAATGGAAGTAAAGGAAGGCTTCTTTTGCGGGGTACTGTAAGTTTGACATGTGTATAACTGTAAATATGAACTTCTGAGTTTTGGTGCCCTCATTTTGCACATTTTTTTTCCTCCCTTCCCCCACCCTTACAGAGCAACTTTGCAGATGGCCGTTTGCAATCCCATTATAAATCGGGCTTAGTACAGAAGGGTTTATATATTCAGGCTAAGTACCAGCGGTTACGTTCTGTTGGTGTAAGGGGATTTACTACTAATAAATTCAGAGATGGATTTTTGAGGAAAGAAAAGGTAAGTTGGATTAATTTATTTTTTACTAAACCATTTATAAAATATGCATGTTCATAAGATCCATTTCAATTTTGAAGTCCCCATGGAATAACCTGGATGGGATTTTTTTGGAGTGTTGGCTCTTTGTGCTGTACAGGCAAACTTGATTGTGAACTCCTGTTTCCTCCATGTTTGTTCTATGGAAACTTGCTTTGGGTAACTGCAAATTAGAGATTCTGTGGCTGCCTCTGTTTCAGTATTCTTTGCTTGAGCTCAGTTGAGCTCTCTTCCTACTGACAGGACAAGAAAGTAGCCCTCTGTGAAAAAAATTCTGTTGTCTTAGGCTGTGGTTTTAAATCAAAGTGAAGGGTATAAATATTTTTTTTTTTTTAACACATCTGTGTGCTTTCCCTCTTTGTTATGTTACCTTTCATGTGCTTTAAATGACACACTGGGGTGCTGCTCTGAATAAAGCATCCTACACAGTGTACTGTCTGTGTAAAATTATTTGATAAGCCTAAGCTGAAATAGGCATATCTGTCTTACAGTGTTTTGATTTGCAGCATGTACGGGACAACAGTAATCTTGAACTGCAGAACTTTTGAACAGTATAAAACATTACAGCTTTTGTGATGGTCAGTAGTTAAAACATTCTACATCCTTTATTAGAATTGATCAAATATGATCAGAGCAGTACAAAGTTATTTGTGACATCAGAGAGTTGGATTAAATGACCCACACAGCCCCTTGCAGTTTTGTGTTCCTGTGCAAATTCTTGCTTTGTAATTCTGGGTTTATTCAGCTACAAGTAAATACACTTGCATAAATAAGCATTTGTAGCTGGATTAGAGTTCAGCTCTTTGAGCACAGAAGCACCTTAGAGCACAGGTTCTTACAGCTGTTTTCAAAAAACATCAAATTTACAGCCCAAGAGGGGGGGGAGGGGGAAAAGTCCCCCCAAAAACATAAACACACACAAATAAATAAAAAACAACACCAAAACAAACAAAAAAACCCAAACAAAAACCAAAACAAACAAACCAGAAAGAAAACCAAGCACTTGGACAAGGTAAATGAGTCACATGTTACTGAAGCAAATACCTCTTATATTTGCCCGGGCTCTGAGAAGTATTATCTCTGAAGGCTAAATTGAATTGGAATGAGTGTAAACTAGATGGAGAAAGATTCTTTTTCTTTTTTTTTTTTCCAAAATCATGATCTTGTAAAATGGCTATAGAACTGTTACAGTTTTATTGTAGTGAGCTTTCCCCAGTGATTTCCACTGTTCTTCTGTCATTGGCTATTGTGGTTCTTGTCTGGAACCTGTAAGGCATGCTTAACATGATCTGGCTACTGTGTATTATGATTTGAGAATCATAATGAATTCTGAATTTTAATTTTTCTTTTCATTTTTTGGCGTGATTAGTTTGAGTATGTTTGAGTTAAAATAAATCCTGAAGAATAAGTATGACAGCCATTTTCTTAACAGCAATGTTGGTTGACTAATGCTTAAAAACCAAAACTGTTCTTCAGATTTTAGCATTTTGCCTCTTGTAACAATTAAACTTGTCGAGAGTTGTTAAACTGGCCTGAACATCTTTATTTCACTTCATTTGAAATAATGATGCATATGCATCCTTTAGGGTACAGTCTTTACAATTGTGCAGTTCCAATCTGTAACTGAAAGAATCTTGCATGTTACATACGATAATACAGTACTTAGGAAAGTTGGGAGGGTTTTTTCTTCTGTTACAACTTGACAGTAATTATTTTTTTCTCTGTGTAGGGAAACCTAAATATTGCAACAGAAACCTGAACTGAACTGTGACCCTGAAGTTGAAACAGCTAACACAGCAAAGGGAGCATCTGTTTGGTTTTTGACAACTTTGTCAAGACTTTAAATAAGATAAAGGAACTAATGCTGTAACTTTCTTGATTAAAAAATAACTTTATTTTGAATGCTGCAGAACTTTTTTACAGTTTTAATAATTGCTTTTAACGTACAGTATTCAATTGAAACATCATAACATGTACTTTTAGTTCCTTTTGCATACCAGTCTCAAGTAAGGAAGTCATTGAAGGGAGTCTTATTTATTGAATACTTTTTCTGTAAGCATGTTGTTAAAGATGAAACTTGAGTTGTTATACCCAGAGGTTTATATGTTGAAAGTTTATTGCTTATGTAATAATAAAAAGGAAAAAAAAAAAGTGCCTGAATTGTTTGGTAATAGCACATTAGCTCAGGATTTTCCAAGTAATGACCTTTTAGGTTGTGCAATAGATTTTACACCTCTGTTCAGTCATTTCCATAAAACAGTGTTTTGTATTACTTTAGTTTAATAATATACTTGGGTTTCTGATATGTATGTACATTTGTAAATTGTTAGAACGTTGGGACAACTTTCAGCATTTGATTAAAATGAATGGTAATGGGCAGGTATGTAAAGTAATGTAGCAGTAGCTCATAACTGCACTGAAAGCATGCTTGGGTTTGTTAGAGGATTAGTTGGTCTGTATTCAAAATTATTCTGTCTCATTATATTTTGGTGTATGAGATTCTTGACTGAGCCACATTTCTTTAATTTTTTTTGGGTCATAAATGATTTGATGGTTTCCTGAATTCCAAAATTGGGGGTCTGAAGTATTTAATTACAAGTAAAACAAAACGCGTAAGTTTTTAAAAGCATGTCTTCTAGCAAAGCTGTTCAGAATTAAAGCTGCTTTAAATGCAGATAGTTTGTAACATTGTTCAAGATGCCAGTGATTCTCTGAAGTTTACCCCACTCCAATATTGTTGGGCTGTGTGGGAAACTCCAATAGCCAGACCTGTTTCATAAGCAGTTATAAACAATATTGTGTTTATTTCCTGTTTATAACCCTTGCCTTAATGCATAATCTATGGTAGGGTTGTGTGTATGTATTACAGGTTTGTTTGGACTTTTTGCTGACGGTAAATTAAAGATGAATAGCATGTAGTTTTAAGAGATGTTCTTTTTTAAGAAGGAAGTTGTTCACAATATACATGATACATGCAGGCTAATGCATTTCCATAATTTCTGAGATGTGTTAGCCATACAGAGTGCAGGCTAGCCTCTGTTATGGCTAGTAGATCAGAAGTCAAATAATAGGTTAGAGGTGTGTTCAGAGAAAAGAAAACTTGTTTTTTGGGTGGAAAGTCAGAGTGTGATTTCTGCATGCTTTTCTGTAGTGTTTTTTTCCACAATGCCTTCAGTAGAGAGACTGCCTGAAAATGTAGTTATGGCTCAGAACTGCTGAAGTAGTGTCACTGAAGATCTTCAGTTCACGGGGGGCACTGCTTAGTGTTTATAGGGAATGAGGCAGCAAGTGTGCAACATTCACTGATGTTATGGTTGTTCAACAGTAACAGATGGTTTGTTTCTAAAACACAGGTTTTCAGTTTAGATAATAATCATTAATGATTTAACTCGTTTTTCGGTAGCTTTGACACACGCACACAAAATGGGAAGTGAAAGGAAAGAAATTCCCTGGCCAAAGAGAGGCAGGCAAGTTTCTGCAGATAAGAAGGTGGTTTTTTAGTTATGCTGCTAGTGATGAATCTGGCAGAATCATTCTGTGTAGATTTACTGGGAGATGAAAATAAGGAATTGAAACAACAGGTTAAGTGAGTCAACCCAAAGCAAATGTGGAGTAGCTGCAGCTCTGATCAGCCTGCTGACAGGGGAGCACTGCATGTGCCCCGCAGATGAGGGCAGGCTTACCCTCAAGCCAACAAGCCTTTCACACAACTTCTGAATGTGCACTGAAAGAGATGTAAGAAGTGAAACCATATATGATAAAGGATGAACTACTGAAGCTGTATTGTCTTATTCAACAAGATGCTACTGTGTTTGTAAGCTTCCTGCAGTGTTCTTACTAAAGCCTGCAACTTTGTGTGAACTCATTGTTGAGCAAATGGGAAAAGTGGATACATGAAGAAACTTCTGACATGGCAGTTTTGCTAACACTGCTTGAAAGTAATGCTGAAGTAGTCAGACTTCAGTCAGTTAATGCTGCTTTAACCAGTTTTAAACATGTGACTAACTCCTCTGATTTTGTGCTTTTATTTTATCTGTGCATGACTAGGCAGCTCTAATTTGTTTTGTGCTTTTAACAGTTTAGCTTTCTGCTTTATTTCTACAACTGTGATCAACATATTACAAAGAAGTTTGGGGTTTTTTTTGACATGTTTGCTGACTTTAATTTCCCTCCCACCCCTTGCCCACCCTAAGATGAATGTAATATGAAATGTAGTCACTCTCTTAGTTGGTTTAGCATTTATGTAAGGTGATACCATTTGCTCAAATCACACTGTTTACTGATAACTTCAGTAATTTGGGATTCTGTTGTGATAAAACCTTCATATATTTTATAAAATGCATACAGAAATGTATGAATTCTATAAACATTCAAGGCTTAGGTGCTTGAGGCATCTAGTCTGATATCTGGTGTGGGACATTGCCATGTAGATTTATCTTTGTGAATTACAAAGACTTGTGTCTGTATACTCGTACCCAAATCAGATTATTTATTCTTTTAGCACAGAAAATTCTGTTTTACTGGAATATAATGTTTGGTTGAGAGCAATGTATTGAAGCTACTGATTGGGTTGTGAAGGCACAAGAAAAAGTGTTAAGTAGAAGAAAGGTCAATTTACTTGAATAACTTCGTGCCTTTCTGTATTGTGACTGCATTGTAGAAAACACCTGTACAAAGACTTAAGTGAAATCCTGGTTATTGCATTCTTTCTATCGGGAGCATGGACTGATAACAGTTTTTGTTAAAATAATTGTTTACTTTAAACAAGTGTGTAAGCCTCAGTAGGAAAACAGTGACTCTTGTTAGTAAAGTCACTGCATTTGCAGTGGAAGGGCAAGTTAAAAATGTGATTATCTGAAGAGCTTTCTAGCTTTCTGTTTTATACTTTGAAAATACAAATGTGAATTGCCTTTCTTTTGTTTAGCTTGAAATGGCTGTTAAATGTTCGTCATTCTCAGTTGTTCAAGTGTGAAACTGTTTTTTTAATTTCTATCCAAAATGCAATGGGTTTAATATGACTAGAGTCTTCCTATTAAGTGTTTGAAATACTAAGTTGCTATGATGTTAGCAATTATATTGCTGATCCATTTAATCTCTGCATAAATCGGTTAGAATCTTTATTTTAAACTTTGTGATGACTGAGTTCACAAGGTTAACAAAATTCTGGGGCTAGTAGGAAGCAACACATTGCAAGGCTTCTACAAGCCTGCCTTAACTCTTATAATTACTCACATATTTGAAGTCATTTTACCTGATGGATTTAGATGGTCTTGAGACCTGGACATAACTGTCTGAGCTCAGGTAGCTGATAGCAGATGTTGGGAGTTAATTCAGCCGATCAGTTGCCTGTTGTGTAACAGTTCACCTGCTGCCTTCTTCTCTAAGGCCTCAGGGTGAAATGCTGAGTTTTCTTCAAATGAACTTGGTTGCTTTAAAAACAGAACAAACCCCCAAGATTACCCTTCTGTGGCATTAAAAAAAGGCAGAGTTCTCAAAACTTGCTTGTTAGGCATCAGAAGGTCATTTTCTGCGATGTCTTGGAAATGGATAGTTGAAGTTGTTTGAAGAAGGTTAAAGTTCATAACAAAGAGAGACTGATTTCTCAGTATTCACTTTAGAAGACTGTAAATGGAGGGTGTTCTTTAATTTCCCTGCTTTCTGAAAGGAAAGCTTTTCCCATGCTGTGTTAGAAACTTGCCTCTTGCCTTTCTTTAAGCATCTGAACAGCAATCTACAATGTTCTTTATGGGAGAGCCCTCTAAAAAGAAAGACTTCAGACTTGCATCCTAATGAATCTGAAAAAGGATGTTTCTGCACAAAACTCTGACCCTTGACAGACTTCATTGCTGCAGAATTTGAAGATAAGAAGTTCTTCAGCCTCCTTATGAAGAAAAGAAGTAATAAAAGCCATTTCAAGATCTTTGAAAGCCTCCGTGTAACAATTGACTCCTTAATAGACCTTAACGATAGTCATGAACACTTAAGTGTGTTCTGTTTCAAGCTTTGTAAGTGTGAATTTTCAGTGTCAAGATCAGAGAAAACTGTTGTCATAACACCTGCCCCTTCCTTCCATGCCTGATGGTTTTTGTTGTTGGAGGGATTTTGAGTAGGTATTTAGCCACGTGGTTTCATAGCTTCATCCTGCCTGCCACTCTAATACGGTTTTCTTCTGCTCACTGTTCATTGCTCTGAATTCTGTCGAAGCAGCCTAAATCTCATGTTGTCTTTTTAATATTTCATTTTCTGTAAATAATGTAGTAGATGGCTTTCATTTTGTGACTAGCATCTCTTATGTCTTTATTACTGAGGGGAAGAGACAGGGTGGAAAAAGTTGTTGTTCAAGTACATTCTTCATGGAATAAAAAAAAGCCTCGTTGTTTTAAGAATAGCAGGAATTTTTTGCCCCTGGTTGATTGAGGGGAAGTAATGTCCACTTCTAAGGAATAGATTGTTGACATTATTTATACTGTAGTTTCACAAGAACTGTCTAATATGTGTATATGCACATGTATGTACACATGTGCACTGTTAGAAGCCTTTAATGTAATTATTTCTAAGTGTGGATAAGAAATGACATTTTTAAACTACTGAAGCTGGAGTTAAATGCAAATGCAGTTTAAGTCTGTAGGCTTTGAGTCCACGACGGTGCTTTTGACAATGTTATCCCATATCTGAAAGCCTCATTCATAAGTATATATAGTAAGATGTAGGTATGTTTATATGTATGTTTAACATAGTTTATATAAAATAAATGTAAATTTTGTTTCTACAGACAATAAATGTTTTCACAAAATTTTTACTTATCAATAATACAGTGATTTGATTCAGTAGTTCTTAGTGTTTTTTTGTAATTTTCAGGGTAAAAAAAAAAAACCGCTGCAAAATAAATTGTTGTGCAGGGAGTAGAGAAGTACAAAAATGTTATTATCCTTTATGTTAGGGTCAGTTTTCTGTCTTCATGCACAAATTAACGCACTGAGGTTAGAACAGGGTTTCTTTTTGCTTAACATTTTACTAATAGTCAAGGGTGCTCATGCTGTAAAACGTTACCTACACTTTATCTCTTATACCAGATTTTTTTTTTTTTATTTTTTAATCTGCGCTTCTCCTCTGTTTCTAGTGTGGTTTTTCCCCCAAGGGTCTCTTTACCTGAGCAGGAGCCTCAGTGTAGTTTTTCCCCAGGGTCTTTACCCCGAGCAGGCTCCTCCCCGCCCTCCTTCGGTGCCTCTCTGTGCAGACACGTCCCTGCTCCCTGCCCAGGTACCGCCTCGCTCTTTCTGCAAAAGCGCTTTCGCATCTTCCCGCAGTGAGAACAATCACCGCTTCTCTGCCGCTCTCTCCTTTTCAGTGAAACATCAACACCGCTACCCAGCCACTCTTCGCCTCATCTGTCTTTTCCTCCCTCTTGCCTTCCTTCCCTGCCGCCCTCCAAAGCCACACCCGTACAGGTGTGGGGCGAGGCGAGGGGCACCGTGGCGGTGCTGGGGCAGAGCCCCGGGGGCAGGACCGGCCGCGGCTCCGGGGGGATGGGCGGACGGGGCGGGTGGGTGCCGAGGAGCCCGCGGGTGCCGCCCTCTCCCCGCGCCCACGGCGGGCGAGCCCCTGCCCCGCCCCGTGCCCGGCCCGGGAGGGACGAAGGGAGGGAGGGACGGAGGGAACCACCGCCCTCCCTACCCTGCCCTGCCCTGCCGGGCCCCGGCCCCGCTCCCTCCCCGCTCCCCGCCCTCCTTCCCCCGCCGCGGCCGCTCCCGCCGGCCCGAGGCGGCGCAGCGGCTCTGGCGCAGTCTCGCGACACTTCCCGCAGCGCGGAGCCGGAGCGGCAGCTCGCCCCGCTCGGCACCGGCAGCAGCTCCGAGCCCGCTCCGAGCCCGCGCCCGCCCCGCTCCGAGCCCGCCCCGCACCGCCCGCCGCGGCCACAGAGGCCCCTCCGGGCGCTTCCTCCCTGGGCTGCGCTGCCCGGCGGGGACGCGGGTGGCCGCGGGCGCCGAAGGCTGAGCCCCTGCTCTCGCCCGACCCCCGTGCGCTCGCTGTCCCCGCCCGCGGCGCGGGAGCCGAGTCGCTGCCCGCGGGATGCGGCCCGGCCCCTGCGGCGGGTGCTGAGCTGAGCGCGGCGGCCGCCGGGGCAGGGAGCGGCTCTGCCAGCGCCTCCGCTCCGCGCCCCGAGCCCGCTGCCCTCGCCGGGGCCACCCGCCCCGAACTTTCAGCCTGTTCCCGCTGCCAGGCGGAGCCCAGCTCGACATAAATGGGTGAGTTGGGGCCGGCCGGGGCTCCCGGCGGGCGGGGGGTGCGTGTGCCGGAGGGAGGGAGGGGGGCGGCCGCCGCCGGCCTCGTCCGCTTCGCCCCGCGGCTCGGAACTTCTCCCCTTCCCCGGCCGAGGCAGTGATTGCTTTCGTGTGGCAGGCGGAGGGGTCGGGGCTGGCGGCGGGGCGGCGGCCGGGCGATACCCGCACGGGTCCGAGCCCTGCGGTGCAGCGGCCCCGCCGCGCTCCCGGCGGGCACTGCCCTCCGCGGGCAGGGGGGCTACGCTGGCGGGGGAGGCACAGGCTGCGCTCCGAGGGGCTGGGGCTGCGGCGGGGAGAACTGCGGGGCGGCCCATGGGGATGCCCCGCACGGCCCCGCCGGGTCGCTGTAGCCGCTGCCCGTGAGGTGTCACCCGCGGGCTTCGCTCGGAGGATGCGCCGGTGCGGTACCCGAGCGGGGCGGGAGGGTGCGGGATGAATCGCCCCGTGATGCGGGGCGCGGCAGCGGCGGTCCCGGGCGCGGGCTGCCCGGGCGATGCGCCCCGCGGAAAACGATGGATAGCAGGGAACAAAAGAACCCGCAGCTGTGGGTGGGCAGCCCCAGACCGGCTCCGAACAGCGGCGCTCGGGTGTCCCCGGGCCGCCCGCTCGGAAATGCTGCTGGGCCGTGCGGGAACCTGAGGGCAGCATCACCGACACCACCGAGTGTGAAGCGCTGCGTGGGGAAGACATTTTACACAGTTTTACCTGTTGTAATACGGCGATGTTGGGGATGTAGTAGGAAATAAATCGCCCCTTTGTTCTTTGAGAGGTTAATTTGCGGGGTACCAGGGGAGCGATGCGCAGCTGCCCTACCTGTATGTTACAGGATTCAGCACCAGCTTTTCCCTATCGACTTTCCGTTAGTTGTCCCGTTCAGTCTGAAACGCGTCCATCCCTGTGCAGCTCATTCAGCCGTGCTGATCCGGGTGAACTCCGGTGCTGCTGACAGCAGGCCGGCATCCCAGACAGCCACATTTCACTGGGGGCATTTGAGAACATTCTCATGTTCGGTTTGCCTTCTCGCTGACACAGCTCTCAACTTCTGTCTTCTCTCACAACAGATGAGATTTTAAACATAGTGCTCTAGTGAGGTGTAGGGTTTGGAACTGCTGAATGGGGCAAAGTCTGTATTCAGTAGAGCATGTCATAGGAAATACTCTTTTAGTATTTTGTTTTCTTATAATCAACCTGTGCATTTATTTCTTACTAACTTTGTACTGCTATACAATAAGACTTCTCTGATTTCTGTTTAATCTGTAGTGCAAATGTTAACCTTTTTTAGAAAAAGGTGGAAAAGATTAAGAAAAGCAATAAAGGGACATGTGAAGTAACTTTCATTGATAGAGGTCTAGAAAGGTTTTGAAATACTGTAACTTGGTAGCAAAGGCCATCCTTTTTCTTTTAACTCACCCATCCCTCTTCTGGGGTGTGATCCTAAACATTGGCCACTTTAAAGCTCATTTGGATGATGCCTTTCCCGAGTCATTGTGATTCAGTCTGACGTTTCTTTGCCAAATGGGAGTAGAAGGAAGGTAGATATGTTGTTCATATCTTTAAATGGTGATTCTTGTAGTTTAAAAACAAACAGAGAAATTGTGCAAAGAAATGAAGTTATGAGTAGTATTTCTAGGAGATATCAAATGAAAACAGTTTTATTAAAAACATTTTTAACATAGCATTTTTGAAAGATGTCTTAGGTGCGGAGAATAGATGAATTCTTTGCGTACTACACTGTTAAGATTCTTAAAGTTTTATCTTTAAATTAATTGTGTGCCTTGCATTTTGACCATTTATGTCTTCTGTATGGCACTGCAGAGTATTATTAGGCCAACACTGTGCATGTGTATGTATGTATATTATACATACCTTTAGATTCAGTGTGGGGACTCAAGATTTTTTACAGCACAGCCAAACCTTATGAGAAAACTTTGCTTTACTGATGTTTTATGAGCTCTTCTGTGACCTTAAAATTAATTAATTTACACTCAGAATGCACTTGCCAGGAGAGTTGAGTGAAATAATGGGGTTAGTTCTCTACAACATAAAAGGGGAAGATAAGGCAAAGACCTTAGAGGTAATTGTGAATACAGTGGAACAAGCTTAGTCCCTCTCCTTAAACGTCTGAGAAATGAAGAGGTGGTGTTATGTGGGGGCATATGTATGTGGGGAGGGTGGTGGTTTGTTGTTGCTTTGGGTTTGTTTTGTTCTGTTTTTATTTTGAGACTACTTAGACTTGCATGTGATTAGCAAACTCCTCAGTCTCATTTGCAAGAGCTGTGTGTGCTCACACATCAGACTGTCCTGAAGCTGAAGGTGCAGAAAACAAAGTTGGTATGGTAGTTTCTTGGGGAAACCTCGTTTGAAACGTGCTGCTTATCAAATTTAGAAAATGCAAGTCTGATTCTAGAGAGCAGCATTTAACTGCCATCATCACAAAGCAGCTGTGCAACTAACTCCTTGTGCCATTTGAGACACACCTTCCAGCTGCTGCAGTGGAAGAAGGAAAATCCTTTCTTCTGCTGTGCACTCTTTGCTCATGTTCAAAGCAGAGACAGTTAAGTGCAGTAAATGAGGCATGGGACCTGTATAATAATGCTGCTATGAAGCCTTCATCATAGTGCCTAAACACTTTCTTCATCAATATTTTTTCATCTTGGTATTTTCCAAGGTATTGTTAAAGCTGTTCTGGTGGGAAAGGGGAAGAGGGGAAGTGTTTTTGTTTATGTGAAATCCCATTGATCACCTCTGCTGTCGCCATAGTTGGGAGCTTGGATTTTGCTTGCCCTTTGAACCAGTTAGATGGCATATACTGACAGCCAGCTGTTGTATGCATGGTTTGGTGTTAGTAGCTGAGAAAGGTGCTTTGCTGTTGACTGCTGCAGCTTGTTTGTACACACCAAAGGAATGTTACACCAAGAAGTAAAGTAATCAAAAGAATTCAGTCTATGTGAGAGTCTGATTGTTCTGTACCAATTGCAATCCCTTTTCCTGTTTTTCACCTTTCTTAATTTTATTTTTTTTTCCCCTTCCAGATTCTCCTCTCTCCCTTGTCCTCACCTTTCCCTCCCCCCTCCTCTGCTTCTCTTTTCACTATTCAGAGATGCTGCTTCCTCCTCCTTCCTCTCCCTTATCAGAGCGCTCTGGGGACATTTCCTGTGTGTGAGGCCACCCTGACCTCCCGCAGTCGGAGCTGTGCTTGCAGCAGAACTTCTGCCTGGCCCTCTGGGGTCACTTGGAGAGCGATCATTGCAGCAGGAGCCCTGTGGGGAGCATAGCTGGGGAACTCTGCTAACTCTGCACTCCCATCTGAAATGAAGCATTTTGGGGGCCTGAGCTTAGCAGAAGTTGTATACATCACACACAGGAGGTGGGAGGTGGAGATTTTGGAGCCTTTCAGTACAATAGCTGTAAGATTTTTTAAAACAGAAATAATATTTATCATTCTTGCCATCCTTGAGAGCAGTTGGAACAGTTTCAGCTGAATGAAGAAAAGTCCTAAGAAAGATGATTAGCATGTTTTTTTTCACTTTGTTTGTTTTAAAAAAATAAGGTTTTAAGCAGCTGTAAAGTGGCTTTGTAGAGGAACTGTTGTGTAAAAATCCTCCCCAACCTGTAAAACACCTTTATTTTCCTCCTCATACAGGGTGTTACTAATTTTAATTCTTTGGTGGTCATTGGTAGGTTTGTTTCTCACGAGAAGGCAGTTACCTTGGAGCTGTTCAGGATCAGATTTCCAGTTGTTTGGTGACAATATACAGCCTATGAATGTCTTATGGCCTGAGTTTCAGTGGAGTTTTCATAAGCTATGATAAAATATTTTCGGGAACCTCTATGAGGTTTCATAAAAAATAGCTGACAGAAAGCTGTTTTTTCCTAGAAACCAAGAGATAATGACATTTCTGTCACAAAGGGTTGTCAGAGCAGCCTTTGAAATGGATCAAGATACGGGTCTGAAATCAAGAAATATAAAATATGTAATATATGTGTATATGTAAATAATACAAAAATAAGTTCTGATTGTGAGTCTTTTTTGTATTTTGGTATCTCCTCTGATTGCCCTTTTCAAGTAGATCCTCTTTTCTCTCCGTTGTAGTTGGGGGGTTTTTATATTAACTGTTGCTTTTAGCTCAGAAAGTGATAAAGAAGAGAATACTTAAAATAGATGGTTTCTTAAAAGAGCAGAAATCTTGATTGTTTTTGTGCTAATCAAAATCTCTACATAACCTATAGAAAATTACGGTAGAGTTGCCTGGGTTTAAGGAGGTAATGTAATGAACATGTAATAATAATAATGTAATAAAACACTTTATTGAGAAGCAGTTTTATTTTGGTATTAATCCTGAGTGCACACACTGTTTACTACTAATGCAATAAAGAAATTTATCACAATTTATCATTGATGTTGTTTACTGCGTGTTAGAGGATGTTTTTAAGAATACTAGTGGTGTATCAGAATTCGCATAGAGGATCAGTGTTGACCTTGTAGATATTGCATTGCCCCCTTCCCCACTTAAAGAGGAGGGGATGCCTGTGATAGGAGGAGGAAAAGGAGAGCTTGGTAATGTGAAATGAGCAGCTGAAATTTCAGGTCTGACGTGTTAGAGGTCACTGAAGTGCTGCAAGCAGGTTAGCCCTGTGGAGATCAAAGGAGAGAAAACAGCCACAGAGATGGTATCTGTTGTTTTACTCTGATACTGCTGGTATAGAGCAAGCTCCTAAGAAATTATGATGGATTTTGCATGGTTCCTATCTGTGCAGTTTTTAAAATCCTGGACCAGGGAGCGGATGTTTTCCTTTGATGCAAAAGCAGGAAGTAGCTGTAGGGCAAATATATGTTCTGTACACTGAGGAATGATGAAAGAATATATTAGGGGGAGGGGAATGAGAGAGGAGGTATCCAGATTCAGTAATCCAGCTAATGTAAAAGTAATTGCTGACAGTCTGCTTCACACTGAGAGGAAGCACAATAAAAGCCTGAAGTCCCTGTGTGTGAGAGAATATGCAATACTGCAGTTCAGTAGTCATGGATTGTATTAGCAAATGAAGATGACTTCCCCCTCCTTTTTATTACTGATAATTGAGAAGCATCAGTAGAAACCAGCTCTTGAGAATCCAGTGGTAAAGTCCACACAAAAGGTGTCTGGTGAGATGACTGCTGCAAGGTTTCAGCTGTGCTTTGTTCCTAACATAATTTTGCCTTCGAGAAAGGAGCATCCTGGAGGGCGAGCAGTGGAAGGGGAAGGGATGTCTTTGTTCACAGTCTTTTTCCAAGTTTGTATTCCAGGGGGAGTGTTGCTCAGAATCTGTGCTTCTGATTTAGGATGAAGAGTTGTATAGAGTTGTGGATCAGAAATGATTTCTGTGTGGAAACAATTCTCTTTAGCAACAAGGATAATGTAGTATAGAAAGCTGAGCAGTGACACAAGGAAAATATCCCTAACTTCTGATTAATCTGCACTGTCAGTATAAAGAGGTGCCTTTTGAACTCTGCCTTTGAATTTCATTAGAAGTATGTACAGAAGGAAAACTTCCTCTTTATCTCATTCTCTCTCTTGCATACTGTGCAGCTAAATCACTTCTGACAATGGAAACAGTCTCACACCAAAACCAGTGTAAGTCTGTTCATTTATTTGAAGATCAAAGTCAGCATTGGTGTGCAGCTCCCCAGGGAACTAATGCGTTTTCAAAAATGTCAATATAGATTTGTTGCATGTATTGCAAGTCAGGGCCCAACTAGACTAGATGATCTTTAAAGGTCCCTCCCAACCCAAACAATTGAAAATGATCCATCAATATTTAATTAGCTTTCAGTGGTCACACTACTCGTATTTAAAAATTAAGTGGTTTATGTCCCACAAGTAATTTGTAATAAATGGATTTGTGACTTTTATTTAAAAAACACCAACCCACTCAAAACAAGCAAAAAAACCCCCACCCAGCAAAGCAGGAATCCCCATAACGTGTCCTCCACTTGCAGTTTCTGGGAATTTGCTTGTTAGTTTACAAAGCATCACATTGGTGGTCTTTAGTGATAATGAGGTCTCAAAACAAACACACATAAAAGTCACTTCAGGGTGTTTTCCTGCTTGTTTTAATTTGGGTTTGTGGGAAGGATTTAATGGAGGTCAGTGGAACGGCTGGTGCTGTCCCATGCTGTATCGACTACCTGTGTCAGTCCGACTCGCCTTGTATGTAGCACCGTCTTTCCACATACTAGAATTATAAAGGTTTAAGATAAAGATAGAAATATTAGAGTATAAGTATACACATACAGAACATTTCATTTTTGAGCCAGCTGTAAAACCATTCTTTGAGAACTTTCATCTCAGGTTTAAATCAAATATATCCTCTGCTGATTCATCCTCACCACTGGCAAGAAACATTTTTAATACTCTGGTAACTTGACAGAGTGGATGGTTGTGTGGGGGTTTTTTTGTTTGTTTTGATTTTGTTTGGTTTTGTTTGGTTTGTTTCTTCATTTTTTTGGGGGGGGGTGTTGGTGTTTGTTTTTTTTTTTTTATGATTGGTTTGTACACTGCTGAAAATTTTCTTTCCTAGTGACAGATATAAAACTGGCAAGCAGCAAGACCTCAGCTTAACTTTTCAGTGTTTTTCTCATTCCTGCTGTTCTTTCTGTGAGGTCTCACCAAGCTCTTATTGAGCTGTTGGTGCTCCTCTGACTGTTTCCCACTGTCAGAAATTCCGAAGCTCTACCAGAAAAAGATACCTTTTATTTTGGGGTTTCACTATGTCAAGGTTTAAAAAACTTTGCTGTTAAATTTGGCCCAAAAAAAAAAATTTAGCTTTGGCTTTATGTTTCCAAATGTAAGGATTAATGGCTTTGGAAGAGTGGTGGTACTTCCAAACAGTATTTGAATGTTTTGTGGATGAATGTTGACTACCGAGATATATTGTTCTTTTTCATGAGCCATTTCTTTTGAATGTGTCTTTATTGTCATCAACAGCTGTATGGAAAAATATCCTCTCAAAACCTTTCAGTCTTGACAAGACCACCATCTTATTTTCCTGTGTAGTAGTCTGGTATTGCATTTCATTGAGACTGCAGAACTGCTGGGTTTGCTGAATGCAAATATCCAACTTCCCTGCTTAAGCTATCAAATTAAAAAAACAAGCAGCCAAAATCCCTCAAACAACTCCTACCAAAAGAAATCCAAACCCTGGAAGAACCTGATTTTACTCCCCTCATCTTTTAAATGACTGGGTGAAGGGAGGGGAAGGGAAGGAGAAATGAGTTCAGAGTGAAAGCCTTCCAGTGAAGGCTGAGTTTGAGAAGCCTTACCTTGGGTGCATCATCCAGCAGTTTGTGACAGTGGGTGTTCCTGAAGATCTGAGAGTGTGCAGAAGTACTTCCAGGAAGGATATGGTCCTACTAACTGGGAAAAGAAAATTGCACCATGTGAAGGCAGGCCTGGTAGCAAGAAATGATTCATCATGATATTAAAGATTTTTTCCTAAAAGGTGTGCACCACACCTTTTTATTTGATTTTAGTTTTTGTTCACAGAAACATCAGACTGCCAACAGTTGTGGAGAACATTGGCTTGGTAGCTTACAAGGTTTGATTTTTATATATCTTTATTTCTGAAGTGTGTTTAGGAAAGAAAAGGTTAACCACAGTGCAGTCGTGACATCTAGATTCGGTTCAGACTAAAATATTGATGTTGAAGTCAAATGGTTTAAAACCTCTTCAAGCAGTAGATTTGAATTTTTATACACTTCGGTGTTATTGTTGCATTTCATTTAATGAAAATGATAACATTTACATTTCATCTTATTTAAAGATTCTAAGCCATTTGCTGCATTGAATTGATCATATAATTAGTTCAGTCATTAATCTCGGTTTGATACAAGGTTGTTTTTAATCTTAACTCATTGTTAATTATCGTATTCTTAATGTTGGAAATGTGTTCTTTGTAGCTATTTTTGTTAGTAACTTGAACAACATAGTTAATTTTTCAGGTGACATAAACTAAATATTTTGTGGATTTTGTTGGATTTTAGCTAGTTAGTTTATATATACATTTGACCAGCTTCTTAGTTGCTTCTTTTTGTAGTGTTTTGCAAATCTTGTGGATACAGTGGGCCAAGTTTAGCTATCTGTGTAAGACTGCTCCAACTTCATAGAGGTAACATGTTTAATCAGGGGATTTGTGAGTATACTTAATCCAGTCTAGTTAACTGCTGATTCTATTGATGGAAATTCTTAATAAGCAAAATCTTTCTGTGACTTCTTCCTTGCTTGACTGTGTGATGAAAAGAGGTGCACCTTTGAGCAGCCAACTAATTTGTACAAGTAAGCTTGGCTTTTTCTGTTTCGAGAAACAACCTTTCAGCGGGGAGAGAAATCTTCCTGCTGCTGTTGCCATAGTCTTTGGTTGCAGGTTGGTTTTAGTGTTCATCTTCCTGGACAGCTGCTGTACCTCCTCCATCCAGTAATCTCTTCTAAAAGGGGAAAGATCTTTATTTTCTTTGACACTTAATATAAAAGCCCCTTGTATCTGCTGATCATTTCATTCATCAAATACCTTTATTTGACTGCATTTGAAAACAGTTGAACTACACTTGTCAGTTTTACTTGTACCACTGAGGTCAGTTTGAATGGTCTTTGTTCTCTCAGCTCATACTGCCTTTCAGAATTGCTTACTTTGATTTGCATTAACCATGCTGCTTATTTTAAAGACTACAATTTCTGTGTGTGAAGCACCTATAAATAGTGCTTTTGATTAGCTGACATCTCAATTATCTGACTGTGGTTGGTGGAAGATTAAGATAAGATGCCATCTAGTTCATGAAGAACTACTGTGTTCTGACAATTCAAAGTCATCTGCAGTGGTTCTGGAGTCATGAGAGGTCTATTAATATGTATTCCTCTGCAGTGTATTTGATAGTTTGTTCACAGTTGTGGAGAAAACAGTCTTTTTTGTTCCTGTGTGTTTCTTGTTCCTTCACCTCATTCTGTCAGAAAGCACTTGCACCTTTCCCTGTCACTTACACAAGTACATGTGTGCCTCTCTCCCTTTGTAAGTTGTGTTTTTTTGTTGGTTTGGGTTCATGTGTTGTGATGGGTTTGGTTTTTTTTTTCTTTTTTAAATAAATATGCATCACATCTCTCACCTGTTTCTCAGGAAAGATGATCTTCAGCTTCTCTTTTTTTTTTTCCTGTTCAGATACTGGATGCTCTTTCATCCCATCTTCATATGCACTTCCTTCAAAATCTTTCCTTCTCTTTCACCTTTCTTTCAAATGCACTGCTTCTCTTTTTAGAAAGCTTTCCTATGTACTTCACTTACACAGTCTCAAATTTCTCTATATTAAGATGCAAAGAGATACAGAATTCTGAAGGCAATGTAATGTGGAAAATAGCACAATTGTGGGTGATCCTGTGCAAATTTTTTTCAGAATTAGGGAAAGAGTAAATCTTTGGCTGAATTCCCATAAATTTGACATCAGGAAGAAGAACTGGCTGTCTTTTAGAGACTACTGCTTTAATCTCTGGAATTTTTTCAGAGTCAGAATTGGTACACTGGAAGGTACCAGCATAAATGCTGAGGTGTGTGTTGCATATTTTGTTTTGCCAGCCATGTTTCTAGTATTTTCTGATGGAAAAGTGATGCCTTTGGTATGTGAAGTAAAACAGGTTGTGGAAGTTGGCAAAGCCCAATGCTGAAGTTCCAATGTTATTTTAAATTTGGAGAACTTAGAAGCAGGATGTTGCTATTTTAAGTAGAATTTCAGTTCCTGTCTCTTCAAGTCTGTCAGTGTCTCTCTCAAGAACCAAAACCAAGGAGGTGATGTAAATGCAGCCTCGTAGGCAGAGAAATTAAGTCTAAGAAATGCTCTTTGCCTTAGCAGACCCTCTGAAATCTAAGATTAGTTTTGGCTTCTGATTTCCTTAGCTCCAAGAATTTGAATCACTGGAAGCCAGGGAAGGTCATTAGAAGATTCTTCAAAGGGATGGAGTCCAGGAACCCTTTTCTTAGATAAGGGAAAAGTAGAGCTTTCTCATTAGCCTCGGAAGTGGTCAAGATAGATAACATTCAGTGACAGCCTTATTTCTGTCGTCTGTAGTTCTCTTGGTTGTGTGGTTTAACCTGCACACTGCCTTCTGGATGCCATAGAAACATTCTGTGCCAGCATCGACTTGTCTGTCTTGAGGAGAATCTGTCTTATTGTTGCTTCCTTGGCCACATACTTTGTTCTGTTCCAGACAGTACCAGTGTTGGTTGCTGGGTGTGGATGGGAGTAGGAGGTTGTCAGAAGAACAATTGCTTATAAAACAATAGGGTTTATTGCCTCTGTTTGTTTGCTTGGGTTCCACAGAGCTCCGTCCTGCTGCTTTCTCCCCCTTTTCCCCACATCCTCAGTTCAGCAAAGGGCTCTTCTGTGTAAATGCTGGCTGTTGTTTGTGCTGTTGCTGTGCGCAGCTCGGCTGAGCATTCACATTCAACCAGCACAGAGTGGCTCAAACTCCCTGTTGGAACAATGCTGCCATCGGGTCACAAGCTGGTCCTGCTCGCAGTGAAAGTCAGCAACAAGCTTTCAGATGTGCTTGTTTGGCTTGCATCGGTTTTTGCTTTCAGGATTGTTCTTCTAAGGAGGAGCTCTGTGTAGTGTCCCCTTTTTGGAAGTTTGTTCTCGTCATAAGAATTGAAGAAGATCTCTTGGAAGTCAGAGTGTTTTTGCAGGTGGAAGAGACTTCTTGAGACCTTTAACCTGCTACCAGAGCTACCTGTTCGAAGACCTGTGTCTTCTACTTGCAGCATAACCTTTGCTTTCTGAAAGGCTTTGCCTTGATTGAAATCAAGAGAATTGCTCAAAAAGAAAGTGAAAATAAAAAATGCTAGTGGAACTGCCGGCTTGTCCGGGCCTAAAACTGGCACATGGGAGTTTGAAAAGCACCATTGAAGCAAAACTAATGTCTGTGATGTGGAAAAAAAGTATGCCAGTTTGTGAATTCCATTTATTGTGACATCCAGAAAAAATTACCTCAGAAACTGATTTGAGCTCAGAAAACAGAGACATTAAAGATACCATCAAAAACTTTTTACTCCAGAATTGCATCCTGAAATCTAAAATTGAGATTTGGAAGTTTTTTAATACACAGATGTTGACACATATTATCTGATATGATAGTGAAGTTTATTTGCCCAGGGATTGTCTGGAACTTGTGGATCCATATATGCAGTAATTTCTGTTTCTGAAACAGCAGGTTTTTTCCGGCCCTATTGTTCTTACATAAAATAAAAAATAAAATAAAATAAAATAAAATAAAATAACATAACTGATGTTAAAAGACAAGTTGCTAAGGATCATGAGCATCAGTCTTACGAGATTTCATCATTAATGAAGAAAAAATGCTGCATTGATAGGTGATAAAGGTGCAATTTTAATCAGTTGTGCCCTTTCTCCAAATATCCCTACCCTGGCTTCTGCTGTTGCTCATATAATTGAGAAAGTTTGGTGTTTTTAACAGCTCGGGTGGTTTTTGGCTTTTCTTTCAGTATGTTGTAAAGGTTAGTGGAGATGGTTTAATGCTGGCATGTAAATGTGAATTGGACCATGGTAGTGAAATGCATATTACCCATCATGTGAGCTCTTGTACTCAGGGCTGGGAGCCCCAGCACACACGTAGCAGTTATGGCTCCTGTAATACCTGACAGTCTGTTGTATGTGAAAACACTATAGTTAAGTGTCCTTTAATTTAGCTTATAAATTATGAAACTGCTGAGGAGTTCCATACTGGGCTTGACTTTCCTCTGAATGTGAAGTTTTGTAGCTTGAAAGGCTTGGATTTACATGAGAGGTTAAAAAGAAAAAAGCTGATTATTTCTCGTCTACATCCAGTCCAGCCTCTCACTGTTGTGCAGCACATCCCTTTGTGACACTTTATAATGCATCAGTTAAAACATGACTGGTTTGCAGTCCTTATATCTGACGGGTGGAATCAGAGGAGTTGCTGCTGGGGTAAATATTTTCCAACTGCTGTCTTAAAAATGATAGAATTCCGTGAAACTGAGGGAAAACAACATAACTTTGAAATTATTATAAGGCACCGTGTTTGTCTGCAGCTGGCATTACACAGCGCAGGGCTGTAGCACAGTCCAAGGATTTTGGTTATATCAGGCTAGTGCTGCCAGGAATCTCTTCTTGCAGAAACTGCCACTTCTAAAAGCAGGAATACCACGGCAGGATGTATCTGTGCACCACTTTTCAGTCTAGTTACTTAATGTAACACCATTTTTATCAGCACTTCAAGCAAATATGGCCAAGATGCAGAGGAGTATGTTGTATCCTCCCCATCCTCCTCCTGTGCAAAAGGGTTGCTACTTTTGGCAAAGATGTGTGGTGATAGTAACAGCTTAGGCATCTAGTGAAATCCTTCAAGCTCCTCTGAGATCATAGTCATAATTACATTCATGCTTCTAGTCTGATTTTAATGAGACTAGGTGAACATTACTGTTTTAGAAGCTCAGAGTTTTAACAAATGCTGTGTGGTACTCAGGATGAAGACTGTGAACAAATTGTTGACCTCTGCTCATCTTCCTGGGGGTTAAATGATGGTCATGTCACTGAAAAGGTAGTTGTATCTTGTCTTTCCAATTTTTTTATTTATTTGACCTTCCCCCTCAGTGCTATCCATTGGCATCTACAAATATTATCAAGGCAACTTTGGGGCTAGAATACTGGACTAGTACTTCTGAGTGATCTAAAACAGCACTTATTTTCATGGCATCAGCTTTTCTATCCTGCTTACTTTTTATGGTGATATGTTAATTTGGTAGCAGTTCTCATTAGTTTAGCCAAATGGTAATTTTTTATATAGTTCTGGCTATATTTAGCTGTAAGTAATCTTTCTGCTTTTGGTTCTGAAGAAGTAACTAATATCCTTCCTAGCTTCTCAGTTTTTGAGAATGAAGTTTAGAAATTGCAATATGTAGTTTGTCAAATGGGAATTCCTTATCTTTGCTTACCTTAAATTACAGTACTCTTTACCTCTTCTGTTTAATCTCAGCAATGGGTATAATAATTTATACTCTTCAGAACTTTGAATTATTTTTACGGATACTGGAGAAGGCAGGAACTCAAGATGATGATGATGTTAAATGTTTTCCTCTGAATTCAGTGTCTTCCATTTCTTCTGGATGGATTCTTGTGTGCATTAGTATCTCAGGGGAAGAACAATGCTAAAGGTGCACCAGCTCTCCAGACAGTTTTGCCTCTGAGAAGCATTGTATGACTTCAGTTACAGGTTAACACAATGTACATTGTCTACAAACTTGACAATGTGAATTCAAAGTAAGTTTGTCTGTGTGTGCTGTATGCTGGGAGCATCTGCTGTAGTTCAGAGGCACTCTGGTTTATAGAACCAATGGATTACGGTAAAATTAATCTCTTTCAGTATCAACGTTGTAATTCGGTTTGTTGTCCAAGGCAGAAGGACCACTTTACCCTGCAGGAAAAGATCAATTAATGCATGGAATACAAGTGCTTCCCTGACTGACAGCAACATGAATGCCAAAGATTGTCTCTTCAATCTCAGTCTTTCAGAAGGGTTAAGGAAACTCATCCCAATAAATTCTAACATGTATTGTTGGATCCAAAGGGTCTGCTACTACTACAATTATCTTTTCTTTCCTTGCTTACTCCATAGTTGCATGTGCATGAACATCTTTGGTGATCAGATGTGCTTTGGCATGTTGCTTAAAAAGTTTGCATCAGAGATACGAGTGTGACACAATAAATTCAGTGAGATGCATCTACTGTGATAGGCCTAAGATAAGCTTAACAAATTAATAATGTTTGTTAGAAGTACTTACCTGAAGTTGTTTACCACAGAATTGCTATGAGGTTCATATTTTATATGGAAAAGCCCCATGTGTATACAAAAATACAAATACGCTGGTTTACTGTTGATCTTTACCTGTCTGTAAATGTGAGATTTTTGCAATGGACTATGGTCATACCAAATGCCTTAGCTGGAATATAAAGTATTACTTATCCTACTGGGTGAATTCCACTGGAATAACTGGGTGTTTGTGTGTTTGAAGCTGGAACCAAGCATACCTCTTTGAAAAAAAGAAAATTAGCTCTCCCCTCTTCCTGAAGAACAGCTCAGGCGTTGTGTCAGCTGGAGTGGCTTCAGCTCTGCTGCTGCCCAGAGAAGAGTCATATCAGGACAGTCCTAGGCGAGGTGCTCACTCTGCCCTCCAAGTTAGGTTTTGGTTGAAGTCCTCTGCACAGCTCCTCTGTCTCTGTGCCTGCTTGTGTATGTACATGTGAACTGCACACGGCAGGTCTTCCCTGCAGATGCTTCCCGTCTGTCCTGAGTGCTTCGTGGCTGGCTGTGATGTTTCCAAGAGTGTGGCCTGTGGGAGAGTAGTTGGGACTGTGACATCAAAAGGTCCCTGGGCAGTGTGACTTAGGTGGCCCTTCTGTGACTGCTCTGCTCTTCGACGGAGTGATTCAGTGAGGGTACTATTCTAGGACTATGACCTTTAGCTCCCCCACGTTGTTTTCAAAGGGGAAATAGGAAAATGTAATGTAAACTGAAAGCTGTTGTCTTAGCAGAGGAGTTGCTGTTTATCATGTAGCATGGATTTAACATCTCGAAGATTGAAGAGTTCCTTTGGATATTGTTTTTTCCTTCCCCTCGAGCTTTTCTTTTTCATGAAGTGGAATCCTTGCAAAAAGTTTTAGCAGGGAGTATTATTCCTGGTAGCGTTAAAAAAGGCAAATTCTAAAAATTGAGAAAAAATTTGAATTAATTTTTCAAGGAAACTGTGGTTCTTTAGTAGTTGCTTGCAATCAAGTAGATACAAAATGTATAAGTTAATTTTTCTGCCATAAACATATTACAAAACTAAGAGCTCAAGCTTTCTTAAATATCCCAATTGCAATCTACTTTTAAGCTGTAAAGTTAGTGGCATATTGTTACTTAATTTGGTTTTGTGTGCATTTCAGAGGTAGCACATGGCAATGGGCATTTACTTTTTGGCAGATGACTCACAGGGCTATTCAGTGGCTCCTTCATCTAGTATTATAGAGTGTAATGACATAGAGAGAGTTGAGTCTTTATAAACTACAGATTATTTTGTTCTCTGGTAGAAGAGCCCCATCAGACTTTATATGAATCTTGTCTTCCTTTTCTTCTCTCAGTCATATTTGAACCACAGCATGCCACATGCAATTGTCCTGCCAGCTGCTCACTGTTCTTAGAGTGCAGGGAACAGTGGCCTTGTGGGTCATGTGTGATCTTCAGACCTTCTGGCCCTCTGGGTCTAGTTTAGGAAATGAAGACTATTGAATGTAAAGTAGTTTGGGTTTTGGTTCGGTTTGGTTTGGGGTTTTTTTTCAAATTTGAGTTCCAATGGTAAGTCAGTCATGCTTTGTGATTTGGTGTAATAAAAGGTACTGATATTTTTCTCTCCTAATGGCTCCTAATGTTTTACTAAGGGTTTTATTGCAACCTCTCATATAGTAAAAAAGAATTATTTTTTTCAGTATACCTGTAAGCTCTGAAAGCACGGTGCATTCCCCAGTTTGTAGCCAGGTGTCTCAAACAGAACAGCACATTTGAAGAAGACCTTGTCTGTGAGGTTTTGAGGGAGATGGAATTTGATGGCCAGATTTTTAACCCGTTATGAAACGCTATCTTTATGCAAAAGAGAAAAGCTCTGATGCACCCTCTTCTGAGCAAATATAATTTGAACTTTAGTTTAAAGCTTGAATGCAGAATATTTGAAGGTAGTCTGTCTGGTTTCCATTCTAATTTTTTTGGGTAAGCTAATGTAACAAATGTGTTTAACATTCACATGAAGTTGAGTGCCTAACAGAAGTGAAGATATAAAACTTAAAGTAGAGAAGCTCTTAACTCTTTGACTGCCATGTCTAACTGTATTCAGTCAGAATTAACTGTATGCAGACATTTGAGCTTTAATGTCTGCATTTGGGCGTGAAACCACACTGCTGCAGAAGGTGCTGTTGCCATATGGATGCTGTTACTTGGGTAGAGTAGTGCCAAAGACATTAATAACATTTCCATTGTGCCTACACACTTCAGATGTCACAAGAAACTGATTTAATAACATGGCTTTTGTGGCACAGTAGCAAATCTCTGTTTCTTTTCTTTATTATTTCTTGCTTGGAAAGGCACTGTGCAATAAGTAAAAATAGCATAAACGGAGACACTTCTGTCTTCAAATATTGATGCCATTATTAAAGAAATTCTGACTAGGTCAGTTTAAGAGATTAAATTTTATTTACTTGTAATTTAAAATATGGTAAGGAAACAACTAAATACTAAGAAAAATGTTTGTAATTGTCAACAAAATCATTTTATGTGTATATGTAACACTAACTTGGGGAACGAAAGGTAGGACTAGTTAAATTTTTAAACAACAGGTTTTTCCAGAAACCCTTTTTTAAATGTAGCTGACAGGTTGCATTTCAGTGCCTGGTTCAGAGCATTAACATTTCAAATTGTGTATTTTAAACGCAAACAACTAAGCTTTAAATTAAAAAAATCTTTGTCCCTGCATTACTGCAGTAATGAGTTGTATTGTGCCAGTCTCCAGCAGGGTTCTTAATAACGAGCTTTGATTCTTTTTCGTGAGTTTTTGTGTTACAATTTGGATTGATGGTAATATAAGGCTAGGAATAGCGGATTGTGTTGGCATGAGAATGAATGTTCCCTTTGTAGATCAAAATAACTTGAATAGCTTTTGATACTGGATTTCATTCCTAGCGTAAAAAATGCCTTCTTCCAACAGAAAGAGTCTAATAGCTAGAGTTCGCAAGCTGGGACAGGCTTGACTTTCAGGCATGATGAAGTACAATATTTGGAAGAAAAATTCTCCAAAAAGAGAAGCCTGATATTTCTGTCCCAATTTTGCCATTTTATTTTACTCTTGGCTTAAAAGGAATTTGAATTTTGGCTGTAAATGTAACAATCTGTTTACCTTGGCAGAGCTGGGCCCAAGACCAGCCTTTGTTGGTTAACAAATACAATTAGTTTGAGTCCACTGTCCATGGAGTGTTTTCTCACATCATGAATCATTGTGCAAACTGGGACACTGTTTTAGTCCATCTCTTGAGGAGAACACTTCAGGAAGTGCTAGTTCACTTCATACTTACAGATGTGGAACACAACCTCTCGTCTGTTTTTTTCTTAATATACCTGGATCAGTGTTGTCTGCAGCTTTCATGAAGACAAAATTTCACCTGAAAAGAAGCAAAAAACATTCAGGTTGACTGGAAAAATGAATTTTTCAAAACACAGTGGAGAGGGTGGCATGGTTTAGCATGCTTTAGAAAATGAGGTTGATTTAAAAACTGCAAGTGCATGGACTTATAAAGCACTTTCAGGCTGTCATATGGTCTCCAAATTTCAGTAGTGTGATAACTGGGAATTTTGAGTGATCTCACAAGTACCTTCCCATCTCAGTCTGCACATTTGCTAGGTGTGCTCTTACTCCTCTTTCCAAACTGTGCTCTTGGTTTCCTTTGAAGAGCTTACAAACATCTTGATTGTGTGGTCCTGTTTAGGTGACTCATGTGCTTCTGACAGCTTACACACACTTTTATTACAGTAATCATATTCTCTGAGAGCAGACAGCTTTTAAAAATATTTATATGTGTTTTTTAATAAGTGAAAACTTTTATAGACAGATAAAAGCCTGCACAGTAAAGGACGAGTTTTTTTGTTTGTTTAAACAAACTTCCAGTAAAACAGAAGTGATTGAACAGCTGCAGCTGTCTGTATGTGAATGAGTGCAAGGCAGACAAACATCAGGGAGTTAATTCCAGTGCCTTCAGCCTACCCAAGCAGCTGTAGGGTCAGCTCAACAGCCCCATCCTACCTTTTGGTCTCTCAACATAAGAGATTTAACATAATTAATAAGAAAACAAAACTGTCAATAAACATGTAATTTTTACAGCCTTCTTAAGAGAAAACTGCAAGCACAGCAACAGATCCTAGAACACTTTTAGAACATGGGACTTTAGGGAGTGGGAGAGTTGTTTGTTCATTATGTCTTGCTGCAGTCTGAATGTTTGAGGAAGATTCTTGAAGAATCAGTAGTTGGAGCCAGCCTGAATCCCTGCTGTATTGCCATCTTTCCCTTACAGCTCTCCAACCACCTCCTGGTTGCTTAGGAGAACTCAGAGCAAAGCAGTATGGAATTGCATACATAGCAAAATCAGAGTAGGATTTAAAAGCTTCCTAAGTAGGGAGGAGAAATGACTTAGCACATACAAAAGGCTTTGAGTCCTGAGAGCAAGTGCATCGTAGGCTGCTTAGAAATGAAGATACAGGGCCTTGCTTTCAAAAGATCTTTCCTGGGGTTCAACCAAATTTGAGATACCCTGCTGAATAGTCTGAATTTTGCTTTTTCTGAGCCACTGAGTGCTGTTGTGTTCTGTGGAGATAAAAATTTTCATTGATGTGTGTACCTTGGTGCTGCTACCGGATCCAGTGGTCTTTGGAGAGCTATTGTGTAAATACAACTTCTGAACCAAATTCACTGGTTGCTCTGGGCTGAAATATATATATATATGGATAATATCAATGCTATTTTTAGGGACTCTAATTCATGTATTAGAAATGTGTCTCCTTTTTTGGAGGGAGGGGGGAATTTTCTCTAACTGGAATGGTCAGTTCAAGTTCAACAGATTCTCTGGTTTGTGTAGCATTTGGCACAGAAGGCATCTAGAGACACTGCCAGAGATGGTGAGGAATGGTTCAGTAGTTGTGGTGAGATGCTGCAAGGCAGCTAAAGGGGTGTAAAAGTTGGCTGGTTTGCTGAGCTCAGAGGGTTGGGCTTTCTACATCTTCAAGTCCCTGAGGATTTAAGAGCCCAAACCTCCAGCTTTCCTGAATGAAGGGCAGATGGAGTCTGTGCCTCTTGGGCTGGGTCTGAAGATTCCCAGAATGGCAAGTCTGAAATCCTGAAGTTTATAAATTCTGACACCAGGAGGAAGGCTCCTGCTCCGCCTCAAGATCTGCAGTTAGGGGACAGATTCAGTGCGTTTGTGGATGATGAGGGTCTGGGTGCTCCATCTTCAATAATGCCACCAACATTTGAAGATGGAAGTGTCTCCGTTTATGCTATTTTCAATTATTGTGCAGTGCCTTACAAGCTGGTTAAACCAAGTCATGAAGGAGCACCAGGAGAAAGTGGCAAGTGATAATATTAGGGAAATTCCCTGCTGCAGGGACTGGGGACTCCCATCTGCTGGCCTGACCTGTCATCTAGAGAGGCTTGTTGCTTTCCAGGAGCTTGGATCTAGAGTGCTGTGGCAAGACTGCCAAGCCTTGTCTGGCCTTCAGACTACTACTCCCTGCTGCTCTCCCATGTAGGCTTCAATGATGCTGCCTGAAGTGATGTGGAAAGTATCAGTTGTGACTGTAAGGCTCTGCGGTGACAACCAAGGGTGTGGGAGCCTGGGTGGATTTCTCCTTGATCCTTTAGGTCAGAGGGAAAGGTGCGGGAATGAGTGAACACATCCTGTCAATAATAGCTGGTCGCATAGTTGGTGTCAGCAACAGAGTTTGTTTTATGACCACGAGACTCTTCTTGAGGGTGGCTTGGAAAAGATGGCATCCTCCTGACGAGGGAAAAGCATCTTTGCTATCTATCTTATGAACAATTGGTGGACCAGGTTGGCAAACAAACTGCGTAGGGTGATACAAACAGTGGGGACCTTGTAACCAAAAAAGTCGAGACGGAAGTGCCTTTCAGAATTACAGGGGAAACTCTGCTACTCTTTTCTGGGAAGTCAGCATGCCTGGTTGCCTCTCTGAAATGTCTGTGTTAGCATGCATGCAAGTGTGGGATGCAAAGAAGAGGAATTGCATGTCTCCATGCAGTTGCAGAGTTATGATTTCATTGGGATTGTGCAGATATGATGGGATAGCTCATATGACTGGAGTGGTGCAATAGATGAATACCGTTTTATGGGGAAGGACAGGCTAGGAAAGCGATGAAGGGGAGTTGCTCTTTATGCAGCAGAGCAGCTGAAATGTGTGAAATTCTCTGCTGTGGGACAGATGATGAACTGTGTGAGGGTTTGTGGGTTAGAGGGCAGACCAGTGTGGACAGCGTTGTAGTGGGAGTCTCTACCTATCCAGGAAGGAGCAGTTGATGAGACCTTCTTCAGACAACTGGAATCTGGGTCACGTTGTCAAGACCTGGCCCTCATGGAGGATTTTAATCACTCTGATATCTACTGGAGGGATAGAGTAGTTTGTTTATGTGCTGGGTTGGATGTGAGCAATCCATGAGGTTTCTGGAGTGTGTTGTCTGCTGGATCTCATACTTGCAAATGAAGACCTGTTTGTTGATCTGAAGGCTGAGGGCAGCTTTGGCTACACTGACCATGAGATGATAAAGTTCAGGATCCAGAAAGGAGGGGGGGAAAGGCAGAAAGCAGGACTTCAACCCTGGACTTGACGAGGGAAGACTTTGGCCTGTTCAGTGTTCTGAAACCAGTGGGAATACCCAGGGCAAGGGAAACCTTCCCTAAGTGGAAGAGAATGAGGTTAGGGAATATTTAAACAAAGTGGTTATGTGCAAGGCTATGGCCCTGGTGTGGTATGTGCTGATTAGAGCTAATTGATATTGGGAGGCCCCTCTTGGTAGTCTTTGGAAAGTCATTGTAATTAGGAGAGGTTCCTTAAGACTGGAAGAAAGCAAATGTACCTCCTGTCTTCAGGAGAAAAGAGAAGCTTCTTTCTCTTTCTTTTTGCTGAGAACTACAGGGTGGTCACCCCCTGTGAACCACTGAAAGATGATGGAACAAATAATCCTGGAAGCCATTTCCAAAAACATGAAGGACAAGAAGCTGGTTGGGAATAGTCATCATGGATTTGTGAAAGGGAAGTCATGTGTTAACAATCTGTTTTCTCCCATGAGATCGCTGACTTGGTGGAGTGCGTGTTGCTTATGTTGACTTCAGCAAAGCTTTTGACACTGCGTCCCATATCCTGACAAAGT
>JAWWEU010000001.1:104398250-104415883 GCA_035583155.1 Acropternis orthonyx | reverse complement strand
TGGAGTGAATCCTGTGAAGGGCCATGAAAATGGTTGAGGAACTGGAGCATGTGACATCTGAGGAGAGTCTGAGAGAGGTGGGACTGTTCAGAGTGGAGACAAGAAGGCGCAGGGTATGCCTGAAAGCATTTTTATTCTTAGGAGTGATTGAACACTGGAATTTCCTTCCTTTAAGATACTCAAAACCTGGCTGCTTAAGGCCCTGAGCAGACTGTGCTTTAACTGTCTCTGCTTTGCATAAGGGGATTTGGTGCCTCCCAACTTCAAGTGTTTCATGGGATAGTCTGAGTTGAAAGGGACCCACAAGGATCATCGAGCCCAACTCTTAAGTGAATGGCCTGTACACAGATTGAACCCACAACTTTGGTGTTATTAGCACCATGCTCTAACCAACTGAGCTAATGTCAGGGTTATGTTGTGTGATTTAGGTAGTGGCTAGTGGTTTGTACTCTACTTGCAAGCTGATAATCAGTGAAGTACCACCAGGAGCTGTCCTGGGATGTGTTCTGTTTAAGATCTTTATCAATTACTGGAGAAGGCAGTGGAGTGCACTCCAAGTCTGTGGTTGATACCAAATTGGTAAAGAGAGGAGGGACCTGAGGCTAGAGGAACTCTGAATGTCTGTCTTGGAGAAGAGAAAATGAGAGGTCCCAGTTGCACCCTTACAGTGCGTACAGGTAGGTTATCAAGAAGATGGAGTTAGTGCATGGTGGGGCAACAGGGCAATGGATGAAAACTGATGTGAAAATGGTTCCAATGAACTGTAGAGAGCAAACCTTTTAACCACTCAGGCAGTGGAGCAGATTCCCCTGTGTGCCTTTACCTAACTCTGTCCTTGGAGGTTTTCAAGACCCATGTGGACAGAGCCCTAAGTAACCTGGTTTGACCTGAGAATTGGTCTTGCTCTGAACAGGAAGCTAAACTTAGACACCTGAGGTCCCTCCCAGCCTGAGTTACTCTGATTTTTCAGTTAAGTTTCAGTGATAGATTTTTCATGTGCTGTTTGCATGGTAGCTTGTAATGTGTGGTGCCACTCTTTCTCTTAGCTGTTCATTATGTAATTTAGCAGGCCTCTTGTGAACTGGTTTTATAATGTTTCTGGACTTCACAGAAGAAGCAATAATGGAATATTATAAGCCATAAACTTGTGCCTGGTATGTATCCAAAAGTCAGAACACTGTTTTAACTATGATTTGCAAGCTCTGGAGGAGGAATGGAGATATTCAGCATTGTGACTGTGTGACATTTTGGGGGTGGAAAGAAGTAACTGGTTTTCTGTCAACTTGATTGAATTTAGTGTGCAGGGCTTTTTATTTGGGCAGAACCCTTTTGCTATCTGTGGTGTAATGGTTGGCTTTGCCTTGTGAGCTGGTATTGCCTGTTTGCAGGCTAAAGGTTGCAGAAAGCAGATGCCTGTTACTAGTTCTCATATCGCTATTTCGATGGTTGAAGTGCTAAATGTTTGGTGGAACATCCTGGGGCAAGGCTTTCCACTGAAGGAAACAGGACTAAGGTTTTACATATATGGCTATCCTAGACCTCACCAATCTGGCTCCTCCTAGCAGATATTTGATGAACCATGAAATGTAACTATGGCTTCCATATTTGAATACCCCAGGTCTATTATTTTTGATTCTCTGAAGGAATTTTTCTGTCCTTATGACTTCTTTAATTCTCTACAGGTTTCCAGGGATAGGGAGACCTCTTGGGTAAGGACGGAGATACACCATACAATTGTAGCAAGCTTTTAATGCAAAGCTGAAAACAGACATTCAAAGCAGTAGGAGTATTTAATCTTGATCTGCTGATACATAATCACAAGGGAAAGCAATTTTTTCTCCCTTTGGTGAAACCCTGTGAGAGTGTGTTCATGCAGCAAAGCTTTGCATTTCTGTATAAACAACAGCGAAACTCGGCATGATGCAAAAATTTCTTGTTGCATACTCTTTAGGTTGATAGTGATGTACTTAGCAAAGTAGTTGTGGTGGCTTAGGATGCTTATGAATTTGAGAACCTCTACAGAAATAAAATGCTTTAGTAGTCCCACTTTCCCAAATGAAAGATAAAACTTAGTCCAAGAAATAAATATAAACTTTGTAATGCTGCCACAATAAATACTGCTGAAGCATCACAAATTGACTTCCTTTAAATAGTAAAGAAAAATGCATGCTATTTGTTGCCTTAACCGTGATGGGCATTCCTGTGTTGTTTCACTTTGGCCTCTCTTGTAGAAGTTACCCAGAGAATATTAACATTATATGTTGCCTATTTGATGTGCTCCCTTGGTTAAGCTGAATGTATTACTTTCACTGAGAATGTATAATTGCATTGATGTTTTCTTATGCCTTTCAAAGGCATGAAAACTTAAATGTAGTTAATAATTATGCAAATGTGTGTTTCTCTTTTAGTGGAGGCGATAGTGGAGTTTGACTACAAAGCTCAGCATGATGATGAGCTGACGATCACTGTAGGTGACATAATCACCAATATCAAGAAGGATGATGGAGGCTGGTGGGAAGGACAGCTCAAAGGCAGAAGAGGTTTGTTCCCTGACAACTTTGTAAGAGTGAGTACAAAGTGGAACTGTTCTTGTGTTGTGTGTTTAAGTTTTACGTACTGTGCTACTCAGGCTAAATATCCACCTTTATGTCATGATATTTCTTACATCCAAAACCATGAGATATTGCATATATACAATATACTGATATATGCATTACAATATTCTATTGAGGCAATGTTACAGAGAAAAGATTGCATTCTTTGCAATGACAGTGTAATTTTGATATGCAGAAAATAAAAGAAACTGCCCCTACATTTCTCTGCTGTTCAGTGATTATGTTTGACTTCATGAGAACAAAGTGGTTATTCTAGAACAACTTACATGTCACTGCCTTTGAAATATTTTCTCTTCTCTGTAACTGCTTCTGCTTCTCTGGAATGCCTTCTTAGGTTTTATAGAAGGGTTTTTTGGTGAATATTTATTCTTGGTTGAGAATAATTAAAGTGGATTTTTCCATACAGTTGCCTATAAAAAACTTCTCAAAAAAATCATTACTTTGTATTTTGTGTAATGTACCAAATAGCTTGCAGTGCTCCTAGTTTTAGGAAAGCCATTCAGAGTTTTAGAAGCATCTCTTTTTTTTGGTTTTTTTACTGGCATCTGTGTGCACACATATGTCTGCACAGATGAGGCCAGCTATTAGTACCTCTGGGCCTCCTTGATTTGTCATTGCAGACCTAAGCTGTTAGTTTCTATAAACCTCCACAAACTTGGCTCTCCATTATGGAAAAGAGAACAAGAACCACAGTAAATGACATAAATAGATTTTACTACAGCTTCAGAGAATCTTTGTACTTTCCCTTTTCTAAGGGTGTAAGTGTATTTTCCTTCTTCTAACTGTGTGAGCCTGTTGCGTGTTTAGACATATGCACATAATGAAGTAATTTCATTTTGCTTCAACAGTGCTGCATATGTCAGGGTAATTTGGGAAAGTGGCCTGGTGGCAAACTTAGCCAGCGCATAGCAGGGGGTGTGGGGGTGGACACAGGAGCCTCAGGTGCTTCTGTGGGACAAACATACTCACATGCTAATCCTGCTCTTGTCATTGCCAAGAGGAAAGAACAGCCTCTGCCTTGTGTCTGTCAGGCAGTAAAGATTAGGGGGAAGTAACAGCCTCGATGAGATGAAAGGGAGTGGAGGAGGCAAATGGATATCCTGTTTCTGGTTAATCTCTGAAAATCCAGGCTTTGGGTAGGAAGAAGAAACTATTTTGTTACTCATTATGTATTGGTAATATTTTTCTGTTTGAACTCTGATGAACTGTGAAGTTTTGTGGAACAAATGCAGACTTCTTCTAAACTTTCTCCTGCCTGAGTCTGCTGCTGATTTTAGGAGGTGTTGGATTTAGTGTTCCAAACAAATGCAACCTATGAATTTCTGTTATGGAAATACAATAATCTAAATCCGAAGATCTGCAAGTTCTCCCCCTTAGTGCCTGATTTTTAAAGGCTCTTCTTTCCAAAATGACTTCAAATTGTAGCATCCTGTCATATCATTGAAATATAAATAGCTTTTTCTCAACAAAAGGTTCTAAAACAACAGTAAATAGTTTAGATTTTCACAGAATCACAGAATCTGCTGAGTTGGAAGGGCCCCATAAGGATCATCGAGTCCAACTCCTAGCCCTGCACCTATTCTCATAAAATATAACTCCCCGCTCTTTCTTTCCTTCCTTCCTTCCTTCTTTCTTTCCTTCCTTCTTTCTTTCTTTCTTTCTTTCCTTCTTTCTTTCCTTCTTTCTTTCTTTCCTTCCTTCCTTCCTTCCTTCCTTCCTTCCTTCCTTCCTTCCTTCCTTCCTTCCTTCCTTCCTTCCTTCCTTCCTGCCTTCCTGCCTTCCTGCCTTCCTGCCTTCCTGCCTTCCTGCCTTCCTGCCTTCCTGCCTTCTTTCCTGCCTTCCTTCTTTCCTGCCTTCCTCTCTCCCTCCCTCCCTCCCTCCCTCCCTCTTTTTTCTTTTAATCAGCATCCAGGCCTGTCTTCTAAAGAACTGAAAACCACATTGTGTTCAAGCTGAGAATGCGGAGGAATTTAAAATCAAATGTGTTTTTAGTAGTTGAGCATTTCCTCTCTAAGTTAGGTAACATGAAGTGGAAGATACAAGTTTACTAAAAGTATGGTTAGTTTATGAATCTCTTGAGTGAAAACCTTTATTTTTCTTCAGTTTTTCTTGTGTAAATCTCCTTGTATCTAGAGAGCTATAGTTAGACGAAACAGCAGTCCCATTGGAAAGCTGGTTGAGTGTAATCATTCTGCCCAGTAAGATTATAAGTAATTCTAAACTTTCTCTTTTGGTTTTGGAAAATATTTTACCAAGTGCATGCAAGATCGAGCTCACCATCAACCAGTTCATACCCCATTGCCAATGTGTGTGTCAACAGGGTAATTGAGAAGCAGGCAAAAGGGATGCCACAGATGAGTGGTGGACTTGAATGCAACTCCAAATTCCCATTGCTTATCAGAATTGGTTCTAAGAGTAGTTGAGAAAGTTATTCAAAGGTAAAAACTGTTATTGAAATTCTTGAGGTACTTTGCATTCTACCTTCAAGTGGTGGGAGTAGTTTCTTATGGAAAAGAGCTTTACCTTCCTGTGATTTTATTTCCTTTTGAATATGTTCGTGATGATGTTCCAAATAAACTGTTGGGGTTTGCAAAAGTTGAATATTTGGGCTGAAATGAAACCACAAAAATAAGATGGTAAAGAGCCCTGGGTGGTCTCTGTTAGCATTTATGCACAGATTGTAAAAGTGCTGTTTGAAGAAAACATACAGAAATCAGAAATGGAAAAATCAGGGAAATGCAATATATTGAAATGTTTATGAAAAGACAAAAATGTGAAGTGTTACTTAAGAAAATAAAAACTCCCCTGTTTTTCAAGGGATTACTAGGTTGTGAATGTGGAAGAGACTTTTGGAGTTGTCTGTAGAAAAAGTGCTTTTAAATCTCTTGGAATAAATGCATATTAGATGACCATTGAAGAGGAGTTATCTGAAGACAGATGTGAGGAAGAAAAGGAAAGGGGAGGTAGCGATGATATGTATGCGGTACGTGTGCAGTTACTTTTTTTAAGGGACTTTCACTGTGAAGTTGTATCAGAGATACTTCCTGTTCTTGAATCTGCAAAACAACTGCTCTGAATTTTATGTATATTTATACATACAGCCAGAAGAAAGATTTGTGCCCTTCTTATGCTCTGCAGTTCAATATGCAAGGTGTAACAGAAAAGGTATTTGAAATCTATTTTCTGTTTTCATTGCTGAGTATTCTGCAGCTGTGGTCACTTGAAAGACTCTGTGGAAAAGTTTGTCTAAATATGAGAAAAATCTTTGGTCTCTCTTTAAGATTTGACTTACCTCTTGTCAGTTTTTGAAGATACATAGTTTTGTTAGAGATAGTGGTGCTGAATGTATTTTAAGAAATATATGAAAGCATATCTGGTGGTTTGGTTGTCTTTTTCCATTTTCTTTCAATTTTTCAGGTAGAGAAATAGGAAGTATAAGTGGAGAATTATGTATTGTTCCTGGCTGTTTTATTTCTCAGTTACGCAGCTGAAAAGGAGAAGGTAGCAGGTGTGAATGCAGTGTTGTTCATTTACATAGCATTAAAGTTGTTTTTCAATATCTTTCTATCTTGAAAACTTCAACTTGAAATCCATGCTCTGCAGTGTAAAACTGTCTGTAAGCCTGACAGCGTCTGAGGCAGATAGATTGTGCTGATAGCAGGTGAAGATGTAGAAAGCAGGAAGCTGGTGCAGAGCCACCCATGCTCGCTGGCTTTAATTTTCAAAGCGAATTCTCTGTGGGATTGAAGAGTGTTTTACTGGTAAACTGAATTTGCTGCGTGTGACAACCTTAAATCTTGTCTGTACTCCAGAGGACTTGCAAATATTGCTATCAGAACTGGGGAGGTAAATTTATTTTAAACAAGAAGTGTAGTGGTATTTGGTTTTGAAATTCTGGTGTAAAGCTTGTGTTTTAGAATCAATGAAACAGGACAGGGACGTTGTGTAACTGCACTGCTGCCCCAGGTCAGAACAGCAACCCGGATTTCTTGTTATGCAAGCAGAATACAATCTTTAAATAGTGCACAATACAACCTTTACCAAAATACAGTCTTTGAATTGGTTACAGGATGTCCGGAATGTTCATGCTGAATCACAGGTACATGGTGGAGATCGTTATCTATTGCTTGTGATTTAATTTTCTTCTCTGTATGTTTTGTTTGTTTGTTTTTAATCTCCCCAACCAGCTGGAAGCTGCAAGAGACTGTGAGATTTCTTGCTGAGACTCTTGTGCTTGTTACACGTCCCTACCCGTCCCTGTTAGTGCTTTCATAAAACCTCTCAAAAGGCTGGTCCTGTGCACATGCAGAGGCCTTTTGCAGCTGTAATGTGGCTGCTGGGAGGTAAAGGAGAATATTCCCCATATCCCAGAACACTTTGGTTCCTGCAATGCTTTCTGCTTCCCTGGCCCTCCAGCTGCTGCTTGGCACCTGTCAGGTCAGAGAATCAACCAGCTCCTGTTGTCCTTCTGTCCTGCTTTGCCAGTGACTTTTGCACTCTCTGGCACCTCTATGACTTCTTGCCTTTCCTGTGCGGCTGTAGGTTCTTATCACCTTCACTGCTCTCCTTTCTGTCCAGACCTGAAAAGATGGCTTGCTTTATGGTTCAGTGAATTGTTATGTTGGGAGTTTTTTTTCATTTGTTTGTGGGGCCTTATTTATTTATTTATTTATTTGGGGGTTTTGTTGGTTTTTTTTTTTGTTATTTTAACATACTTGTCAGGAATTTGCAATTCAATTACTGAACTTGGGTTTTTTGTGGTTTTTTTTTTTTTTTTTAAATTGTACTAGAATACTGTCTATGTATTTGTTTTAAGGGCATGTTTTAAATTGTGGAATCCTAACTATTAGGTTGTCTTGGGAATGAAAGCCAGGCATACTAGCTTCTTATTGCAGGTTCTGGGTATGACCATTAAACTTGTTATCCTTACAGTGAAATGCAAGAGAATATAATTAGCGACAGAAACTCAAATCAGTTCCATCATGTGAAAATGTTGTCTCTGAGTTTTGTTTCTGTCAACAGCAATTAAGATTTTGCGGGGAGAAACATAACATCACGCTTCTGTTATTATGTATTATTGTTGCTGTTATTGCTCTTACAATGGTTAAAGCAAAAGTAGTAAAAGGAAATCTTTCTCCCTCTCCTAGCCAATCCCCTCAAGGACACAGATCCACAAGATGGTCTTGTCGCAGTCAATAGTCTTTGACTTGTCTGCATTCACTCTTTTAGGGGAGCTGAGCACAGAGCAGCAGCAGCACTCGGGGCTGGCTTGGATGCTCTGTGTGATTACAAATGATGTTACACCTCAACCTGTTTGTCTGGATTCAAAGGAGGTGGGAGAGCTCCCAGTGAGGCAGCTGCCCTGGGTGTTTGACCTGGAAGTGCTCTGAGACTGCTTGGCAGTGAGAGAGGCTCTTTCCCATTCCCTGGTGATACTCCCAGCCGGATGGAAAGGGTGCTGTGCTCCTTGCAGTGAGCCCAATGGATCCTGTATGTTTATTTATTATGGAGTTGGCTGTCCTGTGGTGATCGGTTTGTTGGATATTTTCTGATGGCAGGCTTTGGGATGGGGCGGTACTCAGTGGAGTGTGGGGATGTGGAACAGAGAGGAAAAACAGTTGTTGTTCGGGGCTGTCAGCTGTTGGATGTTTTGTGGGAACCAGCTTTGAACATTTTATGAGTGTAAGAGAGTTTTAAAATACAGGCAGTAGTCATGTAGTGAACACGCGGTAGCGTGAAGCTTCAGTGTTAAGGGTTTTATTAGCTTTTAGTGACTAGTACATTATTTTTATAAACTAACCTTCTGAAAAGACAGTGGCTTACTTGTAATTATGTATTGATGGAAATCCAGCCATGGATCGAACTCCTCCCATGGCAGGGGGATTTGAGCTAAATGATCTTTAAGATCCCTTCCCCTAACCATTCTGTGAGTTTATGAAACTTAAGATTTTGAAAACAAAATGTATTGCTTTTCATTCTTTATGTATTGTAATTGATGATGTTTAGAAACATTCTTATTTAAATACATGTAATATAATTTTACCAACAGAATTTGGTGTAAATAGTATAAATTAATATACAAAGGAGACTCAATTGTTTTCTCTTCTTGTTCAGGTTTGCCTTTTGTATTCTTAAGAAAACCTCAATGGAGTACTTCTGTTTAAAATATGCTGTTGTTTAAATTGTAAATTACAAAAAAAACCCACCAAAAACACACCAAAACAAATTTGGCCTAAAAGGGAAACTAAACACATGTTTTTTTCCCTCTTGAAGCTGAAAGCCATGAGGAAAATCAAATCAGAGATTGAAACAAGGACTGAATGTGCTATCTAGAAGCTGACTTTTCAAAGGTATAACTTCTTTGAAGCTGTAATATCGTAATTCTCCAAAGTAGCTTCAATTTCTTCAGAGCTTAGTTATATTTTATTATTTGAGTTGTGTGTTTTACAGAGAAGTCAATGTGGTTATGGCAGTAGCCTTTTAAAGTAGTTTCCATAGGGATTTACAGAATTGGTAGGATTAGGTAGTTAATGGTGTTTCTCCAACCTAGTCATAAAAGGTTGTGAGGCAAAGAGAAGGTGTCCTAAACCTATACTTTCTCTTCCCTGAAATCAGTTCCCCACCCCCCGCCCCTCGCCCCTCTGGCAACTTTACAAGCTCCGGATGTTTTTATTTTCTCTGTAGATTGTGTGTGGGTGGAAATGTTAGTAATCCGTGTATTTTGGTCTGATTCATTTTCACACTTGTTCTGGCAATTGTTGTAATGTTGGAGGAGGCTGCTGTGACAAACTCTTCTCTGTGGGTCAAATCTGTAGAACTGCTTAGCAGCATTTGCATACAAATATCTTGCAAAATGTACTTCTTCAGTTTGGGATTTAAAGAGAGTGCAGCTGTGTATCTGATTTTTCCTGGCAGGACCAAAAACCTCATTAAAATTCTTAAAACACAAGCTCCTAGAAAATTGAATTGCAGTTCGGTCCCAGTGCTGTTTGAAGCTATTGTGGGAATACTTGTCAATATTTCCACCTTTTTTGCAATTTAATTACAAAGCCCTGAGATAGAGTCCCTCAACTTTAGGAAACATTATCTGATTCTGATGGTTTTAATATTTATTTGCCAAAAAGGGGTAAAAGAGAAACGGTATTCTGAATGCCTGTGGTGTACCTGCAGCATTTAATAATCATAATTGTGAAGGGTTGTACTTCAAGTTAGTCTGCCAAATAATCCATTTACTCCATTAGCATGATGCAGCCTGTCTATATCCAGACTTCATCTGCTGGTTGTCTTTCAGTTTGTATTACTTAAATTTGCAGTAACAGTAAGTAAGAACAAAGATGAGAGCAAAAGGGACACGCAGGAAAAAAGAAAGCTATCTGGGATTGCAAGACTAGCTGCTCTAACTGCTGCTGTCATGACTTCATGATAACTCTTTACTTCTGATCTAACACTTAATTTATTAATAGTAAATCTATGTGCATGTGTAGGGTTGTTTAGTGGTGTTGATTTTTAGTTTATTTGGATTTTCTCTGTTGTATTTGGGTTTTCCTTCTATGTACAGAAGTGCAGGGTTTTTTTCTCTAAAGTGTCATGTATAGACCATTTAACAGCTTTCATATTTTTATTAAGTACATATCAACTGGAATGATAAATTATTTGCACTTTTTGCTGTTGGAAGTAATATTTGAGTAATTAGGTATCTTTGTGTTCTGTGTCTGTAAGTGCTGCAATTTCCTCCTAGAATCTTTTGGGAGCTATTCGGGAAGCTAATGGTGAAGGCAGTCCTTAAAGGGTCCAGTGTTTCCTGCTGTCACCTAATTATTTACTTTCCTAGAATTTCACTGGCACTGTTAGTAAAATTATAATAGGACAGAGTATATTAGAGCAGTTTAGGTTTATGATCAGAGAACATGATGTTCTCTTCAGAGCTGGAAAGAGACAAGCATATGTGAGTCTTGTAATCCTCATTTTTTGGCTTTGTTACAGCCATATGAAATATATTATTGTATATATATAGACACTCTAGTTATTTAGTTACCCTTGGAAAAGGCAAAGGTGTGGGTAAACTACCATCACGTAATAGGATGAGTTATTATCTCTGACTTCAGACTTATTCAGTGGTGGATACTTAGTGCTGATGTTGTGATGGGAGGTGGTAAGGGGTGGAAGGCAAGAAACAAGTAAAGCATGCATTTTTAAAAATAACGTTGGTACCTCCTGGCCACGGAGAAGGAACAAGGCAAACCTGTCATCTTTACAGAAGGTGGTAATGACTTCTGCCTTTACTGAATTTTTTTTTTTTTTTTTTTTTTTTTTGTCTGGGAATATTGAGAGAAATAAGTGCATCACAAGTCATTCCAGACTGTGCAAGGTGTTGAGTGGATGTGTTTGCTGTTTCACAAAACCTTGGTTGGTCCATTTTCTGCTTCATGAGGACTCACTTCATCTTATGAAAGATTAGTTCAGTACTCATTCTTCCAAAGGACTTGCATTCACCTTCCCAGAAGCAATAAACCGGTATTATCAAAAGCCCTGATTAAAGACACCCTTCCAACAGAAACTGTCTCTAAAACAAAACTTTCATAACTTTCTTGATTGCTTAAGCTTACAAGTTATTGCCATTATTTCGGCTGGTTCATGATAACTGGCTTAGCTAAGATGGTTTCCCTTTTAATCATGCATTGGTGTGTTTAGGCAGCCTAATTTATCTGTGAGTATTTACTTACTAATCAATAACAAACCAAATGAAAATATTTTTTATCCTTTTGCCTGAAAATTATTGTCTTCCTCCTTGGAGCCAAGAGCATCATGACATTCAGGATTCCTTTTGCCACCTGTGTTTATCAGATTTTTAATTGCTTGAAGGTTTTGTTTTTGTTTCTGTTCCTCACCCCAAGCTTCCTCATTGTGCTCCCCCCAGGGCCTTGCCAGAGGATGAGCCTGTCCTGCTGCATATTGCTGTCACCTTGCTTGCATTACATGGCCATGGCACGTGAGAGGCATGGTTCATACAGTCTCATCAGCCATTGCTAAGTCACTGGCCTGAGGAGTACATAATAATTATAGGTAGAAGAAGGTAAAATTCAAATCTTCATGTTTTCCAATGTCTTATGTCTCAATTTTATTGTACTGTCAAGTGCAAATACAAAATGTAATCTGTTCATCCTTTAAAAATCCTTTTAAAATTACTTGAGTTATTCTCCTTCCAGGATTGGATTACAGAAATATAATGCCTGTAATTCAGAGCTACTACATTAACTAGCCTGAATAAAAAATATCTAAAATTCAACCGCCAGAAAGCTGCATGTGTATCAATGTAGCTTTCAGCAAACTTTTTCATGCTTCCTTTTGGTTTTAGAGTAGTCTAGTTCTAAAACTTAGTTGAATAGTTGCTATATGATGTGTTTCATGAAATAAAGTCCTTATAAGTGGAACTACCTGAAAGGTAGTGTTGTGCTGGTTTAACGTAAACCAGCAGGAGAAATGAACCCAACTCACAAAAAGATTACAAGTCAGAATTACAATTTAATAAAAAGATCACAACAAGTACAAGGTTACAGAGGAAATAGCCCATTTGACCCACAGAAACAGGTGTGTAACCCAGCCCCCTGGGGCACGAACAGGATGGTGTTCGTCAGCCCCTGTGATGAGCCCCACCTGGCCCCCCTGAGTACAGAGTAAAAGGAAAGAGGAAACCTGTTCTTGAGGATGATGATCACGGTCCGGTCAAGAGCGGCACTCACAGTCCTGCTGAGGATCTCATCCTCCTCTGGATCCCATGAGTGAGTGAGACCAGTCCCAAAACCCCAAGTATATATATATGCTTAGGCTCAGGTGAGAGTGCCCAGTACCTCCCCCAGGGTGGGGAGTTTCACAATGGGTGATTTGCACTCTGAGGTGAATTATGACATATTTTTGGAATCCCTGATGGCCCATTAGCAGACATGACCCCTCAGGCTGGGTGTGAAGGTGTTAATGGCCCTCCAGAGGGGTGTTATCACACCTGAGTCACTGATGTGAAGACAGGAAACCTTTCTTATCTCACAGAAGTTCCCAAACACCCAGCTTGTAGCCTGAGGGGTCAGGTGTGCCCCGGAAAGCTGCTGCAAATGATTCATTGTTAGCAGTTCATGAGAAATTACACAGAGGGTGTAGAATACACAACCCTGGCCACACCCACACAGTGACAAACTAGTCCTGGCCGCTAGAACCAGGACAGTAGTGTTCTTCATATACAGAAGGACATATGCTCATTTTTTTTCTTCTGTTCTCACACAACTTACTAATTTTGTGGCCTTCGGGTGTGTGGTGTGTTACTGTATTTACTTTTCTTTGACTCTGAGAGATCTATTCCTTCAAACTGAGAGCACCTGAAGGCCTATTATTGTGAATTTGAGTTCATCAGTTTTCATGGACAATTAATAATGGTTAGGGCAAGTCCCGTGGCATAATGGTTAGCACTCTGGACTCTGAATCCCAAGGGCCTGAGTTCGAGTCCTCAGTAGGGACCCTCCCCTGGGCAGTTAAATGCCTCCCTGCCATCCGATCCCGTCAGATCTCGGATGCTCAGCAGGGTCAGCCCCGGTTAGTACCGGGTGCTGCAGACAGTCCCGAGGATTTCACTGTCACTGTCCAAGCTCGCTCGGCCGTGGCAAATGGACCTTAGGGCTTAAACGGTGGGGCCAGTTCTGCGCACGCTGTGCCTCACCTAAAAAATCCACTGCGCAGGCTGGGAGGGCACACCCACGTGGGGACAGCCCTTCCCCAGATCTTCGTTCACAAAGTCTGGCCATGATTATTATTATATTATATTATAATGATGGTTAATTCAAAACCAAAAACTGGTTTGTTACTGATGTTTTATAAAAATACAGAATGCTAAAGTTAAACTAAAATCCTGAAAGGAGTTAGGATTTGAGTTAGCTTGCTGTGAGATATCACAAGTATTTTTCCCTGCAGAAGGAAAGCCCACATGTGCTTTGAAACCTCCTTTCAGTAGTTCACTGAAGCTGATGCAATGACGAGGAGGATACAGCCGTTTACATGCACCGGTTCTTGTAGGACTGAGCACTGTATTTCTTAGTCCTTACTTGTTCTGTGGTTCTGCGTGGAAACCTTTCCAGTTCCTGTGTTGTCAGCTCACATGATTTCGTAGGTATTTTGAACTTCTTCAGCCTGTCAGGCAATGTGAAAGTTTTTTAGAGACTAGTGAAACTGGTGGATGTCACAGGAAAATTTTGAATAAGTGGAGGGAGAGGAATGCCTCATTAAACTGTAAAATAAAAGCCCTTTTTCAAAATGTAGTCTCTTACCAGGTGTTTTCAGCAATACATATTCATATGTGTCTGTGCAGTAGGCATGCATAATGTATGTGTGTTGCATGCAGAAAGTAAACACTGGGTATAAAACCAGAAAACACAAGTTAAGGTGTCAGAAATTACTTTTAAAGGGACTTATATTTTCCAAAATAAAGAATGGAAATTTATTCTCTGGTGTCATCCATGAATTCAACCTTTTTCACTCTACTAAGCAATTGTATGGAGATGAGAGTTTTTACAAGTAAGTAGAATGTGTGTTGCTTGTCCCTCAGAGCGCTGGTGATACTTGCAGTGACACTCTCTAATACTGACCCCATTTCTTTGTGCTGAGATTTTTACCACTGCATTGTTTCCTTAGTGAATATTTAGATATTTAGAAAAGGATAGATTTTGTTTGGTCTCTTTAAATTGAGTATACTGTACTCCCAGTAGGGTTTTTTTTTTTTAAGATGTATGTGTTTCCATTAGAAGCTGCTCTTCTCTTCCCACTTCCCCACCTCACAGCTTCTGTCTGGGCTTTATTTTCTCATGAAGGTGAAACTGGGCGTACAAGTTATAGGGTTGAAGAACTCCTTCAGGGCTTCGTTGCTCATGCCTGGAGTTACTTGTAGTGTGTTGTTAACCTGCCTCTCCAATCTCTGTACCATGTCCTTTTGCTGTCAAGTTGCAGTGCCATGACACTGAGCACCATAAGGAATGAGAGAAAATAGTTTTTATACCTGTGTCAGAGAGATATTTTTATTTGAAGACTGCTTATATTAGTGGAGGCTTTCTTGGTCATGCCTTTGATTGAGCCTGTCTGTACTAAAATGAGATTCTGAAGTTCTACCATTGAAGAATGTATGTGGAGGGATAGACAGGAAGATGGGATTTGAGTTTTAACAACGAGCAGCACCAGCATTTGCTAATGAGTGCTAACAGATTTATTTGTTTTCTCCTGATGTTGTCAGACATTCATAAAGTGAAAACAGGATTTACAGGGAGAGGCTAAATTACTATCTCTTACTGGATTGTGTTGCTGGAAAAATTGACTAGGCTCCCACACTTGGTATCCCCTCTTCAGATCTGGCAACAAGCAATGAAATGAAAGAGAAATACTGGCTACTGGCAATTATTTTTATTAGCTGGTTAGGCTGCTTGAGAGAAAAGGGAAGTTTGCATCACTGGAGCATGATAGAGAGTAGCAGGGGGAGACCTGAACTTGAAACAGCATTCTTAGTACTGTGCTACCATTGTAGTGACACCATCATTTTAGTGAACCTCATCTCAGAGCAGTAAGATCTTGCATTGCTGCTGCTGTCAGGGAAATGCATGTAAGCAGGACTTGTTAAAAGTTGTCACATGATGCAAAGATACATAGGACAGGATCACACAAACCCAAAATGTTCTTTGTAGACATTATGGATGAGCAGCCTCACTTATAATAGGAATCTGCATGTCCTGCTCTGGTGTGCCATTGTTCTTTCATGGTTATCAGTGTTAGTGTAATGTATTGTCAGAGAGCTCCTGCTATGCAGCAACTGTACAGCAAAGCTTTGCTTCAGGGCCATCCAGTAAAACCCTGCACAGGAAGCAAACAGGCTGGACCAGTAAGAGCTCAATCAGTTAAACCAGTTTAACTAGTTTAAGTCAGTGGTAGGAGCCTCTGCTGATTCCATTACAAATCACACCTGCTAGTCTTCCTGCTTTGGCTATGCTGGCAGGAGTTTGCAGTAGGTACCATTTTAGGAAATTGCACTGTGGTTGTTTAATGTGTATAGCACCTGGTTGCATTGCAGTCTTTTACTTTTTTCCCCTTCTCTGTTTGTAACTTTTTCCCCTCTCCTCTCCCAGGCATTTACAGCTATGCCTCTTGGTTAAACGTAGCTGCTCTTGCATATCATTATTAACCACCTGCCTCTCTACCTGATACATTTACTGCACTCTTGGAAGAAAGGAGAGAAGTTTAAGGTTTGAATTCTCTAAGTGGAAGAAACAGAGAGTAGTTAATATTCAGATTTTATTGTCAAGTGAAAGAGCTAGAATGAATAGTGACAGCTGTGTAAGCTGTGCAAGATAGTAGGACAGCATTTAAAATCCAAATAACTATTGCTTTTTCATAGAACAGTAGTATTAACTCTGTTTTTGTATTCAACTGTTAGCAGATGAGACAACTGGCAGGAGCGATGGAACAATTTCTCTAGGATTTTTTTAAGTGAAAGGAACACGTACTGGGTATCTGGAAAAGCTTCTTCAAGATGAACCCATAGTAAGCTAACTTGGCTGTGCAGCCCATCACAGGAAATGTAGCTCAGGCACCAAATGACATTGTTTAAAATGTTAATGAAGCGTTTTCGTGCACTGCAGAAACCATAATTATGCTACACAAAACCGAAATTGTGTTCAGTGGTGTGTTGCCTTGCAGCTCTACTCTCCTGGGTGCACTTGTCTGCAGGGAGAAAAACTGTACAGCTGCACTGTGTTAGATTGCTTTCATGCAAGTAGTAAGGATGATGTGACTAAGCAAAGTTTGAGGAAGCTTCAGTTTGATCAGGAAAGAAGCAGAATAAGTACGAAAAGACATGGGAGAAGTGGACACAGCAAAAACCATATAAATTCAGGCATCTCTGACAGTGTTGGAAACTGCAGCACTCTAATACCTGCCAACTCTGTGGTGGATTACATGGGAACTTCTCTAGAACCTGGTTCACGCCCTTCTCCCAGCCTGTACCACTTCCTTCCCTTTGCTGTTCCCAGCTTAACCTATTGGAAACCGTTCTTAGAAGTTATTCAGCATACCATCTATTCCTGAGTTTAGGAAAGGTAACTTCCTGGGTATCAGTTTTGCCACATTGCCTTATGTTAAAGCTTAGTGTGGACAGATTAAGATTTTTGCCCAGAACTCTGTAATAACATAGTTTTGCACAGGAAAGTTTGATGCTCTTATAGTATATGGTCAATCTTTTTTAGATTGTAGCTGACAGGCTGTATATATATTCTAAAAAATGCATTTTAATCTGCAAGGTGGTGGTTTAGTTAATCACGTAAGTAAGAATGAGTGTTGGAATTCCTTGAATAGCTATGTCTTACATGGCTTCATTTCTTTTCCTTGCCTTCTTGTAAGTGCTTGCTCTGTGTTAGGATTGATCGCAAAAGTAAAGATAACTTTATTTGCAATGTTTTGGGTTTGGGAGACCTGTTTTATTTTGTCAGATGTCATTCAATAACACTAGGTCATATTTGTTTCCACAGTATAAAACATTCTTTCCTCTGTCTGTCATTGCTGCAACCGAGCCTGATATCTGAAAAACAAGTTTTACTTTCATTCATACATCATAAAGATAGTGTAGACAGATCTGATGTAATGCCTAACCCAGAAGAAAATCTCAGAGGAGATTAATTCCAGACAGAAAATTAATTTTCTCAGAAGGAACCTTGGGGGAGGCTCCTGGTGAGTAGCAAAAAGCAAAAGTCAATCATCTTTTCAAGACGGAAAATCAGGAAAATTTGAAGAACTCAAGCCTCATGTTGACCTCCTAGAAGTAATTTCCAAGCCTATGAATGACAAGAAGCTGGTTGGGAATAGTCATCATGGATTTGTGAAAGGGAAGTAATGTGTTAACAATCTGTTTTCTCCCATGAGATCACTGACTTGGTGGAGTGCGTGTTGCTTATGTTGACTTCAGCAAAGCTTTTGACACTGCGTCCCATATCCTGACAAAGT
>JAWWEU010000001.1:104360058-104388362 GCA_035583155.1 Acropternis orthonyx | reverse complement strand
TTTTTTTGTTTTCCCCCCCCCCCCCCCCCCCCCCCCCATTTTTGAAGAGAAGAAGCTATAGGAACACCTGGTTAGTGGTGTGCTGCAGCAACTGAGAAATACTGATTCTATATTAAAAAGAAGGGTGTGGAGGAAGCCAACAACCCAGCAATTGAGGATGATTTTAGTCTGCCTTGTCTTTAGTGCAGGAATATTTTTGAGAAAGTGAGGACAGAGAAACAGTAGATGTCAAAGCATTTTAAAGGTTTTAATCTCATTTGGAATGTATGGAGGACTCAAAGCAGTCCATTCACTGTGACCTGCTGTTCTTATTCAGTCACTGCCCTTGTTCTTACTGATCTGGTGTCTGTGCTCAAGCAAGAGGTGGAAGCTGCCCTGTGAAGAAGGGTATCTCTGTGTGCAGCTGGTCTTGGGTATTCTTCTCCCACCCACCCTCAGCCTCTGTGGAAGTGTGGGAAGTGTGGATATGATCAGAGCTGGAGCCCTGTGTTGTGGTGTTGCAGGACATCTGTAAACAATGTGACTTTATCAGAAAGTAGGGTTTTTTTACACATAAATATTATAAAATATCCTGGGTGTCAAGAGTTAGGGCAAAAAGGATATGTGGGTGGGCTGAAGTCTGCCTGTGTTGGAAGATGGATTAGCTGGAGTTTTTGCTCCAGTTTTAAATATTTCTTAGAGGTCCTATAAAGAAGACCTTTCGAAAATAATTATACAAACTAGAAGTATTAATTACTATACTACCCACAAAGTGCCTTAACAGTGCTTTGTGCCTTTTTTCACTCAAAAAGCACCCAGGAAGTACTGAATGAAACATACAATTAACGAGTTGTTTTGTGGAGTCCTCTGTTGTGGGGCTAGTGTGTCTTTTTCCTCATAGCAAACAAATGATGGATAACCTGTGGTTAATTTCTAGATAATTTTGCTTAAAGGGAAGTCTGGTTGTTTTGGAACCACTTTGGTTAAGTCAAAATGAAATGTTTTCAGTTGTGGTATACTGTACCATTTTTTCCTCCTGAATGGAAGGATTAAACACTTGTGACTACTGCATTCTGGAGTTCCAAGGTAAATGTTTTGTCTGGAGTAAAATTCTGGTCTCTGCTCAATACTGTAATTCCTATTTAATTTAATGGAAACAGGACTTCACCCTTAAATATGAGTAGATCTACTCTAAATGTGAGTAGGATGCTGATTACATAGCAGCTAAAAACAGAACAAAGCCTCTTGTCAAAGTAGATAATGTGCGTGTGTGTTACTTTTGACTTACAGTGTATCCCAGAATAGATCCAGAATTCCTGTTATTTCAGTTTACAGGTCTTTCAGTAGAAACATTTCTGTATCACAAAAATAATTTAGCTAATGCTGGTTTCCTTCAGCTGTGAAGAAGTTGTACACAGATGTCAGAAGGGCATTACAGGCGCGTTTCAAAGTCAGACAGAGTGCAGAGCTTCGAAACAAAACAAAACAAAATGCTGTCTTTGTGCTCTGGTCTTAGTAAACCGTGTTTTGCTGGCTCCCTGCTTTTGGCTGTAGCCACTGGAAATTAAGAGGCTGAAAGCAAAGCTGGCAGAGAGCAGAACCACGTGTGGCTTTTGACTGGAGCATGTTACTAGCTCTGGTGCTGTTTGTGGGGGAGAAGAAAGGCAGCCCCAGCTTAAGTCCCTGCTGGGCAGGGCCTCCAGGTGAGTGTTCTGCTGCTCCTGCACACCTCTGAGAGCTCATCTCATCAGCACAGCAAGCTCTGCGTGGAAGGATTTGAAGGTGGTGGTTGAGGGATTTTTTAGATGGAGGGCTTTGTTTTTGTGCATTTAAAAATATATGTATTATTTTTCTTCTTTTTAGATGTTATTGAAGATATTGCTCTTATGATTTAAAAAAAACCCAAAAAACACAAACCCAAAACAAAGCAGGACAAACCCCAACTAAGCAAAAAAACAATCACCAAAAAAACCCCAACTACAAATAACTTCCTCACTTGTTTAGCGTAAAATTATTCCTGGGAGATCTTTGCTCATTAGTTCTTGTGATTCATATTTCTGATTAAATAGTTCCTCCCCTTCCTGTTATTTTACTATTCCTTCCTCTCTGATATATTTTTAGAAAATAATCATACATATTTTCAATGTATCAAACAGGCCAAGCTCTTTTGATTTCCCCTTTCAAGTGTCCTTCCCCCTGTTCAATGCAGTCCTTTGCTTTGCCTCCATAAGTGTAATTAGTCCTTCACTGCAGAATTGTGTGCAGCACTGCAGGAAAGGCCATTTATTTACATAAATAATATTACATAAATATTTTGCATAAATAATATTAATACATAGTTATTTACATGGTAGCAGACTATTTTTCTACAAGGCTCCTGCCTCACTCCAGCCTTTTCATTTTTTTTTCTTATTCAGGCTCCTTATCTTGTTTCAGTTGCTTTCCTTCCCTTCCTCTTGCTTCTTTCTGCTCTCAAGTTTCAGCCCTTCCCTGGTGTTCCTTTCCTTGTCAGGTACAACTGCTCCTTCCTCAATCCCACCTCTAGGGCTTCTTTAGCTTGTCATCTTTTCCCAGCTGTGCCAGCCTCCTCCTCTTTCCCCGGGCTGTGTTTCCTTTCCCTCTCCCCGCTTTGCATCTCAGGTGATCACTCTGAATTTGCTCTGCTACACTCTTGTTTCCTTCCCCAGCAAGTTTTTGATCCAAATCCTTATTTCAGTATAAATGCTTTTCCTCCCTTCGTACTTTTGCTCCTCCTCCTTGACCTCCAAGGGTTTCCTCCTGCTCTGGTAGCACAAGGCTTGGCCCCGGTGCCAGTCTGTGCCCTGGCACAGCTGAGAGCTGGCGAGGGAGGGGAGTCCTGCCCTCCTTCTCACAGCCTTGAGAAATACCTTCAGGCATCCCAGCGTGTGTAGCGTGGTGAATAGAACGGGGTCTCTGAGAACTAAATTTGTCCATTGTGTACTTTTTATTGTAATTTTCAAATTACGATTTTTTTTAACCATATTTGTGAGATTTTTTGTGTGGATACCAAAAAGCATATTCCTTGTGTAAGTATTTATAGGTAATATTTAAATGCATGACATATGAAAGTGTGCCTCTAAGTGTGTGTTAGTCAAAGGTTTAAGATATTAGCGTAATTAAAACTGTCCTATGCTTTTTTTTCCCCTAGAAACACATTCTTGTTAGAAATAAAAAAGGAAAACTTTGACATTTCTCTTTTTAAGTATCAAACTTTTTGTTATATAGGTTTTTTAAAAAAATTGTCAACATAATCCCTAGATAAATACAGTTTTTATAATGGGAAATAATTTGCAATAATGGAGAGTACTACTGGGATCACGTGACATTTGTAAATAGAAGTTACATTGTCAAAGGGACAAAATTGGGTCAATTTTGTTATTGAACTTGTAGCTTAAAGCATAGCTTTAGACAAATAAAAACCAAAGAAAGCAAGTTTTTATACAAAAATAAACATTTTCCTTTTTTTTAATTCTAGCAGGCTATTAAAAAGCCATAAAATTTTAACTGCTGCCTCAGCCAAATTTTATAGCCTTGTTTTCATCCCTGATGCTTGAAATAAACAAAAAGAAAGAAAAAAGAATAGGTTTGAAATACACAATATCAACAAAAAAATTAAAAGCAATTGGATTTTTAGTTGAAAATTTTATTTATCCAATATAAAACTTATTATTAGTGACAGGCATAGTTACCCCTGTGTATGATCTGTGTCTACATGCCGAAGACTACAATGTATGTTTGTGCAGCATCATGTATGTATGAAATTTTTAGCTCCCAAATACTAAGGATCCAGCTTGAAATGCAAATTTTAGTAGTGACCATGTACATTTTTTTCTGGAAGAAAAAACAGACTCACAAACCAGCAGAATGTATTTCCTTATATGCCACACACACAAACAAAAAAATCTCCTGAGACAACAAATAGTTACAGTATTGAATGAAACAACTAGTATCTGCTCACTGCTTGGCAGGAACAGGGCTGAGCCACCCTTACAACATTTGTACTGTTACAGAACCCACTAAATAGATTTAGAAACACATAACTATTACGAGGGAAGTAATTGCATTACAAATAGCCTGCTTGAATTTACTCCTTTCTGCAGACAGCTTAAAGATGCTATGAGTAGAAGAAAAAGCAATGAAAGGTAATATTAGGAATTTTTCTATGCATTGGAAATTCTTCTGTATGATGAAACTATATGTTTTTAGTATCAAATAAAAAAAATTGTTCCTGTTAAAAGTAATCAAAAAAGTAAACATGCTTGGTTGTACAGGTGAAATATTTTTTTTTCCTGTATTATGAATCTTTTTTTTTGTTTCTCATCCACATGGAGTATAATAGGATTCACCTGCTTGTGTGAGCACATCACAGGGAGTGCTGTGGAGAAGGGACTTAGGGGATCACTCTAAACCTTTTCTTTATGAGGGCTTCCCCTTTGGGAAATGAAGGGATATTTTTATTCTTATTTTCTTTTCCACTTCAGCTGACATGCTGTCTGAGCTGGCAATAGCAAGGTGCTGGATGGTGTGTTCATTCAACCGGAATTGTTACTGCTGGATCCTTCAGTTGGACTTGGAATGAGCTCCCTATGAAAGCCTCTGCATGTTATTAGAACAAAATGGTGCAAACTGTTTGGGGTGAGGAGGTGGCAACTGACTGGCTTTTTGCTGGTGGTGATAGGAGGCTTGATTTTCCCTTGAGATGGTGAATGGGTCTGAATCACCATAATAAAGTGCCTCTGGGTTATTTCACAATCTGTGGTTGCCCTCTTACTGCTCATGAAAATAGTCATTATTGTTGTTTCCATGTTCTTAAAATTTCTCAGGAGTCGGGGAATGCATTTGTCATCTCCCACACTGTTTTCTTCCCTTTATTTAGTTCAGAGGCAAAGGAGTAACTAAGCCCCCCTTAGGCCTTCTTCAATGGCTGCTGTCACCATTTTTTGCTATTTAATACAGGGTATGTAAAATTCTCCACCGAGTGCTCAGCATAGGGAATGGAGAGACTGGGTCTGGGAAGGAGAGGAGTTATTCTCCCTGTAGCCTGGCTCAGAACTCAGGTGTTATCTGATGAAGCATCTTAGTAATTATGGAGAGTGAAATCAAAAATCCATTGTATCCTTATGGAATCTTACCTTACCAGCTTAATTGGAAAAAAAATCCAAACCCAGGATAACTGTAAGCAGTACTTTTTTGAGTCAAATAGGCTGAAGTTATGACCTAGTAGGTTAACTCTATTGTATGTTACTAGTTACAGGGACATTGACAGTGTATTTAAGAATAAAATAACCTGTAACCTATGTAAGTTGTAAAATAGCAATATCAAGTGGGGTATTATGTAGTGTACATGCAACCAAAAGAATTGAAATGTACTCTGTGTCCAAAAGGAACACTTACTTTTCACCCTATGGACTCTTCATGCTGGACGGACAGATGAGGCTTTATTTTTAATTTTTTTTTCTGCATATGTTCAGATTCATATGGAAAAGTCAAAGCTAATATGAAGGAAGTGGCTAATATATTAGCTACACAACACACACATCTTAAAACTTCGTTTCTCCTCTCACTGTTATTTGGGAAGGGATGTCTGTGTAAGAGCCAGAAGTAGTTTATTTGGCCAGAAACCAGTTTGGTAGCCGTCTCACTGGGAGGCTGCTATCTCTGTGGGATCAGTGTTTCACAAAATGATTTGTGCCCTGCGCTCACATTCCCATTCCTGCTGCTGCAGCTCGCCCAGGTAGCAGCCACAGAGCTGAGACAGCGTGGGAGACTTTCTCTGAAGGTCCAGGGTGCGTACTCGAACTCATGGGATGTGGGAATACTGTGTCACTCATCTAGATTTATGTGCTAGGCATAGTGGTTCAGACGTGCTAGCATGAGGGGTGTGTGTGTGGTTTTGTTCTGCTAGACTTTGGATGAAGGTAGAATTTGTGGCTGTGGTGGTATGGAAGTTGTGACAGTGCAGGGTATGTAGTAGGGAAGAGAGAAATTATTTGAGCTGCATAATTTTTCCTTAATTTTTTGTAGCCTAACACAATGTAACACATATCACATTAAAAAAAAAGGACATTTGTTGGAAATTTTGAAGGAAAGGTTGCTCTAGTTCCTGAATGTACAAAACTTTGTTCTTTTGGATATCTTACCCCAGTCTTAAGAGAAGTATTTTCGTAATTTTTACAAAAATTACCTATTTCTAAAAATTTGGATCTGTCTGTTAACTAAGATTCATTACTCTGAAGAAAATTAATTTGCTTGTCTTTGAGATAGTATAGAAAGAATTTGTGATTCACCTATTAGGCATACTGCATGGTATTTCTGAAAATAATTTAAAAGGAGGAGGAGGAGGAGGAGGCCTACCTGAAGCAGCCTAATGTTAACTGCAAAGGTCTCAGAAGTGATGTAGCTTAGCAGGATCTGTCAAAGCTGTGATGAGTTAATAGTGAAGAACATAAGTGATGAAATGCATTTTCTGTTGGTTGACCTTTTAAATTATTTGATATTTCTTCTAGTGTTATTTTTAAATGAGCCTTCCTTGAAAATAGGATGCCAGTATCTTACTTCACTTTGTTTCACTCCACCTTCACCCATTTTTAGTTTTAGCTCCCCCTCTCCCCTCCTGTTGTATGTTATTGGAACATTTGTTAGATGGCTAAGTGCTGTCAGGATTGTGAAACAGAGGCAGTGAGATGTCCCTTGTTCTGCCTCAGAGATTATTTGAAGTAGAGTAATGGGGTGGGGATGGGGGTGGGGTGGCGAAACCAGATATAATATCCTGAAATATATCTCCAGAACGGCCTGAAAGGATGGGCCATAACTGTGGTATCTTCTGTGCTTATTTTGGAAGGGTTCTGGAAAGTTCATACAGTTAAGCTGCAGATGACTGTCCATGTGAGATTCCCCTTCTGCCACACTACAGGTTTTTCCTTTCTCTGTAACTAATTAACTCTATAGCTGGTTCTATACACGGTAGTGTTTAGAGTCTGCAGAGTTAAAACCCGGTTAGTAACCATGGCAGCTCACTGTGATCCCGGGTGTCTGGCAGCCTTTCACCCATTCAGCACATTTTTTAAGCTGTAGGATTGGGTTCCTGAGTCTGTGTTAGCAGTTTGATTGTCCCTGCAGCTCCATTCCCAGTGCAGTAGGACAGCTTAGAGTGCATTTCCTACTGGATTTAGAGATTTTTTTTCTGTGTGAAGTCTGAACCTTCATACCTAGTTATAAAGACTAAAAAACACTCCCAAAACTGCAGAGTGGACAAAAACCTAGCCCAAAACTTGTTGAATGAGTAGTTGTGGGTTACGGATACCTTGAAGACCAGCAGAGGAACCTTCAGTGTATTGCAGCCAGTAGAGTGTGGAGACTCCTGTTTCACAAACATGGCTCAGTTTGAGCCTAGGTGAATGTTCCAATTAGTAGCTTTTGGAAGAGAGAAGAGCAGGGCTCATCCTTTGACTTCTGCCCGTATGCTTTGAGAGCTTTGGCATGATGGAGTAAGAAATTAGTCTGCAGAATTTGAAAGGAAGCTTAAAAATGTGTGTCCTGGTTTACGACTTGCATTTCATCTGTTGTGTTGCTTAAGCAGCTGGAGAAGGCAACAGCTATTAAATCTAAATACAAGACCTGTGGTTAAAAATACATGCTTGTTTTCCTTTCTTGTGACAATCAAAGTTCCTTTCTATGTGTGATAGAAGGGGTTGTATCTCTTCCATTTAGCGAAGTGATCTTAGTTCTCGCTTCTTTCAAGCTCATTTTGCAAAGCAGAGGGCTGCTCTGACTTAAAAGGCTGTGGCAAAAGGACTGAAAATACTCAGATAACAACTACATTTTTGCATAAAGCGTACATTAGTGAGGCACTGGAATAGGACTGCAGTGCCACACACTTGGTCTTCTGTAGGTAACCAAAGCAAGCACAGGTTGCTTGCCTGAAATCAGTGCATGTCAGTGGAAGTACCACCATCCCTGTGTGGAGACAAGAAGTTTCACTTTAAAATGAAGGAGTTGCCGTAGCACTGGTGTGTCTGGTCCAGTGCCCTTTTTCCAGCATTCAGCAGTAATGGGTAGTTGAGAACAACAGGCAGTAGACTCTTCTGAGTTAATCCATCACTGGAGGGTTTTTTGTTACATCTCAAAATGGGAGTGTAAAACTCCCAACATTTTTGTTGTTTTCTGGATGATGCTGAATATAACCTGCCAGTTCTGGACTCGATGCTTTGAATATTGAAGAAATACTTTGAATATCTACTTCCAGTGCCCATCTTGCTCTTTATTCTAAGCTGTAATTGCATTGTTTGAGTAGATACATGTAATTTTTTCCATTTATTTGTATGAAAATTATAGCTTGTGATTGAATCTTGCTGACTTTTTGCTTGATCTCTTTTGCTCAGGAAAAATCATTGTGAATTTTCAAGAAAAGTAAGTCCAACCTCCTCTGCCTTATTTAAATTGCCAGTTACCTTTGTTAAATTAGCTCTTCCAGCTAATCTGTCACTTGGAATTTAAGTGTGACAGAGGTGGCTGAATTGCATTTAGTTTTATTACCTTGAGAAACTGTAGGACAAACCAAAAGTATGGGGTGGTTACACTGCATGGGGTGCAGGAGAAGGACAGGGTAACATCATACCTGCCTTTTAGATCACTTCATGTGTGAATCACTGAGTTGATGTTGCTCACAACCTCCGTCTTAGTAACAATTTGTAATTTCAATAACCACTTGTTTTTCTGAGCCATGAGAGGGAACAAAACGCAAACAAGTTAGATGTGTTTTTACAGTCTGTGGATACTATTTTACAAGTCTGCTCAGAATAGCTGCATTTCTGTCATTGAAGGGGAAAAGTGCTGTGGAAAAGAACAAATTGCATTAGTGATACATTTTAAAATGCAGTAATATGTTAGCATTAGTTTCCCAAGGCAGATGACTGTTTGTGACGAAGTGTGCGGTATATGCTGATAGAAGAAATGTACAGATAAAAGTTAAAAAAATAAAAGTGATCTTACTGAATTGGTAACTTGCTACTTGGTCTGCTAGAAAGTAATCTATGGTGCTTGCTGTACTTCTTAACTCTCTGTACCTTTGTTTTCTCAAGTAATAATTTACAGAAATTATCTATACATCAGATTGAGAATGCTTTGTATGTAACCCTAGGAGAGGAATGCTGTGAGTATGCCTCTCCTGCTCATTGCAGTACTGTGCTGTGATGGAGTTCACCTTTCCTGTATTTACCGCTCAGAATCCATATGTGCAAAGTTGCAGATGTTAATTATTTTTCGCAAGATAATATAGGTGCTAACTTTAACTTGCAGCTGTCATGCAGTGCTGTAACTGCTGGCCTTGAGGAGCGGGAACCAGTATCTCAGGAAAGTGATTAGGCAGAGGTAGACATGGAACAGTTTATAGTTTGTTCTTAGCAAGCAATTTGTCTTTTATATGTGTTTGTTATATGTATTTACCTATCCATATTAAAGAAAAAATAATTTGCAAATTCACACCCTTCTCCCTTGCACTCATCACACAATTCTAAATAATAGACTGGCTTTTAGGCTACCAGTGCCTGCTGATTACGTGTTCCTGCTGTTCTAGACCCAGCGTCTGCTTTGCCAGACTTCTGACTCTGTTAGGACATGTTTTGTATTTAGCAGCCTAATCTATGGACTGACTTGATTTTCAGGGGAGAGAGTTTCCCTTTCCACAGCCAGATCTTTTACTGGAGCTGATGCCCAGACTGATGGATTGTTAATCCCTGGCTCAAAGTGTCCAGTTCATTTTTCATTATTTAAGTTCCCCACTTTCCCTCTTCTTCAGTCTTGGTTGTTATAGCAGCACTGAGTTTTGGTAACAAACTCTTTCTTCTCAAGTACCACATATAATGAGGTGAAACTTGCTAGCAGGACCTGTTACCGTATTATTGGGGACACCTGTAATTGTAGAATTTGTATTTCTTTTCCTTTCGACAGCACAGCCCCCTATTATTGTAGTGCATACCTACAGGCTGTAGAGGGGCTGTTATAAGGGTGTTTAGAGGACTCTGCTGCAGTCTCTGGAAATTTGGAAAGGCTGTTTTGCAGCCGGTCCCAGTCTCCAGGTTCTCTGGAAGCTTTCTTGCATAGTTACTCTAGCTGTGAATTTACAAAAGCATACCTCAACACACCAGGAAAAAAAAACTGAGCCGGCTCCCTTGGATAAAAGGTGAATACTACCTTGTACGAATGTTACATTGTTTAGAGTATTTCTTCCCAGTCTCAGACATTTTCAGTAGGTTTTGTCTTTAATTCAACATACTTGTTTCCTTTCGAAAACAAACAGGATTGCTTTCATTTTCTTACCAGGTAGCCTCTATAGTTGGTGAGGGTGGAAGGCAGAGTGTGGGGTGGGAAGGCAGAATACATTTTTGTTGAAGGGTTCTTTACCTGCACTGCATGTTGCTAAGTTTCCTTTTGCCCCCATTTATCTTCATTCCTCTGCCATACTCTGCCCCCATTTTGAGGATTCCTCTGCTTTTTTGCATCTTAACTAGAACCTTCCATACTCTGATGGCTGTCCAGTTAGCAGAGCTGATTTTACCCCCTTTAGGGCATCTAGCACTGAGAGTTGCACAATGGACATTTCTTCTGTTCCCAAGCAAGTGGGATAGAAAGAAAGTAAAGTTTGGTTACGTCCAGGCTTTGGGGCTGATTCTAATACCTTTGAATTTTTAATTTCAGCAGTTTGTAATTAAAAACCTGCTTTAGAAGTGATCGTCAGCTTGAGACAGTTATGTGGTGAATAAAACCTGCATCTCCAGAGCTGTGTTTCAGCTTTTGAGGCTTATTTTCGTTGACAGTCTGTACAAAATAGTAATGGTAAAGTGTCTCATGGAGGTTTTACTGCTTGCCTTCCTGAGACTCAGTGTTTCAGCAGGATACACATGCAGCATTAAAGGTTATAAAGATAATGACTTGAGAATATTACACTGGTAAAGGTGACATCACTGAAACGGGCAAAAGTGACATCTGGCTGTGGTCAGATACAGGTGTTGGGTTTGGTTTTGTTGTTTGATGTCTGGCTAGTGCAACTCTGAGGTTACTTCCTCTGAATTAAAAAAAGGCATGTCTAATATGCTTTTCTGCTATGAAAGTCCTTACAAATATATTAAACCAGCTTTTCGTATGTGAAGTGACAGGATGAGAGCTACCAGGCCATTTTTCTTTTAATGTTAAACCCTGTTGAATCATTGCTCTCTGCCCCAAAAATTGTAGAATTCTCATCTCCCTCAGCCAGGAGCTGGCTGTTCTTGCGTGGTTGGGGTTACAGGTGATGCTCATGATGCCAGTGTTGCCACTTCTGTTTCAGCCTGGATCACACAAGCACGGAATGGAGTTCAACAGTTAAAATCCAAATAAACACTTCCATGTTTTACAAAACTACAGCATTTAAATGGGATGGATTTTTTTCAAGAAAAAAACGTAAAAAACGTGTCATGAATCAGCTAGATTTCCCAGCTTTGTCTTACAGTCCATTTGGTCAGAATTTCTGCTGGTGATGATGATAATTTTCTTATGTATCCAACAGACACCTGTTCAAACAGTGACTGGGGAACAGTCAAAATAATTGCGGTGTTCTTTTTTTAAATAATTACATGAAGGCCTCTGCTTAATTGGGCAATACTAAATTTATGAAAAAAAGCCTACACAATGAAATGGAGTATAAATGCATCTTGCCTTATATGTTTTTAAAAGGATTTTACATGTACTACAGCAATTTAGATTGTTTGGTTGTTCTTTGTTTTGTTTTGCTTTGTTGTTAAATGCACTAAACTGTTTTGGTTTTCATTTATACAAAGTAGTGTCCTAAGACGCTTTTCACTGTAGAACACTGGAGTGTGGAAAGTAGTTTGGATCAAAATAGTCTTCAGGACGTCTTTGCTTTTGGATATCTCATGTTGTGAAAATAAGGAAAGAAGTTTAAATATGTGATGTGAGAAGAGATTTTAAGTAAAATTTAGCTGTGTCCTCCAGAGGGTACTTTAAAAATTGCTGATGTTTAGAAATGCACTGTGAAGCTTCTAACTTTCTCTGGTTTTATTCAGTTAAGCTTATTGTGTATGAGATGCATGTGTGTGTGTGTGTCAATTAAGAATGCAAGGCAAATAGTTATGATAGTTCTTGCAATTTAATAAAATTTTCTCCCTTGTTTTAAAAATGTGCTATAAATTTTGAAGAGCTGGTAAAAGTACTTGGCCAAAGATTCTTACTGAATCCAGGTTTAGTAATGTTTTTATAATACTTAGTTGAAAAGTGTAATTTGGGGCTAACTGCCACAAATTTTGAGTGAGGGAAAATAAATATCCAAAGACAAGGACAGAATTATGATTTTGTGAAAAGGGAGTAGTATGCTTTTCCAGTGTTTCTTGTGCATTCAAAAATCCGGGTAAATATTTTGAGGTGCTGCTGGTCTACCAGGAATCCTGAGTAACCAAATTAAAGACATTCTTATTTTCTGGCCTTAGAAACATTTTTGTGTAGCAAGTGACTTTTTTGAAATTTAAATTCTGAGTAGGAAGAACTTCAGAGATAAACTAAGATAAATAAGTAGATGTATAGGATTTCCCTGAGAATTGCATGTATGTATCCTGTAAATAGATTTGAATAAAATCCAGATGCGTGAGAGGGAATTTCATGTTATTGAAAGCCGAAGTGCTTTATTTTTTATCCCTGATCAGTGAAACTGTCATACTGAAGAGGATATTATGAGATACAGGAGAACATGAGGGAACAAACACTGTGCTGTGGGATAAAGAGGGAGGAGCCGAAATACTGGTTTCCAGCCTTTGTTTTCCAAATGATGAATGACTTCCTATTAAGCTGTTAATGTTGTTATTGTTAAGGGGTGCTTGGTTCTGTTTCAGAATTTGTGTAACTGTGTAAATAAATGGAGACCAGATGGTTTATTTTCACCTGTGTGTGTATTTAAAAAATATATAAGAATGCAGGAAATATGGAATTGTGCTTGGCTAGGTTAGCCCTTAGCTTAGGGTTAGCCTCAAGCTTTCTTTTTGCTTTTTTTAGTGACTTTTCCCAGTTATTAAATGTTTATTTGTGTGAGCTTGGCCACAATGAATGTGAGATAAAGCTTATATTTAGATGAGGAAGCAAGTGATTTTTTTGTTTAAAAAAGACATGTAAAGTAATAATGATAAACATTTTTAAGAATTCAGTGTGCTAAAAATGTTGATTTAGGAGCTTCTGGTAGCTGGTAGAATATCTGGCCTTAGCAGATTAACTAGTAATTACCGAACATGTTTGATCATACCAGTCACTTCTCTGCCCCCTTTATAGGTGAACGCTCTTTCCCCAGCACTTCAGCTGTTCAGTGGGCTCATGTGACTCTTGTCACTGTTCACACCCTGTTCTGGACTCCAGAAAAAATGAAGCCCAAAGCAAACAAACTCTTTCCTCGTGCCCTGTAGTCTGTGCCAACTTAAATTTAGTGTTAGCATTGTTGGTAGATAATGAAATATGTGTTGAAAATGCCTAGGCCTGTAAATACTTACAATTTCAATGAAGTGGTCACTGACTGTGCAGCACTTACATGGTGGAGGGATGAAAAACGTGAGAAAAGTGGCCAGCAAAGTGTAGGATCAGCCAATTGTCTTTAAAGGAGTGATGGCTAAATGGAGACATGTGTGGGTTTCATCTCCTTCAGTGAGTACCTGATAGAGCACACCTAAGTTTGCTTTCACCACTGGAGGTGCCCTGATCCACTGAGGTGTTGCTCACCTTTCACATCTTTGCATTTACCATCAGGAGTCCCCTTTGCACCTGAGCACTTGTGTGTAGGGTGGTACAGTGTGGTTTGGCACACACAGCCAGACCAGTGTGTGTAGCGCCAGCCCCCAGCTGCGTGGCCACCTCTCCAGCTCTGCGTGGGGCTTCCCTCCAGCTGTGGATTTCAGGATGCTTGCCAGCCCCTTGGATCCAGTATTTGCTGCTCACCTGCGCTGCATTCATGTCCCTCTTTCTCTAGTAGAACACCCTCAATGGGCATTGTTTCTTTCCCAGTCTTAACACTGGGATTAAAAGGGGTAGCTTTGCCTTTTATGCTTTTCAGTGTAGTATGATGTGTGTTTATCTCTTGTTTCCTTTTTGGAGGTATCTGTTCCCAGTCCACCTCTGAATTCCGGGAAGTGTCCATCACAGGTCTTGTCTAGAGTGGTCAATGACTTTCCAGAAGTCTGTTGGGGTTTTTTTGGGGTTATAAGTATATTGTTAAGGAAGCAGAGCACACCTGTGTTTTGGGTATTTCTTTAAACTCCTGCTGTGTGGGTTTTCCTAGATAACTTTTATGTTTTTCAATATTCCTCCATGTAGGGGACCACAGAGGGAGACAACAGTGCATGCACATGTAAGAAGGACTGGCAGGTTTCTGGTCTTGTTTTTCCTGAGGAATGAGTCTAAAATTTGACTTCATGATGAGGCCTGTTAAAGTCAGTAGGATTACCTGTGTGTGAAGTATACTCCTTGACCTGAAGTAAACGTGTTGAGAAGGGCTCCCAATGAAAACAAAGGAACCAAGTGGTTTATGCTCTGCACTTTCAAACTTAATATTGTAAGGGTTAAAAACCCCTGCACCTGAATTTGAAGCATTTTGTGGTGAAGGAGTTTAAATACATCTAGGATATCCTGTAATTTCTAGAAGTTGTCAGAGTATCTGGGAAAAGTGTTGTTTTTTTGCCTTAACAATAAAAAAATACAGTTCAGGGAGAGGATGAATAGTCAGTACTCTTGTGAATTGCCTGGCAGAAAACTACTCTGCTTTGCCTGCAACTTACTGAGTTCAATTTTTTCACAAATACAAGGATGCTCCCTTCTGCTAAATGAGATTTCTCATTATTTTTTTCAAGAGATGTTTGTATTTATATTAATTATCCAGTGCATGGTTTAATTGTCTCTCGTTTGCATTGTGCATATGCGCATTTATCTTTTAGAGTGGAGAGTTACTTTCAAGGTAAGCTGTTCTAGGGGAACAAAAGCTAGGTCATATATTGTCATTTTTCCTGTCTTCCTGAGGGTTGTGTAAGTCAATATTTAGAATTTCAAGGTCTAGATCTGCATAGTTGGAGACATAGCAGTTTAATAGTTAAGGCTGCAAAAAGTCTACTGAAATATAGGTGAGTCCTCTTCAACATAGAGGAATAACACTCAGTGTCTTCCTGCAGCCTACAACACTCTAAGACCAGGAGTGTATCAAATGTTCTCAAATGAATTGTTCCTTTCTTGATAAATTTTTGAGAAATAAGGCTTAGATCGAAAAGTAGGTCTTCTTTCCACATACAGCATATGCAACTTTCCTCTCTTGACTCTTGTTTAATTGTAAAAATGAAAACTTATGTATTACGTTTTTAAATTAAGAAGTTCTTAAAAGCAATTTCCATAGGGTTTTGTAGCTGCTGAAATCTTGTTTCTGCTCTCTGAGTCAGTCTGCATCATCATTCAGTGATGCTCAGCAAGGCGAGCAAATTCAGAGTCAGTCCTGGAGTTCCAATATATTTTTGTTTATGGCCAGACTGCAGCATTTCTTCATCCTTGATGACTCCTGTGCGCTTGCTGTCTGCTTGCGTTCTTTAACTCTTATCTTCAAACTTTCCTTTCCCCTCAGCAGAACTGTATAATTAGTACTTTACTTTGTCCTCTATCTTATTTATAATAGCTGGAAACTGGTATAGCCTACTGGTACCACATGGCATGTTGGGAAAAACCACAGAATGACTGTCTCTCCTTGGAAGGAGTCTTATCCAAATAAGGATCATAGTTTCTCATGCAACTCATCTGTGAACAGGAATGCTGCTGAGTGTGCTAAGCAGATACACATCATTTTTTTCATGTGGACTTGACCATAATATATCCTCTGCTGTTTTTATTTTCTTCTTTTCATACAAGCCATTGAGTCTGTGTGGCTCTGATACCCATGAAAGTTTGTTGAGTTTCATGCGGCCTGAATAAAGAGTGGGTTGTGAAACTGCAGAGGTAATTTCAGTATGATGCATTACTTCAAAGGTAACATGCCAGTCTCTTTTTGCAAACACTGAGTAATTAGGGGATTGAGTAATTGGAGGTGAGGATTGTGGTCATCAAATCTCCCATCTGTGATGCTAGGCTGCACCTCTCCTACAAATACCAATGGCATATCAAACCCTCTCAGGCACTCATGACACATTTTTTAGTCTTGAGAAACACTCTGCTGTTCTGGATCAGTGTTGAGCATGGTTATTTCTTCTGTTTGCATTCTTTATGCCTCTTTCTCTTGGATAAGAACAAAATGTAGAAGGTTGTTTTGCTAGAGTGGATTGAGCTATACATCTGCTTTTGCCTGTTTGTTGCTTTTTCATGGCTGTAAAAGACCAGATGGGACATATGGAGAGCCCAGAAAGTTCTACCATGAAAAGTTTTGTCCAGAAGCCTCCACTCTACTGAGAAAGAGCAGCCTCAGGTGTAGAGGACAGCTGCTGCATTTCGGTGTGTCAGCCAGGGAATTTTTGAGACCCATTGTTTTAAGGTTTGGATCAATTTTCCCTGCTATTAAGACTTCATGAATAGGGCTATCTTTTCTAAATATCAGCTCTTTAGAATTGAGTCTAATACCTCCAAAGAAACATGTGAGCTACATTTTATAAAAGGATTTCCATAGTTCTGGGATATCTTTTAATGGGGATTATTAAAATTGTGTTTCCAAATCTTTTGGGGTTCATACTCTTTTTTTTTTTCCCCTAAAAATTATCTCTTGATATAAGCATATGAACAAAATGCTGGAGCTCAGAAAGCTGTACCAGACAAAAAGGAATCCACAAGGTGTATGGCTCCATTGCAAGCTCACATGAATTAATGTGTACCTGCTGTAATGCTTGCAGGAAGCAAGGTCTGGCTAAGGTGGAAAATAATTAAATAACAAATTTCACTTGACAGCTGCAAGGGTTGTCAGACCTGAGGAACGTGGCTGTCAGAAGTTCTGAGGGACTGCTTCTGCCATCAGTTCCCTCTTGAAATTGTTGGTGCTTAGTACCAAGAAAAACTGGAATAATAATACATTTTCTTGGGAAGCTGTGTCAGGTGGATACCAGCAATATCCATGAGGAGACCTCTAGTCCTGAACTGTCAGACTGCAGAAGAAAGAGTGTTAAATTCTAATCTCTGATTTACAAGTCTGGCAGCGCATACTGTTCACATGGGGTGTGATTTGAATAATGATGTGCCTATTCCTGATCTCATTAACCCTGATTTAGTCCAGGATCTTATTTCATTAATTCCTGCAAGCTTTCATACAACTGGTTACACAAACAAACAAAGCCCTAAAAATCCTGGAACACTGTGGCTGTCTTTCCAGCTAAATATTTTCATGATCTCTTTTATTTTTTGTCTTGGAAAAAAGTCTCAGCTTGCCTAAGGGCACTCCTGATGCATCTTCAAGAATCTCAGTTTTAATTTTACATGCAGTATTACCCAGCCCTTGCCCTCCCTATGTAGATTCAGTGGACTTGTGTGCATAACCTTTATAGCTGTGTGCTGCAGAGGGGTTCAGTAATTGTATGGTTTAATAGGGTATTTGAAGAGAGGTCTATCAAAGAACAATAGGAATGTCTACAATTTGCCCTAACCTTTTTACAGCACAGTTCTTCATTCTGTAATGCAGAGTCGTGAGATTAAAGACTATTATAGGAATTTGTATAATTTTTCATGACTTGTTAACTGGATAGGAAAATGGCTGCTGGGACCATCACCAGGGATTTTTTTTGTGTGGTTGAAATGAAAATTTTGGAGTTCTGTGGCACTGTATTTTCTGTATATGTTTTGTGTAGCACAGTGACTTCCTTTCAGTTTGTGGGTTTATTTATTTGTTGTTGTTGTTGTTGTTTCTTTTACTGTACAGCATAATTTAGAAAAGATACATGCTTTCATAAAAAATTCTTCCTGTGATGTTAAACAGAGAATGCAAGACACTGGATGAGTCAGTTAATGTTCTCATTAGAAAATCCTGCTGTTAAGGATCATCTGGTTTGTGATAGGATTCTGTGTAAAGGATTTGGTTACTTTGTCTCTCTCTAAACCTGTCTGTGTCATAGAGATAGCTTATCTGCTTATCGAACACATTACAATTTGTAATACTGTCTCCCATTACTTTTTTTTTCTTAATCTATGCTGTCTCTATTTTCTCTGTATTGGTCATCTCTTGAAGTTGTATGGTTGTGAGAAGGAACATAAATACAACCCTGGAAATTAATGGATTCAAGTAGCTTCTTGTATATATTATCAACTTAGCTTTATGTGGTAATATGCACAGGGCTTTTCAAACTGACACAGAAATATTTTTACTACATGAAATGTCCATTTATCAGCTTCTAAAACTGTAGTCTGTTACAGCAGGCTTTTTTAATATGGCCAGGTGCCTATGGGGGAAACTATTAGCATGCAAAATTCTGGCATATCCCACTCTCTGCTCAAAGATATGAGGAATGACATTGCACTTTCAAGCAAAGTAACAATGCTTCTAATAGCTGGGTTAAAATGGAAGCTTTGTGAGAAGAAATTGAATTCTATTTGAAACTGCTTGAATGATTTCATTCTGCTGGAGCTGGATTGAGGGTAAGCTGGCCGAGAAGCACCTTTTGTGCCTCCCCACAGTGCTCATGGATGCAGGAGGAGCACATGCGTGTTTTTAAGCACCTGCACAGATGTGTATGTTTGTGTGTATGTGTGTTGAGACCACTGGGCAGCAGAAACACATACAGACTGTACTGGGTTGTTGCCAAACACAGGTGAAAGGCAGGAGTTCCAGCTTATGAAAGCCTGGCTGGCCATCCATTGTCATAAAGGTTATGGAGGTGGGAGAGGAGGAGGATGAAGGCACCAGTTAAGAGTCAGGGTGTGAAGCATCTTTCCCATGGCATCCCTGCTGCTGCAGAGCCTTTCACCATTTACCCCACCACTCACATTTGTTGCTAAAAATATAGAGCAAAAAAAATTGTCAGCCCCAGATTAAAACTGGGGAGGAGAGTGCACTGCAGGCGTTCATGGGCAAGTGTGAGAAGAAAACTTGATGGCAGTATGAAATCAGGAAGTTGCCTCCAGTTTGTCTGCAGGTTGTGAGACCTGGTGCAGTCGTACAGTGTGACTCCCTGTGAGGTTTCAGAAGCTCAAAGTCCATGTCAGCTCTGCAACATGTTCCCTCTAAATCTTAGAGTCTTGGGGTCATCATCTCTCAAGTGCCTCATACATGGGTGGTGCGACTGCGCCCCTCTGTTCCCGTGACAAGGTGACGAGTTTGGTTTTCCTCACCTCTTCAATAAATTTATAACAAGCTGCTGCTTTTGTACTTCTCAATTACCTTGGGGAACCTGCACATAAAGATCCCCAAATGTACTTGCTGTTCTTCAAAGTCTTCCTTAAGGGTGTCTTACCACAGTGCTTACAAAATGCTAAAGTGCTTATGCACCTGGCCTGTGCCAATCACTTCTGCTTCTTCCTGCTTCCTGCCATCTGCTGTGTCTGTTAATCTGTTATGCTTTTGCTTACACCTAGATTGTGAGATCTCAGAGAGAGATACTGTTGTTTTTTAGAGTGGGGTCAGGATGAATCAAGTGGCTTGGAATGTCATCCAGCACTGCATCTTTTTCCTATTTGCCTTTTTTATTGCTCTAATTATAATTTTCAGCCTTGGTCTGTTAAGTGCATTAAGATGTAAGGAATTTCTTTTTCTGTTGGTAGTGAAGCTCATCACTGCTGTAGCCAAGCACATCCCCAAAACCCAAACCACAATGAGCAGAGGGTGTATTCGTTTTTCTTCGTGACTTTCTCTGATACAAGTGGTGTTATGTGTTTTTTGCACGTTTTTTAAAATGTGCTTTCCACATTTCTTACTGTTGTATTCCTTGCTGTTTCTCGTAGCTTCTGTTTCCCCACACATACACACACACATACACATACACACATTGCTTTTAATATTTTCTTTTTTGATAATTAAAAAAAAGCCCCAACAAGCAAAATAGTATAGGTGAATATGAGCTGTCTCCTTTTGAACTGAAGAACAAAGTCTGAGGCTAAGGACAAGGAACAAGGAGATTTTCTTGACCTGAAGAGACACAGAAACACACACTTATGTTCACAGAAAAGCAGGGCTGAAAGATCGCATAAGACTCAACAAATCTGAGAGTTTTGTTAAATTTACTGTAAGGCACGCACTTATCTCTCTAGAAGTACAAGGCTTTCTACGTATGTAAGAGTGTATCCTATCCAGAAGGCCTTTTACTATCAGAAATACGTACAAAAGATGTACCAAAGCTGTATCAAAAAAGCAAGAATGTGGAGAATCTTTAAAAGAGGAGCTTGAGTCTGCTGTAGCATACTGGACATTGGTGTGTAGGAGAGGAACAGGGGCATTCAGGTGTGGCTCAGTGCAGCCTCCGTGGAGCTGTGGTACGGAGGGCATTGTAGCATGGGCATCTTGGGCTGGAATAAACAGGGAATCTTCTCTGGGATATCACAGAGAAGTAACCAGCAGTTTAAGCAGGAGCAGGTTGCATTGTGCCTTCAGTAGCACAGTATTTTTATGGTTGATGTAGAATACACTGGATGTAGGAGTTAATGGGGGTTTTTTATAACAACTGTTAGTTTGTAATGTCATAGCAAATTTGTTTGTTGGAAGTCGTTTGCACTAAATCCAAACTAATAATTTTTATATGGATGTTTTCACCTGCACCACGATTGTCCCAAATGTTTGAGTATCACTTTTGTATTAAGTAAAGCCTATAAATAAAATTAGAAACCAAACTAACATTTAAATGCTCTAAGAACAATGCACTTGACAGATGAGCTGTTGAAGTCTTCATGTACAGCTGTGTAATGAATCTGTGATTGTGCAGGCTGAGTTCTGGGTGTGTGGTAAACAGCAGAGCAGTGTCCTGACGGGAAGCACTGGAGTGTTCAGAAGGCCCTTCCACTGAGCAGCCAGGGCAGCACTGCAGAGGCTCACCCGAGCATCCGTGCCAGCAGTGCTTTGGAGTGTCTGTGGATGGCATTCAAAGCCTTAGTTGTGCTGGAAGAGAGCAAACCAGTAACACCACAAGAAGAAGAAAGGAGGGTAACACGCTGGGGTCCTCATCTTTGAGGTGCCTCATTCTGCTTTACTGCTGGTGCTACTGCTGGAATAGATACACTGTTCAGCATGTAGAACTTGGTGAACAAATGCTTTTGCCTGTCAAGCTTTAAATCAGAGAGAAGTCATGTGAGCCACAGAAGTAGACTTGATTTTGACGACTAGATAGAGAAACGAAAGAACTCTGAGAGATGTTTAGAGGACTGTGGTTTAGAAATAACTCCAGAACTAGGCAGTACTAACACAAACCAGGAGGCTCATGAGCTGTAACCCTGTCTTTTTTTTTTTAAATATTTTATATCACATGCCTGACAGACAGTTTCTTATAAACTTGGGATAAAATGATAGTGAAAAAGGAGAGAGGATGTGAAATCCTGCAGCAGTGTAATAGGAGCATAACTTTTGTCATGAGCTCAGATACATGTGCAGTAGCAGTGTGGGGTGTGTGCAACTGTTGGAAGCTGCAGGTCACTGCTGGGAGAGCACACTTTCCACGCTATCCTTCCCACTCTGCTCGCTGACAGAGCCACTGGAAGTGTCTCCTGTCATGACCAGCTGATTGAGAAATCCCAGTCTTGATTGTGGTGCTTGAAGGTATCATGTTCTGCCTCTGTGTCTTGGACCTGGTATTGCCCTAGAAAGGAGAAGCCAAAGACTAGTGATGCAGAAACCGGGATGATAAAAGCTAAGTGGTTTCTTAATTGTCCCTGAAACATTGTCATTTTGCTTTTTACAGAATGTAAAGCTCATGCTATGAAAGTATACTGGATTTTAGTGCTGCCATCTTTCTGGTTGAAAATAGTTTACACATGGATGGGAAGTTTACCGTTGGTGGGAAGGTGCGCTCCAACCTTGCTGCAGGATATGTTGCTTATTTATATTAGAACTACAGGAGTCTTGACAATATCAGAGTTGCATTTGTAACTAAGCACATTTATAATTATTCAATAACTCTTAACTAGTTTCGGTGAAAATGTTACAGGAAATTACTTGGGAGGACTAAATATTTCAGTGATGTACTCTGCAGCAGATTTTGAGGTTTTAATATAAATGGATAATTGAACTCATATATTGTTTGAAGTTGCAGCCATTGGTTGCAGGAAATCATGGGGCAGATGTCTCTTGAAATGTAAAGTATGTTTTTTGAGAAAAGAGATTGATGGAAAAGCATTCTTTATCTCAGCGTGGTCAAGCACAAGAGCTGGTTTTCCCTTTGCATGGAAGCCACAGATAAATCACCTTAAAGTCTGATTTTTCTCCTAATTTTTCATGGCTCCCAACAGCTTTGAGGAATGATGTGTTTGCCTTAGAATTTTTGACCTGCAGAAGCACAAAGTAGCATTTTGTTGCATGTATTGTTGTGGAAAAGGTTGCAGCAATTTCCTCAAATATTTTCAGCTGAGTTTCCTGTAAAGGTCAGAACTGCTAGAGTAAAAAAAAAAAAAAAATTGAAACTTTGGTGTAGTGAAAATGACAGAAGTTCTTGTACTTTCCTAACTGTAACTTGTGGCTGACCTAATTCAAGCATTAGCTATAACTTCATGGAAACTTTTTGATAAATGAGTGGGAACTTCAGCACATAGACACACAAATAGAATAGACTTTTTCTTTGAAAGGTAATAAATGATGAAATTCTGAAAACAAAGCTAGGTCTTGCAAACAACAGGAGAGAAATGACATTTTCTATTTGAAAGCTGTTAACTACTCTTTTTTTTCTCTCCTGTGTGACAAGGAATATGTCATGTCAGTGAGTAACAGGTTTTGAGGTACAAAAGATAAGGTACTTAGTTTCTAGATTTTATAGGTTGATACAGCCATTTAGTAGGCTACAGGTACACTTGAATATATTGCATTTTCCTGTGTGATGGACTTTCATCATACTATATAATTTGTTGTTGTTTGACGTTTTGTCACATTGTAAAGTTCACAAGCTTACAGAAAATGCCTTAACGATATGCTGTGGCTTATACTGATGTAGGATTGGATTAGAGAAGATCCAAATAAAAACAGCTCAAGGATTGGCTAAGATTTTGTGTTTCTTTGGAGAAACTATATTTCAAAGTTTGCTAGAAGAAAATAATCTTTTCATGGTGATTTGGCTGTTGGTATCTATGCAGTATGGTTGAATGCTAGTTACAAAAACAAGTACTTTTTTAGGCATTAAAAGGATGTACAAGCTCTAAGGGCCTTCAGAGTACTCTATGCCCCCATAATATCATTGAAATTATAATATTTCATGAAATCAAGCTTAGTTTTTTTAAGGTTCACAGTGACTTTTCCCCAGTATTTCTCAGATTGAGGATACCTCTCCTGAGTAAGAACTGCTTATTGTGTTGGAATCACACTGAAACCAAAACCCACGTGCACAGGAGGTAGAAGCTGCCTTAAAATTTCTGGCATCAAGAGGGCCTGGATTGGATTTAGTGGTTAAAATGTGAAGTTATTTACTTAAGGCTGGGTTCCCTTAAAGGGTTCATGAGACATAGCCTCATGAAAATGATCTGCTAAGAACCTGCAGTTACCTCTCTGTGGGTCAGGAAAAAAATGCAGCATTTTGATCCTTGAAATTTATACAGGGCATTGCCCCAAAGTCAAGTACCAAATAGTAGCAAAGATGAGGTTTGTTTAGAGATATTTTTGAAGCTGTTAGCACTGTGAAAGCCTGCCTCTTTGCAGGTAGGCTGTGTGAGTGGGATAGCTGCTCATTCTGCAGAAACATCTCAATATTGGAGGAAGGGTGAGGTAAAGAGCCAAGCACACAGGAACACTTTGAGCTCCTTCTCCTGAGGCTCTGTGTGAGCCTGTCCCTAGACATTTATCTTGCAAATTTGATTCTGTAAAGGGCTCTCTAGGTTGTTGAGTCTGGTCTGGATATGTCACTACAGGGATTCTTCGTGAAGGTGCCCACAGTGTCCCTCTGAGGAGACTCAGCATGGCTCAGGTGTCCTGCAGTACCAGTCCAGCCCCTTGTTCTGCTCTAGGGCAGATTGCCCCCAGTGAGTGGTGGTTGTATCTGATTAGGATGTGAATATATTTGTTGTAGTCAAAATACCTCCAGGAACCAGCACGAAAGTCCTGGTCAGGAAGTGCACTGAAGTCCTTGCTGGGCACACAGCTAATTGTAGGTTGATTAGTTTCTGCGCACCCTCCTTTAGTGTTTAAAGTCAGCTGTTCTTGAACTACTTATGGTAGATCAAGGACCTCCATCCTAAGTGAAAGTTTGCTTTCTACTTCTTTGTGTAGATGGAATTTCTTCTTTAAAAGAAATAATATGTGGAAACTTTAACTTGAAGTCAGAACTAGAAACAGATACAGTGGGGAAAGTTCCCACAAGCCACCTTTGATACACATGGGTTTGCAAGCTCATTTACCTACTCTTTCCTTGTGTGGTAGGCCTTGACTCCTTGACTTCTATAACCATTACTGATGCAGAACCAAACTTTTAGGGCCACTATAGTTGGATAAGTTACCAAATATGCCAGGTAGTCGTGTTCAGTGTATTTTTTGCAGTAAAGTGAACTAACTTGGTATATCTATTTGGCCAGAGTTGTTTATGTTTGTTTTCACTTCATTCTTCAAGCAGAAATGCAGTTTTCAGTAAGGCATATTTTAGAGTAATAATCTCTTTTTTGCAGCAGGTAAGAGTGGGGATAGATACAAAGGGCTATGTCAGTATTTCTGAGCTTAACAGCACTAGGGTCCCTTTCTTTGTCCTGAGGATAAGGGTGCCTGGCTCCCTTTGGGCCACAGCTGAAGAAAAATCCTAAGTTCCCCAAGGGTGAGCAGTATAGAAAAGAAGGCAGCCATGAGGCAGAAGCAACATAGCAGAGAGAGGAGAGAGGCTGTAATATTGGCACCAATGCTTGCTGCAGTGCTGAGGCTGCTGAAGGTGTGGGGCATTTGCTTGGGTTTGCTTTTAAGTTTCTAAGTCTTGTGCTGTAGACTAAGACCAGGGATTGAAAAGATGTGCAAGGGTCTTAAAGCTGACATAACTGCAGAACGTGTGTTAAGGTAAGGGCTTTCTGTAGGATATTGCTAAGTATGAGTAAGTTTTTGATAAGATTTTAGGCTTGGTAGGACTGGATTGACTTGATTCACTATTTGGTCAGTTCTCCACTTTTCCTTTTGATTCCCTCCTGCATCTGTAATTTCAAGCTGCTGGGGCTGATCATGTCATGTTACTCTGGGCAGTAGCTGTGAAAAATTATAACCCTTCTCATGAACATCAAAGGAAACAATAATGAAAAGTAGCTCAAACAAGTACTAGAAAGGCAGGAGAAAGGAAAAAGCAGTCCTTAGACAATTTGTGTGACTGCAAGGTGCTTTACACCTCCTCTATGAATTTTGGCTCGGTGGGTACTCAGCATGTGTGACTGTCTTCTTTCCATGAATAGCGGATGAGAAAGGAAGTGTAAGACTTCCCACTCTACAGACAAATGCCAGTGTTTGGGAATTGTCTTGTACTGCTGTTGCTTTTTTCAGGAGCCAAACAAGGCTTCCTCAAAAAGCTGTCAACAGCAGCAAAGGCACCACTGTCATTCATCTGGAGACTAAAGGGCACAGCACCGTTTTCTGTTACAGCAGACAATTTTTCCTGTCAGTTTTGAAGTTGCAAAAGGATTTAAAAAGGGAAAAAATGTGTACTGTTGTTTCAGAATTTGTGGGTTGAGGATTTAATTACATTCTGACACAAAGAATGAAAAATAACACAGTAATGACACACAGGAAGCAACTTCTGGCAAGATGGGGTCTTCCGTAGGGTGTAGTCTTGTGGTCTTGTTCACACGAGAGTGCTGTTTGACTCACAAATTCTGTTTAAACCGTAGATAATATTTTAATACACAGTGAGTTTGACACCCAAGCTGCAAAATAAATTTAAAGCTTCAATACAACAAGCTTTGGGTTAACTAATTTACTATACATCTTATTTTTTAACGCTATGAAAAAAAGCTAGTGGAATAATGTATGTGTTAAGTGTAGTACTTTTTTTTTTTAAGAAAGTGGTATATTCTTGTAAACGCATACAGCGCTCTTAAATTCTCATGTGGTTAATTTTTCTACAAGAACTATGTGCAGTATTTCTTTAACAACAGCAGCATTTGTCATAGAGATATCACACACCTTTCATACACATACTTACATTTGTTATTTCGGTTATTATGGTTGTGTTGAGTTGGATTTTAGATACTATATTACCTTTGTGATGGCATTAGATAAAATATTTATTGCACAAGCAGTGGGCAGCAGTTTATAAAATTTTTATCTCTGCTAATGGAATACTGATACACAGAAAATGCTTTGTGCAGATACAGAAGACTGTATTAATGCTGTGTAGCTAGTAGTTCAGCTCTGAATACCAGTTGGACTGGGGAAATGAAAGGTTAAAAAAACAATTATGAAATTCTAGTTTAAGATGCATCTTATAGAGAACAACCTGGAAATTCTTGCTTTGCTTGATGCTATTCACAGATGAGTTTCAGAAACTTGAAATAGAAATGTGCTTTCTATGGTTTAGTGCTCATGTCTGAGATTCTGAAAACCTGTGTAAGACCTACAGTATTTCCTGCACATGGTGCAGTGAGTGCTGTGGGAAGGTGGAGGTTGGTACCTGCACTGGCATATACAAGAGGGCAGTGAATGTTGAAAAGGGGAAGGAGAGGGAGAAGTTTTATATAGGAAAGAGTTTGTCCAAAGCCATCACCTGTCCCTGATGCCTGCTCAGTGCAGATGATCTCATCAGATTTGCAGATGACATCAAATTGGGGAGCAATTGATATGCTTGAAAGCAGGGCTGCTGTTCAGAGGGCTCCAGAAAGGCACATTATGAAATCCAGCAAGGGCAAATACCAGTTCTTGCTCTGGGAATGAGGAGTCGCTGTAAGACATGCACAGTAGGACCTGTTAGGTTTGGGAACAACTCTGCTGAAAAGGACCTGTGGGCAGCAAGCTAAACATCAGCCAGTCTTGTGCCCTGGCATCAGACACAGTGAACAGCATCCTGGCCTGCATTAATAGCCTGCTGATGGAGTGAAGTGCTAGTCCTCCTTTACCTGGCACTCATTAGTCCACACCCAGAATACAGCATCCCATTTGGTGGATGGGATGAGGATTTTATGTAAAGGAAAGATGTTGATAAACTGAAGAAAGTTCTGTGCCTGTGGAAACTGGAGCACATGCTCCCTAAAGAGATGCTGAGGGAGGTGTGGGCTTATTCAGCCCTAAGAAGCGGTTTTGGGGAGATCTTCCAATACACACAAGAATGTTACCCAGCTTCCAGTGGTGCCTGGTGGGCAGGACAGGAGAGAGCAGATGGGACTTGAGAGCTTCAAGCTGGGTATAAGGAAAATTTTTGTCACTATAAGGTCAGTCAAGCAGTGGGCTTGTGTGGTGTCTGTCCTTGGACGTTTTCAAGACCCATCTGGGCAAACAGCCTTAAACAGCCTGGTCTGACCCCACAGCTGACCCTGCTGTGAGCCAGACATTGGAGGAGGGACCTTCTGATGTCCCTTCCAGCATGAGTGCCTCTATAGCTCCAGAACAAAGCTTGGAGCCAAAACTTAACTTATTTTCCCCTTATTTTTTGGGACATGGTTATAAGCAAATGGTTTAACCTCTGTAGTGTGTCAGTTACGCTGTCTGTAAAGCGGAGGTAATGCTGTTTGTCTGCTTCAGCAGTGGTTCAAGATAAGATACATGTAAGGTGATGATATTTTGGGTGCTTTGTCTAAGTGGGTATAGATAATGAAACAGTTACACCTTTAAAGTCTGCCTAAGAATCTCTAAAGAGGTATTGTGCATCTTCTCAAGCACCAACTGTGAAATCATGGGAAGCTGTTTTCTGTGGATTTGCTTTCATGAAACTCCACCATATATATTTTCTCCATGTGTTGCCAAAGAAGTTGATCACCTTAAAAGGTAGTCAGCTGCAAAATATGTTAGTGTTAGCAACGGCTCTGTCAGCAGGCTCTCTATATGGTTCTGCCAATTATGGTAACATTTGTCATATTTGCCTAGTTAATATTTTTCTTCCTGCTATGGTGGTTGTTTCTCTGGGCTTCTTAACGGAGGGGAAGCAGACTTAGCTGCCTTTACATCAGGAGCAGTGTACCAGCTCTGCCCTGTGCGTCAAATGTACAGCTACTTGCTGGATAAAGAGAGAAGTCTCTCCTGCCCCCCTCCCACCGCCCCC
>JAWWEU010000001.1:104295464-104360046 GCA_035583155.1 Acropternis orthonyx | reverse complement strand
GACATTTACTAAGGTATTTGTAAAGCTGTCCTACAGTTTTTGCAAATAAACAAGGAATTATTTTAGAAGCAAAAACTATAGTGTCCGTTGGAAAAGGTTACTGAATATTGCTTTCTTTTTGTGGCATATTATAAGAGTCTTTGAGGTAGCATTACAGTAGGCAGGGGAGTATACACAGAAGTTTTAAGAAATCTTGGGAGCTTGAGATTTAGAATATTCTGTAATACATTTTTTTAACTCTTTCTTTTCCTTCTCTATCTGCCTTCTGCAGGAAATAAAGAAGGACATGAAGAAAGAAAATACTGCCAACAAACCACCAGAGAAGCCTATAAATGAAGTTTCCAATGGAAGCCCTTTACTGTTGTCTGAGACAATTATTAGAACCAACAAAAAAGGTATAGTATATGGGCGCTTACATACAGGTTAAATTCAGACCTTTCAAAGAACAAAATGTAAACCTTCCCTGTTTCTAGAAATAAAGGTGGAGTCTATCTAACTGAAAAGGCATAGCAGGAATAATAATAATAACAGTAATAATAAAAATTCATTCTCTTAGACTGCCATATAGATGTATGTATTATGTCTAATATTTCCACATTAATTTGCACAGACATCCCTTTCTTCTTAAGAAAATCCTTCCTTGATACATTTAATTAAGGAAGGCTGTATGAGGAGATTACTAAAGCTTATTAAAGTAGGGAACTGACAGCCTGCACGTATGAAGGTTTTGGCACAGTGATGTCAGTCCACATTCACATATTCATGCTCTGTCTGGGACAGAGAACGTTATAAAAAGGGGAAAAAAGGTAACATAAAACTTAATTCATTAGTTTCCTGGGAAGTGTCTTTCACTGTCTTCCTGTTTCAGCCTGGAATGTGTGCTCTTCATGTCTGGCTTGATTCCCAATGCAGATTCCTATGTAGCCTTTTGGGTTGCTGAAATGAAAGCCTCTAAATATTCTGTGTCATTGCCTAGCTCCCAGCCCTGCTCTGAAAATACCAGAACAAAACAAAAAACTGGCAAAATAAAGTCTGGATTTTTCTTTAGGTTACGTTTGTGCTCCTGTTGGTTTGTGGGAGGACAATTGACTCTGTGCGAGAGAGGTGCTGTAGTTTTTCCTGGAGAATTCATTGGACAGTTTCTTGCTTGCTGTCTTACACAAAATAATCTGCTGTCATTAATCATTGCTGTAATGTAATTTTCATTTTGGCATGTCTTTTATATTGTTACGACTATGCATATGGAAATTTCTCCTGTATTATCAGCAAATACTGTATTTGAGCTGCAGTTTGAGTAGAGGTCTTAAGGTTTACAACTGCAAGTGAAGAAGATTTAATAATTTCTGCGGAATGTATGACTTCCTTTAAAATGTGAGGGGGAGTAGTCTCCACCTCTTTTGCAAGGATTGATGTCCCCTGAAAGAAAAAATTGGAAATAAATCTCAGAAAGCTTTGTCTTTTGAGCTTGCAATGTCATCATGAATCTGGAGACATATCCAACATTTCTGCTTTGGGTCATAGGTTTTTCAAGCAATGGCAGAATTAAATTACCAAGAATTATTCTTTTTCATGGCTGCTATACAGAACCATATGAGTAGTTGAGAAATTATCTAGGGACCAAGTTCATTCCATATTGCTTCAGCTGCTATTTGGAGAAGGCTAATAGCTGTGGCAGATGCAGTGATTCGGTTCAGTCACAAGGGGATAACACTCCAAATATGATACTTAGAACACAGGCTTTTTACTCCTCTTTCTTCCCTCTGGCTCAGAAGCTTTAAAGGTTTCAGGAGATAAAGAAGTTCTCTTTTTCTGTCTCTAGCTGGAGAATACAAACCCCTTCATACTTACTGAAAGGAGAATAGCAAAGACTGACATGTAGATCTGCAGGCTGAGGAAGGGGATTAGGTCTGGAAGTAGCAGATTTCATATTAGGATGTTACTGCATTGGTTTTCATTGATGGGGATTGCACTTCTCATGGCTGCCTCTGCGTCATGTCGGGGTTGGTGCACTCTGCATTTTGCTGCTCCTCCACAGCTGTTTCCATCGCTGCAGAGGGAGCAGCTGCAGGATGCCGTGCTCTCACAGCAGAGCTGGGGATGCACGGAGCATAGCAAGGCTAACAGAGCTTCCCCCCTTTTCAGTTTGAGCACAGTGCCAAAGTAGCCTTGTTTCAGTGAGGATAACAGGGAAAGTAGTTACTGTTGTGTTCAGCACAGTTTTCTAGGATCTGTGCGGCAAAGCTTGTGGAAAGTGTTGCAATATTGTAGTGAAGAGGTGTTAAATGCCATTGGTGTTATTTTTCTAAAGTTCTCATCCTGGGATTTTTATTAAACCTTAACTCAGTCTGTTCACTGGTCACAAAATGTGACCAGACTTGAAAGAGGGTGTGGGGTTTTGTGGGTTGTTGTGGGTTTGTTTGTTTGTTTTTGGTTTTTTGTTGTTGTTGGGTCTGGGTTTTTTCCCCTCCTTGTTAGAAAGTGAGAAGGATGGGGATGCATCTGAAGGTCTTTAGTCCCTGTTCAGCAGTGAAAATAGTAGGCAGTAGTATTTATTTGCTTGGGCAATGTAATCTTGCTGCTTGGAACTTCTGAGCAGTCCAGTGATGTGGGTGTATTTTGTGCTGCTGCATTGTTTCTATTACCAAGATAATGATAAGTGCTTTTCTACTGTGGTGGTGTTACATTGCAGTAGTTTTATTACTTAGCTTGGTTGGCCTAATTTAAGTGTCAGCACTTTAACAGGCATTTACATTTTGAGCAGAAGAATCTTGGCCTCTTGAGTTTCTGGCTTCTAGAGAGTTTTTCCTTGAGGAATATTGACAAGTGTCCAACAGTTGTATTCAAGGAAAATAGCTAAGTTATTTGTAATGAACATCTACATAGCTAAGAGGAAAAGAATGAATTTCTGAACTCAAAAGATATTTAGAATCTAACTTTCTATCTTGTTTGTTCATCCTAATTATTTCTAAGCACTGTATTGAAAGTAGGGGTTCTTACAATATGATGAGTGTAAATGGAAATACATCTTGTAAAGACTTACTTCATCAAATAAGTAAGCAAGTGGGTGCATGATCCTTATTTGCTGACTGGGGCTAGACCACAGTAGTAATGTGTGTATCTACTTTGGATTACACATGTAATCTAGGAACAATTTAAAGTTGGTGTGACTCCACCAGTAGTATCCTACACGGGTTAGTACTTTCACTGCAAAGTGAGGGTGGCAACTGGTTGTGATCAGCATTAGTGAATCATTCAGCTTTTAGTTGTAAAGACCAAGAGAAGGTGGAAGGATTTGATTTTGTCTGCTTTTCACTGTGGGCAGTAAAATGAGAATATTTCTCACCCTTTAATGTTTGTTATTGACCACACATACTAGTGTCCTAATGGAAACAAACAGTAGTGATTACTGCTGTGGTGGATGTAATTTAGGAAACTTTGTTACCCTGGGCCTTGATGTATTTGTGCAGGTATTTCCTCTCTTTAGAGGGTTGTAAGGACAACCTAGAATCCAGGGCTATGCTTAAGAAATAAAGGGGTTATTTTCTAGATCTGCCACAGAGCTGCTATAGAACTTTTGCTAAATCACTTACACTGTTGGCGAAATTACCACACTTATCTCCCAAGATCAAGTATCTTAATATAGATTGATTTTTCAGATAGAGAGTGTTTTTTCTGATCTATTGCAGGGGCATATCCAGATTTATGAGTAACTTTCTCATGTTTCAGGTGTGTCTGCCTGAGGCTGCCTGTTGGCAAAACCTGGGTTTATACCTGTATCACGAAGCTGCTGAGATCTGTTACAGCATGGGAGTGATGGCAGGAAACGGAGCATTTTAATATAGCACTGCAGTGAGTTCCTGCATGACCTCTGAAGGGCTCAAAAAAGGACCATTTGCTTGAGTGTAGGGATGGGGTTGGGGAAGCATAACAACCCTGGGCTTTCCCTGGCAGTTCCCAGGGCTGCAGCACCTCTGGGCTAGTTTTGATGGAGTGCTTCAGGTCCTGCATTATCAGCCCTTGTCTAGGGAAAAAGGCTGTGGCACTGAATGATGTGCCTAAAGTTGTATCAATGTCAGCCATGATTGGCTTGCATATTCATTGCCAGAACCTGGAAGGTTTCATTCTTTTCCTTCTTTCTATGGTTCATATGCCAAGAAAATCCTTGCCAGGTGTGGGTCTTTTAGTATATCTTTTCACTACTGCAGATTTATTGGTTGGCATATAGAACTATTCTTCTAATACTTATATAAAGATGACTTTAAAAAAAATTCCTTTTCTTTATTTAGAATTGGCATTCCTGCTCATTGGTAATCACAAGTTGGGAGAACCTTTTCTTCCCTGAGAACATTTTCAGATTGTCTGAAAAAAGCAAAATTATTGCTATCGTTAAAATTACTAAATAAGGTAAGAAAATTACTACCAGGTCTTGGAATAGGAAAAAACTGAAAAACTGGAAGGCATCTTCTTTTTTTTTTTTTTTTTTCTTAAATGTGTTTCCAACTGGGTGAAATTCCATCTCTTCTAAGTTAACTTTCAAAATCTAAAACCTGATCTGAAGTTGTGCAACTGTTTCAGATCTGTCATAAATTCAGTATGATCTTCATTCAGGTTTAAAGGGACATAATGGAAACTTGCATGCAATGAGCTTAACTGTTAAATGGCTATGGCTTATTTTAGACTAGTTTTATTCTGATTTTTGAGTATTCTATTTTTAAGTATCATATTCATTGTGGTATTTTGTTTATCTGGGAAAAAGAGCTCACTTGCTTAGGCCAAGTTGCAAAACTGGAGCTGATAAGGCTGTATTTTGTAAGTGAACTAACAACAATTGTTATATGAGTAAACATACTTGAGGCAAAGATATATTGCCTTGTCAGATATACTTGTTTTCTATAAACTATAATTGCAGTCTGCACTGAGCTTATTCAAGCCAGCAAATCTGGAGCAGCTCATCACATGTTATATGTTCTTAATCGAAGCCAAACACTGAAAGCAAAGAAATGTGTTTTCTAGTTCTCCTGAGAATTATTTATTTTACCTTTCAGCCTACATTTAAATAATAGAGGGGATTTACATCCTGTATTAAAAGGGAAGTTTTGTGAAATTATGTTTGGTGATATAGTAACTTTAATTTATGAATAAAAAGTCTGTTGTATGCAAAACTGAGATTTAAGTCCATTTTTGTAAATTAGAGAAATGGGGAAAGTATTTCACAGGAAAAATGCTTCATCATTTTGTTCAATAGTTTTTTTGATTATTTGGATACAAAGTGACACCCTGTTTGTTAAAAAGACAAGATGGTGACTCAACGTATGAGTGTGGTGACTCTGAGTTTTATGTAAAGTAATGTATGTAAGCTATGATTCCGGTCATGTTTTTCTACAGAAGGGCAAACCTCAAAATTTCCTTCATAAAATATTTTATTACCAAACAGTGCAAGAGACTTCCCTCATGGTGTTTGACGAGGTGTCTGACCCTCGGTATGCTCCACCTGGGTTTTCCTTTTGAGCACAGTGAGTTTGAAGGCATTGATCTGTCTTCTGGTCAGATTATCTTTCTGCTCTTTGTACGTTCTGGCCTTCTCCACAGACAGGCTTTGGCGTTCCTTTGCAAGTACTGCCAACTTCAGAGAAATTATAGCTGGCATGAAAAAAAAATCCTTTTCATTTGTACAATCAGCTAATTGGTGTATATTCAGTATACAGTTTACACAAGAACATACTTCTCAGCCTATTAAGGTTAAAATATGCATGCAACATATGACACAAACCCAAAATGAGACATATAAAATTAATGGCACAGGAAACCTGAATGTGGCAAAATATTTATTCTTTGAGTTTAAATACCATATCTGCATATGTGTAAGTAGTGTCTGAGAGAATGCACATTTCCTTTAAAAGTACTGTTTCTTGAAAATAAGGGTGAAAATTATCCCAGTATTTAGGCAAGCTGCACTGCACTGGAAGGCAGTGCTTTCAGTTCAGAGAGACAGGAAAAGACACTGGTCTGTGCTGGATATGTGGTTGTGTCATTGCCTTTTGTTCTTTTTTAAATCTGAAAGAAATATTTCAGTGCTGTCTTGGCAGGAGTGGAATGGGTGCCCACTCATTCTTTTCAAGCATATCTTATGACTTCTATTTAAATAAGGACTTGATATACATCTATAAAAAATATAAACCTTTTTTCCTGTGTTACTGTCATTTGCTGGCCTGGTGTTCCGTTAAGGTTTCATAACCTATTCAGATTCCAACAGATTGTCCAGGGAGATAATTTCTTTTCTTGTCATTTTACTGTGCAGTGCCCCTCATCTCCTTTTTATCCTAAGGGTCTACCCTTGCTTTGCAATTACTCTTTCCTTGTAGTCTTCAAAGTGCACAAATGCCCTGATATAGCTTTGGCAGTTTTGGGTAGTTGGATCCATCCACTGGTGTGAGATCCCAGTGAGTATCATGAGGATCTGTGCAGGAGTGGCCTATAGAAATCACTTATAGAAGTCCCTCTTGGTTTGAATTGTAATTGCACATGGATTTTATCCTCTGGAGGTTTTCTGTGTGCCTAGATGGCTGTCTGCTTGGGCAGCTCTAGGAGTCCCTTTTGTGTAACTGTGCTGTAAAACACTGAGCAAAAGTACAGCCACTGCACCAAGGAGCTGACTATATATACACCTCTGTGTGTGTATTGTATATGGAATGAGGTAACAATTAAAAAGAAGAGTACAAGAGAAGATGTGTTATTTGCATGGTTGCTAGCAGGCTGTTTTCAGGTTTCTTGCAGACAGAGGACACTTCTTAAATAAAATATTTAAATCTGAATCTGCATTTGGAAACTGGAAGGTCAGTATGGAGAAAACTGGGACAATGTCAGGTTTAGAATTTAATTTTTTCCTGTTGGTTGCCAACACGCAGAACAGAGAAGAGGCAGAAGATGACCTTTTCATATGGAGTCTGAAGAGAGGTGGGAAAGCAGTCACTGGACAGCATTCTGAGCAGCTTAAAGATGAAAGAGAGTAGTTACAGACTTATGGATATGAGTTAGGTTTGTTGCTTGGTTTTCTTTAAAGGTAGATCCAGAATTACGTTTGTATAAGTGGAAAAGCAGAGACAAGTGAATTTTTAAGGTAAAGAGTGAGAGGGAACAGGTGAAGTGCTGGAATAGGGCTACAGGGACAATTGAAAGAACAACAAAGAGAAGGTCTATTTGCAAGCAATTTATGCACATACCTAAAAAATGCTGCACTTGAGGAACAGTTTACAGAGTGGCAACTTCTCTTTCATGAACACTTACAAATTGTTGTTTAATCAATTAGAGGATATTTTTCCTTTCTAAAAGCTTTGCAATACATTTATATGCCTGAAGTATGAAATTAAGTCAGATATATCATCTAACAATTGGACAAGCATTTGATTGTTCACTTTTATTACATTATATAGACCAAAAGGTACTAGTCAAGAGCAAATGTGTTGTCAAACTCAGGTGCAAAGTGTTTTTGTTAGAAGTTATATTGAAATCTCCGTTAACTCGTGCCAAAACCAATAAAATAATAATAAATACTGGTTGTTAAAAGTAACAACAGCAATGAGTTTGAAACTTCCTCTTGTCTAAAAACTAAGTTTCCCCATCACAAAAGAGACTGTTCACTTTTCCACAAGATTCTTCAGAGAAATGTCTCCCTGCTGCCAGCAGATCCCTCCTTCTTACTGTTGTTGGATAAGTCACTTGGCACCTAGCAAGGCCTTGGTGCCTTTGAGGTCTGTTCCTGACCCTTTGCCTCTAGACTGAGCTGTGTCTGTCACCTTTAGCCTTTCATCTGGGTGGTGTGGGATTGTCGAGGACAGCATGGCCAGCTTGATTTGTAAATTAGCAGACTGACCTTTCTCTCCTGTCCCTTCTCCCTGTGATTAAGGAATGGCAGAAGACAAGCAGGGTGGCTCACCTGACTCTGAGCCTTGGCAGCAAGACTTTGGGCTCTCTGTGTATTTCCCAGTGCCAGACTTGGTTTATCTATGGCAGCTGTGATAGGAGAGAGTCGAACTCTCTCTTAATTCTGTGATAGACACAATGAAAGCAGAGAAGTGAAGGGATGCTGTTGTGGAATACAGAACACAGCCCTGTCTGGACTGAAAATTTAGGGTCAAGAGAATATACCTTGACTGTGCAAGTTAATATATTTTCCATGAGCTCTGAAACTTTGCAAGTGTACTTTAAAGTGGGTCAGTAGTGCTTGTCTTGTTCCTTCAGTTAATCTCAATGAATTTGTTACTGCTGAGTTACAAATGTAACTGTAATATGCCCGTCTAAGTGTGTGTTCACACTGACAGGTAGATCCTTAGTTCAGTGCTTCTTTACCTTTGCTTGCTTGCATGGTAGCTGGAGTGGTGCTGGTTGCTTTGAAGGAGACAAGGAACTGATGTTAGCCTTCCCTGATGGGCTGTTGCATCTTTCCTACATGGTCTGTGGGTAGTGATAAGAGCAAGCCATGCTATGGTAAGTGAGAGCACTAATCAGTGTCCTCACGTCGCTGAAGGTTTCTGGCTCCTCTGATGACCATAAAATCATTTGAATGATTTCTCGGTTTGTAGGAGAGAAAGTGGGGCATGTCTACAGCTCCCCTGGGTCTCCTTCAAATTGCAGTGTCATGTGACATGAATTCAAGACCTAAGTAATTTTTATAAATGGTTGATATGAGAATCTGGTTTCTAACCCAGTAAGCACCCCTCTGAAAAAGAGATTTTTGGACTTAGGTGCAAGTTTCATATAAACATACGTTTGTGTACTTTTATCTATGAATGTATTTAAAAAACCCACAAAAGCTCCATACTTGTGCTCTCTGCATTGGCATCGAGTGACTTGTTTTACTGTTGTTGAATCACTTGGACCGGAAGGAAACTACAATCATTATTCAAGAGCTTCCTCTTTTGAGGGGATGGTGTTTATAAACCCAAATTGGGATAAACTTCTGCAGAAAGTGGCAAGAATGTACACAGCAAAAATGAACTGTGGCTACTGGTGGGAAGGAACATCCCTGCCTTGGTGGTTTAGGAGAGCTGAACAGAGTTCTGGTTAGAAGGATGCTGCTGGAGGGACTTCGTTGAACTAGCTGCTTGCTGGGGCTTGGTTAGGAATGTGGGTCTGGGCGGGGGATTTGACTCCAAATGCACTTTGCAGAGATTTCACCTCTTCTTTTGCTCTGCTCCCTTTTCCATATGTACACATGCAACATACAGAGTGATTTAAACAAAGTTTTGCTATTGGCTGCAAGTGACAACAAACTATATAAATTTACTCTCTGTAAGGCACGTTGTTTGTGCTGTTTTATGGTGTATGGTAGATTCTAGGAAACATTTTACTTCCAGGAATTGATACAGGCTTTAAAAACATTCTTCTGATAAAGTGACATGCCTGGAATAAACTTGTCGCTGCATTCATTTTAGTTATTTTTCACACACTATGTGAAATGCTTTGATTCATCTGGCTAAAAGCCACTGAAATTAGAGAAGTTTGCTTTGCTATAACTAGGTCTGAAAAACACATTGAGGTATCAGACAGTGTTGGCAATGCATGACTTGGATTATTCTGAGTAGGATGGCATTATTAGCTATGGAGGTTTTCAGTTTTCAGGTTATATATTATGTAGGTGCAGTAACTTGAATAACAGGATACTTTGCCTGCAAAGGTATATTTCTGGCATGAAGTTTCCTAAATTGTATTCATTGAGTACTTCATGCATGTTTTATCTTTTTTCAGAAATTTCTCCTTTACGCTCTACTCTGCCATTACAAGGTGCTCACAGCGTGGAAAGTTGTGCTGTTGTTAGTGGTGTGTTGTGATGCACAGTGCTGTTTATCATATTTTTTGTAGTTATCTCACTGCTTCCTAATGTTATTTCACATTTGAGATGCACCAGTATTTTGCATTAATTCCTATTCTGTATCTTTCTGCATTCCCCTTTCAATTATATATCTATGTTTGTGCCTGTTTCTTGCCTGCTGTTAATTTGTGGAATCATCCTCTTTAAAAATTCAAAGCATGTTGCTGATGATGGTTAGTTTCCAAGCTGATTGGTAGGGTGGTTGGGCTTGACAAGGGAGTGAAACGTGGAAGTGCTGACAAGTGGCTGACGGCTGATTCTTGGCCCCAAGCACAGGATTTCGATATGAAAGATTATTGTTATCTGTCACCCAGCAAGAGCTGTTATTTCCTAACTTCGACACTGACTTTATTTAGAAACTGAAGTGGGGGCTGGGCAGAGTTCCTCCTGGGGAGATGTAGCTCCCTGCAGATGCCCAAATTAGCTGGGAATGAGTGTTGAAGTCTGCAGGGCTGTAGTGCTGCTGGTGTGGTCCTCTGCCTGGGCTGCATCCTCCAGTGAGGGGCCTTATGATTTTAGCTGTTACTATTGCATCTTCTGTGGCTGCATATTCATAAATCTGCCACTCTGCTGCACAGACTCTGTTCCAGAGAGCACTGGCATCACAAAGACCCGTGACAGCCCAGGACACATCTGCTTCCCCCCCAGAAATACTTGGCTACTCCAGAATCTGTTTTTCTGATACTGTTTTCTCGAGGGACCAGATGTTACCAGCTTTGTACCCATGCAGTGCTCAGCCTGGCACTGAAAGTGTTCTACTATATCAATTCATAGATTAATACCACATTATTTTGATTTTTAGTGAACTCTATTCACCATAATACTGTTACTTAAAACAGAATTCGATAGTATCTTTTTTCATTACATTATTATAATGATTTATTAATGGTATGTTCAAGCCTGATGGCATCATTAAGTCCTCTTTAAGGATTTCAGGCGTATACTTTGTACTTCCAAGCTGGTTGTCTTGTCGTATATTAACATTTTCACTACTATGCCTTTATTACCATGTGTACCTTGTGTTGGTTTCTGTTAGACTCCTGCTACAGTCCAGATGTCTCTGATCGATATAGTCTGGTAGCAGGCTCTGCAAAAGCTGCAAGACGCAATGTCAGCCATTATTGCTTTATTTCGCAACTACAGTCATAAGACTTGGTGTTTTTCAGGCCTCGGAATTCTCTGTTAGACTACTTACTCAGCATAGTGTTATGCTAAATTACACGGGTCACAGTTACTTCTGGGAATTCATAAGAGGTCAGAAAGTGTCCAGGAAATTATTTAAATAAAAAAAGCTCCAGTGACCTTAGGAAAACCAAAAGGTTCAGTCACATGCCTGGCAGCTATTGAGCAAATAGAGTAGTGGAAAACAAAAGTAACAAATGTTGAAAGGTTAGCCTGAGGCTGTAGTTTCAGAAAGATGTTAAGCTAGGGAGGGTTGCCACCAAAACAGCCATCTTTCCTGTTTTTATTCTTCCTATAGTCTGGTATAGATGTTTGGCTGCATGGTGGGCCAGATGAGGAGAATGAACAAAGTTAACATTAAACTAGGAGGAAAAACACAGAGGTCAGTTCCCTGTCTGCCTCCTTGCACTGCATCACCAGCACTTGATCTGACAGGATGGCAAGAAGGATGGCGGGACCTGGGGGAAGCAGAGGGATCAGCAGTGCCTTTTATTTGCTTGCAGATGAAAATAGTTGGAGAAGTTCGATGAGAGAGTGATGGTTTGTCAAACTTTTTCAAAGATGGTTCATGATCATTCAATTAAATCTACTGCTAAACAAAACAAACATGCTTTCTTGTCACTTTGCATGGTCAGTGTCACTCTTCACTTTGCTTTTGTGTTGGGAAGGTATATAGATTGGTCAGTGCCCAAAAAACACAACACTGCAGTTGGATACAGAATCCTTATCCTTCTCCTCCCCGCTCTTCATCTTGTAACCACAGAACTGTTTTGGAGGTGGATTTCATACTGACACAGCTGACTTGAGCCAGGGGCCTATTTATTCACAGCTTTTAACTTTGAGGAAGTAACTTCTCATTCACGTAACAAGTGTAATGGAAAAGACAAGAGGAACTTGACAGTTATTTTTAGGAAAAGATAGTGTTTATCCCAGCAAAACTAAAAAAGCTGTTGAGACATTACAAATTTGAAACCTAGACAGTTGTGGGGTTTTCCCTCCTAATTATTTAAATCAAAAGTTTCTTTTACTGTGTACCTCAAGTGTCCTGTCAGCTTGGGTGGTCCTCCACATACATTTTTATTTCAATGCAAATTAGTATTCTCCTATGCATTGTATGGAAAAACTACTAAAAACCTGCCAATCAATAATGCCAGACAAATATGCCTGATAAAGTGCTTTCAAATGCACGGAGTACATTTTGAGCCCTTTTTTTATTACTTTTATTTTCACAAATAAAGGTGATATTACTGAACAAATGAATTAGCATAAAAGCTGACAATAGTTTTGTAACAGACTCTGTGATTGGGAAGGAGAGAGTAAGCAGACAAGTAGTGAAGTGTGTACAGACGCCATTAAAAGGCTACCAAGATGGCAAGGTATGAAACCAACCTGCCTGCCTTGCCTGGCATCAGAAGTCTGGGAAACTCCTGTCTAAAGAACACAGAACAATAAAAGAAAGTTTTGGTAAACTGGAAAAAATTTCTTGGTTCAACATGGGGAACTCTAGTACTTTGATTAATGTGATGTTAAGGAGTCTTAGGCAGAGTTCTGGTGAAAGTTTGTGGAGGTAGCCAAGTGCTTAGACATGGGGATAGAAATAGTTTGTGTGAGTGCTGTTGTGGGGACAAAAAAGACAAGGATTAAGGAAGGTTTTGGTGGCAGGTTCAGCAGGGAATTTTGTGTGCAGTTGCATCCTTGGATAGAGTTGGGAGAGCTGTGAAGCCAGATTCCAGGAATTTGTTAATTTGGCAGGAAGTTTCATCCTTCCACAGATCAGAATTGACATGAAGTCATCCCTACTCAAAGCATGTTGTCAGAAGTGGAAATGGTTGTGACCCTAGAGGCAGAGCCCAAGGGTGTTAGGGTGAAGAGTCCTGCAAGTATGACATGCCCAGATGTATCATGGAAATCTGGGTTAGCTACTGGAAGAGGGACTTGCAGCAAGCTAAGCAGCAGGGGGTTTTGACATGGGGTTTTGTACAGCTTAGAAGCTGGCAGGTGGTACAGTGTAGTAGGACTGGTTATTTCTGTACAGAAATCTTTCAGTGTCTAATTTAAAACACACTGAAAACTAGGAAAAAGCTGAAAATACAAGGTGAGTGTCATTAGAAGGGTGGCTGGCAGTAGTTCCTTCAAGTAGGAGACAGAACGTTTAGTTTGTTCATCAGTTGCTTTTCTGAGAATTACAGGAATTAAAAGGCAGACAAGCTTTTACTATAAAGACACAAAACCCAACCTGCACATCTTCTACATTCAGGTTGTGGGAAGTTCTGTGCCAAAAAAAGTGGGTACATGAGTATATTTAATGTATATTTAATATATGTTTAATGTGGGAGTGGACACTTTCTGGCAGTTATGGTGTAAAGGAGAGAGCTCTTTAGTAGCTATCTCATTATGTAAGGTATTAAACATTGCATTAGATTTCTAACTTCTCAGTGTAAATTCTGGACCTAACACAGAAAAACTACTGCTAAACCGAAGAGTATTGTTTTCAATAAGCAGACAACTGATTTGCACACAGTACTCTTCTTGTCTAGTTCTTCAACTGCAAAATGTAGCATGGTAGACAGAACTGCTTTTGAAATAAAAATATAACTAAGACTTTGAAGAGGAAAAGACAAATTTGTCATAGATCCTTCATGAATGCCATATAATTTCATGAAAACTTAGCTGTTAAGGTTCTATAGGAAACACATTACAAAACTCATTTCACGATATGAAGGCTCTGATGTCATTTTCTGAATACTCAAATAATGGTTTGCACATGAGGAAAGAGAGTCATTGAAATCATAATAGCAAAGAGCATGTCATCCTGTGACAATCTGGATGCCTTTGCTACTAGGAGTTTTATTCTAATTTCCTAATGGAACAAATCATGTTTGAGAGAGTCTGTTTATTTGCCCTCTTCCCTTTTTGACTTTTTTGAACTCTCTGCATGATACCAGCTAGAGCTGACAAAAGAGTAGATGTCTTTAACACATTTATAGGAATGTTATAGTTCTTTTAAATTGAAAGCTGACTAGAGGAATGTAACACAAATGAGTGCTTCTAACTGAATGAAAACCTCAGTTTTGAGAGCCAGTGGCCAAGTCACACAGGTGGGCTGGCCAGGCAGGCAGGCAGGCAGTACCTGTGCTGCTCTGGAGCAGGCCCAGCATCTGCTGTCACTCTCCCAGCTGTGCACGTGTAGGACACAAGTGAAAGCTGGGGCAGGGGGTGGTGGGAGTGGGTTGAGGCTGAGGTGATTAGAAGGCACTGGGTGCAGATCCAGGGTGCTCCAAGCTTCGTTAATTCTGCTGCTCATGAAAGAACTATTAGATGCTTTTGGATGCCTGTTCTTCATACAAAGATGAAATAATTTAATAATATACCGATATACTTAGTAGTTTCATGTATTTCTAAGCAGACAAAACAGTTCTTTTTTTCACTCACCCTATGTCACTTTTGTCAAAATACAATGAGGAGCAAAAATGTGGAATTTTATCTTCCTGATTTCTTTTTGAGGATAAAAATAAACCTTAGTTCTGGAGTATTTTGGTACAATGATGAAGGCTTCATTTCCCCTTGTATTTCAGCTACCATATTGGAAGTCTTATCAGTTAAGAAGAAAGAGAGAAATGAGAAGTGCTAAAGAAAAGCTGTCTGCAGCTCCCTAATGAAATGCCAATCCTCATAGTCTGCAGTTCTAGTATTTGCTTTCTGATCCCAAGTGGCATTTACTGCAGATAAGATCCTAGGGGAGTTTGGCTCAGCCTGGAAAGCTGAAGGATGGGTTGTATGGTTTGTAAACAAGAAAAGGCATCGAATATAAGAAATCAAGTTTCTGTGGGCAGACTGACAGCTCACACCTAGTTGCAGTAATGTACTCTGCTCTCAGCATCTTTACCTGTCAGAGGCTGACTCATAGAAAGGAGAGTGCCTCAGAGCAGCTTGGTTGTATTTTAGCAATCAAGCTGTAGACAAGGAAGATTAATAACAGAGAAATAATACAGAATCGTGGGGCAGAGAGGCTCTAAAAGACAGCCTTAAAATAGGATGACAGCATAAGCTTAGGTTGGAAGGCACCTCTGGAGACGGTCTGGGCCAACCCCCTGCTCAAGCAAGGTCAGCTGGAGCTAGTTTCCCCAGACCAGGTTCAGCTGGGTTTAAAGTATCTCCAAGGACAGAGACTCCACAACCTCTTCAGGCAACCTGTGCCAGTGTTTGATCACCCTCACAGTCAAAAAAAAAAAAAAAAATTAATTAGCTATATTTCAGTGACTAAAGATTCTGGTCCAGTCCCAGCCCAATTAAATCCCCACTCTCCTACTTTTCTGGCTGCTGACCAAATAGCAAGGTGTTTTACCGACAGGAGCTTGTAGTCTTCAATGCTCTGGGTGCAAGTTGTAAGTTATTGCAGCCTGAAGCCACACCATGTCCCAGCCTGGTTGCTTAAAATGTAAACTTGCTACTCCATATTTACTAAGTCTCTTTGGAGGACAGTGATCTATAAAGTGTCCTTGTACTTGAAGAAAAAGGTGAATGTGGACAGGATAAGAGGATATCAGGAATGGCTGAGGGGAATGTACTGTGGATGGGGTGACAACAGGTTAAAAAGTAAATATGAGTAAACAGAAGCTTTTAGAGGCTTGTATGTATTTCTTTTAATGCCACGTAGCTCCCATGCTGGACAACAATGAAGCAATTTAATTTTCAGTTGCCTGTCTTGAAAAATTTATTTGGGTGATCATGCTATCAGTCCTTTATTTCTCACTTTCGTAGCACAGTAGTAATTTAAAACAAAGGATATATCCGTGTAGACTAAAGATTAAAATGATCATAAATCTGAATATGTGCTGAGTAGCTAAGACGTAAATACAGTCCTGGAAATCAGGGCAAGTGGCATGAGTAGAAGAGAAAAATCAGTTAATGTGTGTTCAAAATTGAAAGATATCAATGGTGCCTTTTATAAAGAAGCTGCTCCTGTATCATTTAAATCAGCAGAGAATCAGTCAGGGAGAGAGAATGCAGATGATAAATGATTCATTTGCTTGCTTCTTCCTTGAGATTCTTTTCTTTGCCAGTTTAACAGATGTCTTAAAGAGTATGAATTCACATGAAAATAATGCAAGACAATGGGCAGCCAAGAGAGTAGTCTGATAGTCTAAATATTTTGCTTCTCATATTTTATCACCCCTAGATCTCAAAATCTAGAAAAGCTCTTGCATTAAGGAATGGCTTTGCTCACAAACGTTTTGGTTCAGTGAGGCTTTCAATGAGGAGAAGTGGTTCTTCTGGAGTCTGTTTTGTTCATTGTGACCCAGCCTTTGGGGAAATGCGAAGACAGATTGTCTGTTGTTCTTTACGAGAAATATCAAAGTGTTTTTGCAGAACTTTGTGATTGTCGGTGAGAATGAATTTCCAAGGACACTTGTCTTCTTAAACAATATGAAATCTTTCAAGGTTAATTCAGAGCAGCCTGTATTTTCAGCTTCACCAGGGGGCCATTTCTCTGCAGTCACTATTCACTAGGTGAGGTTCTTGCCTTAATACCCTATTCTCTTCAGCGATCTCGAAATCCCACCACTCAGGTCTGTATTGAAGATGCCAAAGAATACTTTAAGAATGCTGAGACTTGTTACAACTTTTGCAGCCCAGAATAAACATAAAAGTGTATTCTTTGTGGGTTACTGCATTGAAAACATGCTGCCTTTAAAATACCAGAAACAGAATAAGATGTGAAGTAATTACTCTGACTCAGAAAGGCGTTATTTATATACTCTGACTTTAAGAAAAAGGCTGGATACATTGGTGAATATTTGGTCATTTGTGTGGATCTCTGTGCTAAGTGAAGTGAAAACTGAAGGACTGACAGTTCTGAAGCAGCTGTCAATACTTTGTACTGTAAAAGTACCGAGGGACCACATTTGCACAGTTGCTCTGTGTTTGTCTGCAAGCAGACATGTTGCTATCAAGTGCTGTGTTCTGGACTGGGGCACTGGTCTTCAGTCAGATAGACTCTGTGTCTCTGTCCTCCTCTGTTGCCACATACAAATTTGGCTTTGTTCACTATGCTGCGTGGAGTTCAGAGGTCTTCTGCATGCATACATATCCATTGCAAATTGATTTGCAAGGGCATGTTTGCCCTCACAGTGAAGGTCATCAGGTTTGTAGTCATCCCAGCTTGGGTTAAACTTCATCTGTTGAGAAGGGAGATGAAACAGTGCTGTGTTTGCTTTTGCCTGTTGCTACAGAGTCATCAGCCTACCTTAGTGGACTGTTTTCTCTCTTGTCTTTACAAAAGGTTGTTAAAATTCCAGCTTCAGGGCAGGCTTCAGCTCTCTTAGTAGGTTGTAAGATACTGAACATCTGGGAACAAAATAATAAAGCAAGGTAAGTGACCTATGAGCAGAAAAAGAAATCTACTCAAAAAAAGATTGACTTAAGTAATAAGTTACTTACAGAGATATTTCTGTAAATAAAAAAGTGTTAATTTACCTCAGAGGCAAGTAAGTTATCAGATGTTTTGCACGCTTCACCATCTATCTTCAAAGGCAAAAGATAATGAATTACACAAAACTTTACATGGATTTATATCAATATTTCTTTGCAGCATAAAGATTTATCAAGAGATATCAAGTATATTTTGTGAGGTGCTTGATTTAAAATTTTGTCTGAGATATGGAGTCCTAGGTTTGCTTTTGTTATTTTTTCATCTTAGGCGTTGCTAGAGATTTCTTCTATGCTTAAATAAAGCTTTCGATATTACTGCATTTCCTTATTCTCTGGATGTCAATAATGCAAGCACTTTATGAGAACAGCCAGGGTTCATATTAGTTCCCTGATGCTGCTTTTTTTGGGAGATATTTAGACTGATACTGGTAGGTGATTTAATATTTACAGATGACTATCAGGATACAGTGTAGCTCATAGTAGCTCTGTAAGCAAACATGCTGCTGCCTTTCATAACATACTAAATAATTTTAGCCCTGAGGTCAAATATGAGCACTAGCCTGGAAGTGGAAGTCGTCTGTGGCTGCAGCTGTGCTGTGGGAATGTGGGTGAACAGGAGGCATGACAGGGAGGTGGCTGGGAAAAGTCAGCTGAAATTCCTTGGTCAGGCAAGGGCTGCCTATGGAAGCTGCATCCTTCACCTGTTCCCCTTCTCCAAGCAGCACCACAGATTAATCAGGAAAACCTGCTTTTAAAGCATGATTTTAGGTGATATTTGTACCTGATGTAGCGAGGACCAGCACATGATAAAAGGACTTTGAAAAGTGTTAAACCCATAGTACAGCAGGACTCATTGACAGCCCTCTTGTTTCAATGACTTCTGTGGTCATGGGCTTTCCTGTTTCCCTTTCTGCTTTATGTCAAGAAGTTCCCTTGAGCAAGGCCTCTTCTGGTATTGTAGCTTCAGCATTTGAAGAGGCATGTGGTGACCCTGGAGTATGTACTTGGGCCTCTCTAAGCAAGAGTGAATACCATACTGAGACACAGCAGTGCTTCCAGTGACTGATGGAGCAATTACAATGTTTGACTATTGCGTTTCGTGTAGTATATGAAAGTCTTTAAAGTCATGAATGATCATTGGGCGGAGATGGCAGCAAGGTTTTTAGAAAAGCTTGTGTGTGCATAGTGCTTAAATGAGAAGCATTTTTGTATGTTCTTTCAAACTGATGGTATAGAATTGTACACTGGTTCTGTGTACCTGTGGCCATATATGCAGCTGGAATAAAAGGTTAAATCTATGACTGTGTTATCCTACTATCTCAATCTGTATATTGAATAATATTAAGGGATACAGAACAGGAAATGCATTACTGGAAATTTATTTAGTAGTTGTAAATCTTGTGGGTAATAAGGCACCAGGAGTGTAATATGAAAAATTGTGTGTATGCATTTCTTCATACTTAATAATAATTCCTTTTAATTATGAAAAAGAAGTTACAGGATGTTTTCTTGTATTGGCATTTTTAAGCACCATGATTGATACATGCATGACTCAGACTCAGTCCTGTAGTTTTCTGCCCTCACAGAGCGTATCTGCAAAACACATACAAGTTTCCTTGTTTTAAATTGCTTTATTTCATTATTGTAAAGACAAAAATGCATTTCTGCAGTATTTAAGGAGCTTTTCCAGTCAGGCAGGGAAACAGTAATTAAGGGAGCAGTGAGAAAAAAAAATGGGGAAGTAGGGTATTGTATAGTTGTGAGTATGTGGGTTGAGGACATAGGGGCCAGTTATTGTACCACTTTGGACCAGTATCTTTTCTTGAGGTTGAAAGATGCTGTATGCTTTTGGTTTTCATTTATGCTTGAACATGTTCTTGGTTCAGCATTAATGACTGCAGTCAAGCAAACCTCTTACACTCAGAGCTATAAACCTGAATGTGCTCAGTAGCAGAGGATTTTCAGGTGTAAAGCCTCCTTTCCATGAGAACTAAAACTGTGAGGCAGTAATAACAGAATTGAATGTTATACCTTTTGGCATTTTTGATTAAACACCCTCATGATAAACTACAGTTTCTTGAGCTTGTTAGGATCTCTTGAAAAAAGTAAAAGGAAGAAGCCCAGAAGAACATGATTTGAGTGTGGCATCTTTTGAAAACTACATTATATTAAAAAGCTAACTTGCTGGCAGCCTTTCTGACCATGAGCCATCACTCTTAATACTTCATCAGTTTAATTTAGTAAAAATGAATGCTTATAAATGCCACAGAGGCTTGTTTAACTGGTAACAAGTAGGGAAATATGGGAACATTTCTTTGGTATTCAGAGCTTCTCACGACCAAATGCTAAAGATGCTGCAGAGCTGTCTAGATGGGCAGGTGCTTTTTTTCTCCAGCCTTGCCTGAGGTGACTTTTTTCTGTCCCTGCACTGTATATATAAGCTGATGACTTGCCAAAACAGCCTTTTGGTTTGTTTCTTTTTTCCCGTTTATGCTCAGTTTTGGATGATAATGACACACTTTCGATCTGCCTGATACAGAAATACTATTCTGTGTGGATACTGTGGCAATGTTCATTTTTGAAGCAGTTGTGGACCAGTGTGTGTTAATTTTTACCTTCAGTACTGAGTTATGCCATCATAGAGCTAATGGTGCCTGAGGTGTTAAAAAGCCAGCAGCAGCAAGAATAAGTGATTTATTTCATTGTATCGTATTTGTTTATTACTCTTCTTAACAGGTATTCCCATGCTCTTGTGCAACTCTCAAACATCAACTCTCAAATTATAGCATACCATGCCCTTTAAGATGGCATGTTATTTTGAATTATAGCATTTTCATGATGGTAGCTGAGAAATAATAACAAATTGGAGCAGGAGGAGTGCAATTGAGGGTCCTCCTGGTGTGTTTTCCTTTTGCCAGAGCTGAAGGACAGGTAGTTGTATAACCTCGCATGCTGAGCTGGTGCCTGTCAGCAGCCCAGCAAGGAGCCCTGCCAAAGCTCTGTTCCCTCCAAGGTTTTGAAATGTCATGGCTTAATTGCCATGGGAGACACATGCCTGCGTGCTTTTGCCCGAGTGACTGCTCGTCTCAGGGTGTGTGTTGCAGAATCAGACCCTTAACACCAGACTGGGTGAGTCATTTTCCCAGTTTACCAAGGCATCTCCTGCCTTCCTAGCATTACCTTCGTGGAGTTTAGGATTTGTCTGGGCTTGGGTTTCAAGGCAAATTTAATGTAGTTTTGTAGGTTTTAGGAACACTGCTGAAATTGAAAATGAAGTGTCTGCTGTGTTTGTGGATATGTAAATATTTTTTTGGTAATTGCATTGCCTTTTATGGCAAAATGAATATTTCAATTGTATAGCTATTTAGAGGAAAAAAAGATTCTGGGTTCAAAAGCTGACTGATGTTCTGAGCGCCCAGTAGGAAAGCGAGTTTTGGTTTTTGTTAAGTCTTGTTTATTTATTGCATGGGTTCATTGTGTAATAGCTCTCATGAGTGCAGCAAGCAGAAAATACGTTGCTCTATTTTTTGCATCTTTTCAACATTTCTTGAGGCATTTGTTTAATGTATGTTGCTACCTGTTGGAGTGAAAATAAAATGTTGAGTTTTTTCCCTGGTAAGAGAGGCTTATTTGAAACTGATCTAGCAGAGGTCAGAGTAAGACCTTCAATGTAATGTCATTACAGAATTTGAAAACTTGTCAAAAAGCATGGATACTCTGGTATCAAAGAATAAAGTAGCACAGTTGTTAGCAATCTTTAAAAAAAAGACATACTTTTTAACACTGCGTATTTTGTTTTTTAGTTAGGTTGGCCAGAAGTCAGCTTCAAGACAGCAAGAAATAGTATAAAAATACTTTTGGAGATTACTGTGTAGGAAACCATGTGGTTTAATCTAAATGCCTTTATTTATAGAGAGGAGAACACAAACATAAGCTGAATGTGCACAGTGGCTTCACACATTAGAGCTATTTGCTTTCATTTACTGTATGTTTGATGTGCTGCTGTGCATAGGCAATTTCAGCCATGTGAATTATGTGATGGAACATAAGCAAGTGGGAAAGATGAAACAGTAACTCATGTTTGGTTTTGATTTTTTCAAATATTTTTTCTAGATATCAGTACCAAAAAAGCATCAAAGAGCCAAGTAGTTGACCACTATCTCAAAACTAGCTAAGAGGATAATATTTTGAGATTACCCCATGATAACATGAGATGTATGCAGTGAGAATGGAAAGAGAAAAGGGCTTTTTGGGCCATTTGCAAATCTTGTGTTTCTGTTCTTGCATTTTGAACCTCAATCTGTCATCTAAGAAGGAATATTTCAAGTTTGTATGTACTTTCTTGCTCTTTAGAAATGCTAATTTATTGCTACAGGTGTCCATGGCCTGTGGTTTTTCATAAAGCTCCTTATGCAGTAGTTTCATATGGATTGTTCTCTACCCAGCATAACAGACTTGTCCTGTAAAGAATTCTTGCAAGTCGCCATCTGAATATGAGAAAAGCAACCAAATGTAGAGACAAGTGCAATATCTTGTGTTGGATAATAGGTCCCCTGACATCAACAGGTGCTCATTCCATGAGGGATGGTAGGGGGAACCCCAGTGCCAGGCAGCAGGACCTAGTGCATGTGGCAGTGAACGAATTCCCGGTTACAGATGACCAGGGGCAAGCCACCCTGGTGAAATATCCCTTGGCTTGCTCAGCATTACTATCAGAACAGAGGCATTTGCTGCTCCTTGGAATGTACTGCTTGTGAAAGGCGGTAGGGAGAGCAACAAATTGTTATTGTTGAGAAGAGACAAGAGAATGTGTCCTTAGGGGAAAGAACCCCTTGCTGCTGCAAAATACTTTTGCATCTCGTAAACAGGTGGGAAGCTGAGTGTGCTTGTCCAGTCTTTGCCAGGATTGTGTAACTAGTTTAAAAAAACTGTTTGAAACCCTGTCAGCAAGTTCCAGTTTCTGTCTTGTGGTGGAGTGTTTCATTGGTAATTTACACAATGAAGTTTAAAAGTTACAGCTACTAGAACTAGGAGCTTTGATGAACATAAACATTTTCAGTTCTGCTTGTGGTTGAGTTTAGTGTGTAGTTTAATACTGTATTTTACACTTTCCCTCTAAAAGAATATAAAATACGCAGCCCGTGTGGGAAGTCTTAGGGTTCCTGTTAGACCTTGGACTTGCTTTGTCTAATTTGCTGGTGATGATTTGACTGTATTCTTAATAAAGTTTCTACCCCATTTATGTGCATTTAAAAACTTTCAGATTCAGAAAGAAAAAATTATGGTGGTGTATGGTTTAAACTGCAAGTGTCTTTTGAGTTTATTTACAGCTACTTTTCTGGTGTTTTCTTCTGCTTTGAGTTAGGCTGAAGTAATGATCTCAGCCTCACTAGTATTGCAGTCCTGTCTGTCTCACGCACAAGCCTGGCTCCAGCTGTGGCATATGCAAGTGTTCCACTTCTCAGTTAATTTATGGTTTTCTCTTAAAAGAATCTGACCACTGGTACTACACTGTTGATGTAAGTTCCTTCAGTTAATTACTGCTCTTATGCAAAAGACTCATGCACAATAAAAGGGCTGAATATCACTGTATGTTTTTAACAAAAGAATTAATTAATTGAATAATATGAGGTTTGCTGTTTTTCTGACAGTGCATATGTGTTAAAATGTGATAGTGTTAAAAAAAAAGGTGTCTTCTAGGCTTTCAGGTTCCTCACAGACAAATCTTGGCCATAAAATTCAGAGCAGCAGCCAGATGGCTGAAACATGGAAGTGTTGCTGTGGAGTCTAGCAAGAGAAAACACTCTCGAGTAACAGAAGAACATTAACACACTCCGAGTAATGTATTACTAGCAGTGGTGCCATTCTGCATTGTGGCTTAATTGTGCTTAATGGAGTCCTGCAGTCTCTGTGATTTAGCTGCACATGTCAAAGCAGGGCACTTCCCACTTCTACTGCTTGTATAAAACACAGCAGCTAGCAGCTTTACATAACCTGTTTGGTACAGTACTGGGAGCACCTCAGATGTTCCATCTCCCTCACCCCTCCTTGCAGTTTATCTTTCTCTTCTCTACTGTATTAATGTCAGGGTTTCAAACCAGACCAGAAAACCCAAACAAAACAAAACCTTCCACAAACACACACTCACCCCCAATATATATTTCTCTGTTCAACCTTAGCCCCCACCCCGCAATATTCCCACCCAGCGTACTTCTGTTTTCTGCTACACAGAGAAGAGACCTCAGCAGGCTTTTTTTGTCATCCACCCAAAACTGTTCACCTTTTAACAGCATGTGGGTGATGAGAGAATTGGAATTGACATATCACATCCCAGGTCAGAAATACTGCCAAAGTCCTACAGGAAAAGAAGGAAATTGGTATATGACAGTTCTGGTACCTTTTAACATCAGAATTGTATTTCTTCTGGTGGGTGGATACAAGAGGATGGAGTCCTTGTGTTGTGGAAGATACTGACATAATCTACATCAGAATTGAGTATGACCAAGACTTTATCTGAAGTCTTATAACACTATCTTCAATACACTTAAAGCAATTTAAAAAATAACACTTTTAATGCTAATTATCTGTTTGCTCTTAATTAGGTAACTTTCTCAAAAGCATCTACTGAGGGTAGTGGTTTAAGACGAATTTTTCTCAGGAGTAAGTTTGTAGTTCTACCTTTTTTCTTAACATGTGTGTTTTGATTTACGTAATTCAGTGATTTGTAACAACAAAAAGGTGATACAGTAACCATCTAGACTGGCTGTCCCAGACAGCTGTACCAGATCTCCATCAGTACCATTAAAATCAGTAACAGGCACCCTAGATCCATGTATGTCATCTCTTAGTTACGCAATAGTTGCCTTTTGTCTTTTTGCACATTAAATTTAGAGCTGGTTTCTAGCTGAATCATATCACAGCCCAGCTTGTCTAGCCAGGAGACACTGCACTGAGCCAGTTCCCCCCAGCTACAAATATAGCTTTGAAAGCTGGAAGAATGGGAAGTGCAGCTGAGGCTGATGGGGCAGATGACACCATGTGGAGGAGGATCTGAAATAAAAGACAGGAAGCTTTTCCTCCAACTTGTCATTTTCCTCCTAATAGACTTGCGTGAAAGGGGCTTCTTTACAGAACAATTTTTCCAAGTTTAGTCACTTTGCATCTACTTTAAGAGTGTCCCAGTGGATCTCAGTTTCGTTTAGTGGTTCATCTGAGCCTGTCCAGGAGGTCCACAGTAGAACACCAAAGTCCATGGGTCTGAAGGAGCTGTTATGTGCTTTAGTGTGTTTGAAATGTTTTAGATGTGGAAGAAATGTCTTCACGCTCCTCATGCCTCAGACCTTTACTTAGACCCCATCCTAACCCATGCAATTTCCATAGCAACACTTCTTTATTAACAAACACTAATAAAGGAAATCCAGGATCAGTTGGCTTGGATTACTTTTCAGAGCTGCAATGATATTGCTACAGGTATAAATGATAAACATGATATAAACCAGATCCAATCACAAAACGGTGGGGCCTAGTGTTTGAAGATACTGTTTGAAGAGATTGTCAGCCATTTAGGTATACCATTTGTCAGCAGGGAGAGGAACAGGCATTTGCTCCATGGTTCTGTTCTCTGAAGGATTTTATTGAATAGTTTTTTGACTTTATGGTGTAGTTGTACTGTGTTACAAAATGGATTGCTGTACTTGTTCTCCTGTGGTGGGAAAAAGTGGAGTAGTATGTAGAACTGATGGACCTTCTGTTGGTGAAGTTAACCAACCATGTGGCTTTAACTGACAGGACAGACTGCAAAGACATTGGCATCAGGGAAAAGTAGGCTCTACAGAAACCACCATATAACTTACTCACACATGCACACATCTATTTAAACATCTGCTTCATGACAGAGGTTTTAAGTTAAAAAACTAGGTAGTCTGGATTTTAAAATTTCAGTTGACTTTTAAATAGTTCACTTCCTATCTGTTCTAGTGCTGCCTCACTTTTCATCTAATTAGAAGCTGTCAGTTTGTGACCTTTGCTGGGTCTGATGGCAGCATGCAAGTGCCAGTGTGACTTGTGTGGTGTTGCGTCAGCTTTTGGTGCCCCTTACAGAGATAAGCACTGAATGCCACTGTGTTGTCATTGCCTCCTTTTTTTTTGTCTGCATTGCTAATGAAAGAGGAGAAATAATGCTCTCTCTTGCATGTGTACAACTGAGGGAAATATCTTTTTGGTCTCCCTCTGTCAGAGGCAACTGCACCATTTTTCGAATCTGATCAAATGCTACTTTGAAACAAATTAGATTTGTGCCCCAAAATATTTATTTATTTCTTTGTTTCAAATTTCTAAATATAAGTTCATTCAATTTTCCATTTAACCTAACTTTAGACCTTTTAAAGTTAGATATATTGTGATCTTTTATAGCCATGCCAGCAGAAAAAGACACCTTTGGAGTCATTCATCTGACGTATTTTAGTTCTCTGTTTTACAGTGGCACTAAATACCCTCTGGAGATAGGGCTGGGGTTCACTCCTGAGTGATAGGCTCAGCTTTAGACATTCAGCTCAGGTATACCTACAGTGAGACAGGCAAATCTTAGGATAAAGACTAAAGGGAGGTGGTTTAGCAAAGCCTGTTGTATATGCTGCTAAGCACAGAGATGAGCTAATTGGTGCATAGAATCGATGTCTCTTGCTGGCTTGATGCTCCTCAGGTATTTCTTTAGAGAAAGATTTGGAAGGAGAGGGAGAGCAGTGAGACAACCATGAGACTAATGGAGATAAATGCAGACTTTCATTAGATTTTCTGTACAGTAATAAAATAACTTTATAGATTGAGAGGGGAAAAGATTCATACAGTTGTATTATTCACATCCAGAAATGTGTTTATTTCTTACTCTCTTAGCAATGTCAAAAATATTCTCCAAAGAGTCAACAATATTTATTATTAAACAGGATGGCAACTGTCATCTGTCACATCAGGCAACATCAGCACATCAGTTGCTACTTGGTGTTAGAAATCATAGTGGGAATGTTATTTTTAGGGAAAATAGCCAACCTCTCTTGCACAGTGAGAGAAGCACTCAGTAGATGTTTATTATATTTAAGTTATTTTGAATGCAGCCATATAAAGTTGACAGTTTAGGACCATTTTATTTTAGATGGTGAAGAACGAGCAGTCATCTGTAGGTGGGAAAATAGCCAATTTTACTGAGTTTTGTTACAGTGCATTAAGGTATTAATTTTAACATTCAAAAAGCTGCCACTCATGCAGGATTGCAGTGGCTGTGAAAAATATTGTCAGAAAGGCAGAACCAGTGGATTCCCTTCTCCCTTCTTTTGAAGTTTCAATTAATAGATTAGAAGAAAAAAAATCTGTAACTTTTTTATCACTGTGTGCCCTAGAGCAGGATTTTCAAGAAATGTTGCAGAACAAAAATAGACTCACCATAAGATCTATTTCTGTAATTTAATTTCACATTAAGGCCATACTTGGAAAGTGTCTACACAACCCATTTTGGTGTGTATTGAGCTTGTTTAACAGCTAAGAGAAATAGCTTAAGGGAAAATACATTTACCTGTGTAGACCGTGTGTGTGTATGTTTGTGTGGATACATGTATATAAATTATATGAAATAGCATGGTTTATACATTGCACATCTAGAGAAGAGAGAATAGTCAGTGAATCCTGTGTTTTGAATAATTTTTCTACCTTCTGCTCCTTCACCACATCCCAGCACAGTCATGATTCATATCAGAAAGTTATCCCTCAGCTAACAAAGGCTAAGCAGCCAACATCAGCAACTTAATTTAGGAAGTTCTTTAATCTCATACAACTATAGTTACATGTAGGCCAACAGATCTGGCAAACAAACTCTGGAACAGAGTATTTTCACTCATCTGTCTGAAAACTGTGACGGTAGAACGGTCAAATAAGGGATCTTACTGAAAACTATAGATTCAAACGACTGTTCATTGTGCATCCAGAGATGTACCCTCATACCAGCTTCTCATGGAACCCTGGACTTCCAAGCTGGAAGAGAAAGACAGCTGGTGACATCAGTTCCAGTTTGAAATGTCAGCCTGTGTTAACCACACTAACCCAATGGCAATGATTTTTCTTCTATTTTCTTTAATATTAATGCATAAATGTGCACCTTACACATATATGTGTATACACTGCTGCAAAAGGTAATAAAAATGTTTCTATAAATGCATTAGCAACAAAAGGGCTAAGGAGATTCTCCATCCTTTGTTGGATGTGGGGGGGGAAACAGTGACAAAGGATGAGAAAAAGGGCGCTACTTCATGTCTTCTTTGTCTCAGTCTTTAGTAGAAAGACCAGTTGTGCTCCGTGTACCCATCCCCCTGAGCTGGAAGATGGGGATGGGGTGCAGAGTGAAGTTCCTGCAATCCAAGGGGAAATGGTCAGTGACCTGCTACACCACTTAGACACACACAGGTCTGTGGGGCCGGATGGGATCCACCCGAGGCTAATGACTGTACTCAACACTGGTGAGGCCACACCTCGAGTCTTGTGTTCAGAAAGACATTGAGGCGCTGGATCCTGTCCAGAGAAGGGCAACAGAGATGGTGAAGGGTCTGGAGCAAAAGCCCTATGAGTAGTGAATGAAGGATCTGGGCTTGCTTAAAGGGGACTAAGTGGGGACCTTAATGCTCTCTACAACTACCTGCAAGGAGTTTGTAGCCAGGTGGGGGTTGGTCTCGTCTCCCAGGTAACAAGAAATAGGATGAGAGGAAATGGCCTCAAGTTGTGCCAGGGGAGGTTTAGCTTGGCTATTAGGAAAAATTTTTTCACAGTTAGGGTTGTCAAGCATTGGAACAGGTTGCCCAGGGAAGTGGTAGAGTCATCTTCTGTGGAGGTATTTAAAAGACATGTAGATGTGGAATTTAGGGATATTGTTTAGTAGCGGACTTGGCAGTGCTGTGCTAACAGTTGGACTCAACAATCTTAAAGGTCTTTTCCAACCTAAATGATTCTGTGAAAAAAAAGAAATGTATAAAAAATGGTAAGACATTTGTACAGCTGTGAGAGATTTGTGGACAAAAAGATGCAGCTGGGAGCTTATTTCCTTATGGCCAAAAGCCACAAGCCTTTGGATCCCTTCCCCATCCCTCCAATTTCTGGATTTGACTACACCATGTGTATAGAGCATTAGCCTAGAAGAGAAATTGTAGCAAATACACCTGGAAAGGTCCTTTGGGTGAAGTCTGTCCATCCTGTCACTAGGAAACACAGTTAGTTAAATTTTGGCTCTTGAATAATACTATGGAAAGGAAAAAATCCCCACAATTTATCTTAATTTATTAATTGCATTGAATTACAGAAATAGTTTAAAGAACTAATATGCACCAGAAATCTTTTCTCCACCCACTTCTTGTAAGTTAATTCTAGGCAGATAGACTAAGCATTGCAAACATTCAGATTCTGATAATAATGCTCAAAGAATCATATTCCATCTTTCATAGTTTCCCGTGGCTTGTGTTTGGCATGGAATTGTGTTTTCATTTTACAATTTCCCTGTTTCCTTCATTTCCATCAGGAGAGAGAAACAGAAGAAGAAGATGTCAGGTGGCTTTCAGTTATATGCCTCAAAATGAAGATGAACTGGAATTAAAAGTTGGCGACATCATTGAAGTTGTGGGAGAGGTGAGCACATCTTTAATTGAGTAGACGCACATGCAGTACTGCCATATCTGGTGCATGCTAAGCTCTTCAATACAGTGTGTTTTAAGACATAATTTAAACGAGACATTTTTCTTCTCTGGTATACTGACCTGTCTGGTGTGGATTGCTGTTGGGGATGAGGGGATGTTGTTGTTTTCGTACAGATTTTGTGGCTTTTTTTTCCCTGTAGCACTTCTGCTGGTTTTACTCGATCAGTTGATGCTCCAGAGTTCTGTTCAGGGAAAGAGCTCTAAGTCTATGCTACAGAGCTCTTGCGTTTATATCTCTGAAGAACCAAAAATTATAGCAGAAGAAGCTTTTCCTAGTTTTAGTAAGCCAGCCATGGGGAAAATTACCTTTACAAAGTTAAATGCATGTCACAAACTTACTTGAATCTCCATTGGATTTCACCTTTAGTCGTCTTTGCCAGAAAATTGTAAGAATTTAATTTTAGTCCAATCAGTTTAAAAAAACTCCCCTAAATCTAAGAAAAAAAACCCCAGCAAAACATTTGAGACGCGAGATGCACTTATTTTGGGTGGAAATGTGTGTGGAAAATTAACGCACATCCCTTAGAAGGACTGGGAACAAATTATGAAAGCTTGGACAGAGATACAGAAATTTTCTTTGTGTGAGTGAATCTGATTGCAGGATCAAGGAATGCTGTTTGGTCCCACTACCTTCAATGTTCCATTAGAGATTTTATAAGTATCTTCTTGAGTTTAATACCATGAGAAGTGTCAAAATGATAACATGAATTCTCTAACTAGAATGCATTCAGACTCATTTATTCTTTATTTACTTAGCTTTAAAAACATCTAAGACCTTGGTCTGCTCAAGCAGCCAATAAAAGGTGTGTTTCACCTTGTATCCTTTATTTGTAGGATTTTTTTTCTCCCCTGTGACTCAGCAGTTAATATGTCAACATTTATTTTCTTGTCAAGGATATATGTTTAATTTACTTTTTCCTGCATCTGTCACTTAAAAATCAGTTCTAAAAGAATATAAATTCTACTTCAATCTACATGACATCGAGCATATTCTTACGAGAGATTAAATTCTCACTTCTGAATGTAAGAAGCTTAGTGATCACTGGTTTTGCTTTAACCTAGCTGTGTATGCCAGCTCTGCACATCATTCTTCCTGGAATCAGACATGATGTGCCACTTAACTAACCTTATTCTGTCTGTGAGCAGTTTTATGATGAGGGAATTCAAGGTTCTAAGATATTTAAGAGCATAGTTTGAATACAATATAAACCCAATATTATAATGAGTTTCACGGCATCACATGAGCTGTTTTCATTGGGCAGTTTGAAGTATATTTTACCTCACATGGCCACAAAAATATTACTTAAAACTTTAAAGTCTGTGTCTTTCGCGAGTAAATTGATGAAATATACCCCTTTCCTAGGATCCAGCCAGCAAATTAACCCTACCTAATGAATAAATAATTAGCAAATAATTAAATAATTTAGATGAGGCACTAGGCTTGCTTCTCTTATGAAATGCATCTCTTGTCTTTGTATAAATTTGAACAACTTAATTATAAATAACAGATTGATTTATAACCAAATAAGACTGAAAACGTTTCCATTAAAACTGAAAAATGTAGAACTATAAGAGTGAAACATTCCATGTACTCACATGTGTGTGCTTATAGTTAAGGGCATGCTTTTGAAACCTGCTTGGATTGCTGATCACAGACTTCTAGTCTTAAATTTGTATCCCAAATTGCTACTATTGAGGAAAACATTGACAACTTTCTTATTTTAATGTGAAAGAAAATAAATTGTCTAGGGCTGCTTTTTGGATGGACAGGTATAAAGAATTAGTTTTACTGTAGTGTGGAACAGGATTGCTCATGGATGGCTTGAACTGCTGACCATAAGTAAATGCTGAAGAACAGCTGACACAGGTGAGGCTGTGCCCACTCTGACCTCGTGAAACACCCTGTTCTGTCAGCTGCTGGAACAGAAGGTCAGCTTCAGGCTTCATCTGGGGCACTCAGGCGATTTAGAGCATTGTCTAGTCTTTTGGGTGAAACTAGATCAGCTGGTGGAAGAGGGAAAGTAGGAATCTAGAGAAAAAATTCTCAGTGCCTTGGGAAGTGTTGCTGTGGGACCTTTATTTTCCATCATGATTGATACCGAGCAGTTGATGTTGAATACATATTGTTGTTACTTCCTCTTCTGCTCTTATCATAGTCACGTTAATGCCTCGAAAAAGTAGGGCAGGGTCTTTATTTTGAAACAGGAACTTTGATGCAAGAAGTTGCAACAACCATTGTGCTGATTTCACTGTTTATCCTTCTGCTTTTAGGTAATGCTGCATAAAGAGTCATTGAAATATGAGTCACAGGGTTTATGTCATTATAGGCTTTAAAAATACAGTTTCCTTAGTTGTGAGAATTGAGTTTTGGGGTTTTTGGGAAATTATTTTTGCAAGGGCCAAAATCATGCTGTGTTATTCTACAAACACCCTCCCCCGCCCCGAATAACAGCAAAAAGCCCTCACACGTAGACAACAATTCTTGTAAAAAACCAATTTTGATTGTAATTACTCAAGATTAAAAACTGAATGACATGTTCAACGTTACTTAGAGCAGTTCAGTGTATAACTGGAACATTAATGGCCATTTACTTTCCAGTTGCTCCTTTCCCTCACCCCATATTTTTATTCTTGTGTAGAAGGTTTCAGATTCCCACAGATAGTATTTTACTGTCTCCTCCTAAGAAAGCTGCATCAGTTGAGTTAATTAGTTTTAAATTGACTTAGATTAATATTTTCAAATCTTTATGGATTTCTGTTTAGTTGAAAGTAAATCAGTTCCTAACTGACTTAGGGCAAACTGAATCTGGTATTGTTTAGGTCAAAATAATGTCTATGTATCTTTATGTGGTATTGAGCAAAAAAATGTGTTAAAATGTCGCTCGTGGTTGACAACTCATTAAACTTTTGCTATTGCAAAGAAAACCTAATTGGGCTTCATCCTTAAAGAAGTGTTTCTTCAAACCTGTTCAAGATCACTGCCTCCAGCAGAGGGTTGACAAAAGGGAGCACGAGTGTCAGCTGCTTCCATCAGTGTCCAAGTATGTTTCCCCAGACTCCCAGTGGAAATAGGTTATGCTGACATCACATGCTGATGTGCTGAGCATCAGGATGTCTTCCCTTCTCCCACCTCTGCTTCAGAGTGTGGAGGTGTAGTAGCATCCAAAGCTACCCAGAACCTTCTTCCTGGTGCCAACAGATTGGATAAGATGCTTTTGAAAGGGTTTTTATGTCTGCAGTAGTAGTAGATAAAATTGGAAATTACTCTTGTGGCAGAAGTGGTTTGGGGTTGTAGAGTGGATTGAAACAACAGCAAGTGTGAGTTTTGAGATACAAGGCTTGTTGCCAGATGGATATCCTCGAAGGCTGTATATGTTCAGAATTCATAGTTCCTTCCTATTTGTCCTACATAGTTAGATATTAATTATATTAAGATCAAACATTCAACACAATAGATAAAATGCTTGTTGTTAAAATAGAGGTTTCCATAACTACAGAGACACTGCTACCCATGAGACATTAATTAGCAGACTTAAATTAAAAGCACATTTATAGCTAACAAGAGAAGCATTTTCATCATTGTTTATATTCACATTTATTGTGTGATTGATAGCTTTTTGCTTGTCATTTTCCTACCTCATTAGCTGTAACTCTAATTACAGTTGTCCCAAAATACAACTGTAACTAATCATCTTATTAAATGCGTATATCTGAATTCCCATTATGTTTCACCTTTAGACTTTCATGGGATGCCAGATAATTAACCTGTATCATCAGAGTAAGGACATTTGGCATGTCATTCCATAGTTCTGAGCCTGCTTTCATTTGGGACTAGTCTGTCATTGTGATACTATATACCTTTTGGCCTCATCCTGCTCAGAAGTCAGCTTTTTGGCAATGTGTAGTGCACAGCGTTAAGCTCACAAGTCTTTGACTGAGACATTCTGTAATACCACTGAGCTTATTCTTTGACTTTTAGGTAACATTGCCATGTATTACATGATCAAATCCTACCAGTAGCTCATTTGAAATTACAGAAATGCAGGCTGAATTTTTACAGATCGGTTGCTTCTTAGGGGCAAGATTGGTGGGTACATTTTTTTTTTTGTTCTAATTATGAGATAAAGTGGTGCAAGAACAGGATAAACTACAGATTGAGCTGGACTTTTCTTACAGTGACTGACTTTGGCAGTTATAGAGTTGAAAGGGCAATGAATATTTCACTGTAGCGAGGGGATGGTCTCTGCCACAAATACAGAACTGTATAATATGCAAGAAAACAGCTAGGAATGAATGCTGGGGTTTCACATCCCTCAGTTACTTTTCCATGGAATGCTGTGGTGGTGTTTTTCTGGATCCTCTTCTAATAGGTTGCTCACAAGGACTGCTGTGATTGCTTCTTGTTTGGTTAGTTCATGCCATGGGAGGCCTTTTTTTGGGAAATAAGGGTGCAAATACCACGGAGTCTATATAGGGTCATCCCAGTTCTCTGTGATTGCTTTCACTGTTCCTCAGCTTCTTGTTTAGAAGAGGATGTTAAAAAACCCAACAAAAGCCCAAATGACAAAAACGAACAAACCAAAATTCCCCAAATGCATTTTGACATTTTAAAATAAAGAACTCTGAAGCTGAAAAGATTCCCTAATAGAAGGTGCTTGTGCAGTGTTTAATTCTTACCTTCTGCACCCGAGTTACCAAAGAGTTTCCAGCCGTGCTGTAGCAGAGTCCCAAGGGGTGGTTGATACCTCATGGGTGCAGCTCCCCCTGAATGCACTCCCACAACAAGCCATCAAGTGGCACTGTAGACACCATCTTCTGTTGAGGTCGTTTCCAAAATTTATTTTCCCATTGGCAGTGAATGTGATTTATTTTGCCTCTTGGGAATCTATGTTTTTAATTTCCTTTCAACATATGATTGCTTTTGTCCTTTGAGCTCAAGATTTTCCGTTAGAATTTATAAACTAAGGGAGTTTTTTCCTTTGCTTTCTGTGCTCTAGTTCTCTCAAAGCAAAAGAAAATTTGTTGACCTTGGGCTTCTCTCCTTCCTGTTGGTTGCCTCTGGCATTGCTTTTGTTCTGGGACTGTGTTTGAGTTTTAACAGCCCAGGAAAAACTCTGTTATGATCCAGGGAGACTTTTGTCCATCCGAAACGTTTTCTGACTCAGAGCCTCCCTCGTCCGCCCTAGCTAAGCTGTACGCTGTCTGTCAGCCCAGCAGGCAAAGCTACAGGTTGTAGAAAATCTTGTGGAATGGGCCAATACAGGAATTTGTTGGTAATGCACTTCAGGTCAATGATTCCAAAGAGCTGGTCCTTTTAATATTTTTAACAGTTTTAGCCTATTAATTATATAACAAGGTGTAAGAAGCAGCTGTGCCAGTCCTGGACATTCTGGCCAGCAGCTGCTGGTAGCTGGCCTCAGCATTTCCTGCTGGTGTTGGGTATCCTGTCCTGGAGTTACAGGGATGCTCCCCCAGGCCTCTCAAGGGAGGATATAGCTACAGGAGGATGCTTCTGGGCTTGCAGCAGCCAGGTTTGTTGCACTGAGGGTCAGGCTGATGCTCCCTCTGGCCTTTCTTTCTTGGAAGGGGGATGTTGCAGATCGTATTGGCAATGAGGAGAAAACCTTAGGAATGTAAAATGTGACATGTTCTCGCTTTTGGATTATCTTAATCTTGTAGTCCTAGTGACCTACTAAACTGATTTTGTTTTCTTTGGTTGCTTTACAGTTACAGAATATAACTGTATTCACAGTCTGAAATAGAACTATTATGTTTGTGTCTTTGCCTGAAGGCTTGAACTGCTATCCTAATATTTTTTTGTGTAATTTAAACATGAAAATAGGCTGATTTCAATAGTTTTTTGTTGCTTTCTAAGCAGCTTAATGTCCTAGCATCTGTATACTCTTATGAGAACTTCATGTTTATGTGTCTGAATGTCTCACTCATGTAATTCTCTGTTATTTTTCTGTCTGTCCACTTCCATTATATCCGTTTTGAGTACTTAATTTAATATTTCTTATTTATATCATTGCTTGTAAGTAAAATTAACTATTACAACCTCTTACTGTCTTTCTAGTCTGGGTTGTGTTCTGGGATCTCACAATTTGGTTTTACACTCGTTTTCTAGCAAAGTAAAACAGTATATTTTGAATTATTTTCATCTCTATTTGGTTTATAGTTTACAAAAACCTCATATACATTTAAAAAAGGCTCTACTGGTTGAGTAATTAATTTACAACCAAAATACAAATATTCTTTCTTCATCAAGAATTTAAAAAAAATACAAAGCCCAGTGATACTGGCAGACATTTGAATGTTGCATAATTATTATATAGATTAAGTGCCAGAGCTCTTAATGGGATGAATTTGTCTAGAGGTGACGAACCGTTCTCTGGTGTCATTGCTCATCTGTATATCATTCAATCACTTCCAGGTGTTGGACTGAACATTTTATCTGTCCCTGCCCCACACGTGGCATTGGCTGAGTTGCAGTTGAGGGTGTGTTGTTGTTACCTCCTAAATACATGAGGCCGAGTAATGAAGTGTCTTCAGTCACTTTCCTGTATGTTGTTGCTGTTCAGAATGTGGTGTGACACCAGTACTGGCAAGGGTTTGGCAAGATGGATGTGCCGTGCCTCTCCAAAAGGCAGTGAACAGATAAAACACTGAAAACGCATCTTAAAAATTTCTCTATCTGCATCCACTTACATCTGGCAGATTGGGAAGATCCTTCTTTTAACTCAAAAGAAGCCCTTCATTGTCAGGCTGAACTTACAGTTGTTATATAGAATATTATGAATCATAGAACTTTTTTTCCAGCACAGGGACATGGACTGCTGAATGAAATCCTTCTCTTTTTAGATTGTTTGGTTCAGCACATGAATGCTGGGCATAAATCAGGACCTGGATGTATAAATCTGAAAGCACTTTGTTCCAATAGCACGGCAACAAATTTTATTGAGCTCGTGCCTCCAGACAGATTACCTCCATGAATAATGGATTTTCATTTGTAAGGTTTTATTGGCTGTGAATTATTACAACTTTTCAAACCATATGGTAGTGGACTGCCCCAGTTTGGGGTAACTAAATCCTGAAGGTATTTTAATGTCTTCTACTGCATGGATTTATCTCTAGCTTCTTTGTATCGAGGCTTAAAGGGATGCAGCAGGTAGCTATAGTGTTTAAAAATACTTAAAGCTCTTGATGCTTTTGATGAAAATTTTCTAATAAATCTTTAGGAGGCAGAGTTTGACCTGAACCTCTGATGTCTTGCTAACATGATTCTACATTTTCTTGTGGAAAAAACTCTGTGTTTTGCTTTAGATATTTTCCTGAATTTGTAAGATTATTGAATACGGGTATTATCAGACAGTTAATTTTTCTGGAAAATTTACAGTAAGCTAGTGAAGGTTTATTCACATTCAGTTTAGATTTACCTGGCTAAAGATCTTTGTGTGTTTGTGCGTTTCTATACACACCCATAGGGATGCATACAGCAACATACCACATGAAGAGTGCTAATGTTAACTGTAAGAAAACTGTGAACTGGTACCCTGGAAGATGTAAGGAGGTGAAAATTACTTTAGGAAAAGATGAAACAATTATATCTGTGTCAAGTAATCTCAGCGTCTTGCAAAGCAGGGCTCTTGTGAACTCTGTAAATCCTCTGATTAATCTGGTCAATCAGCTAATGCAGTTGTGGTTTAATGTTTACCTCTAATCAATATAGCCATCTGGGAATACTGCATTAGAAGACCTGAAATATTTTATTGCTCAAAGAGTCTTGGCCTTATTGTGTATTTTCTATATAACAATATACCATATTTTTATGAATATATAGTATTTATTATACAGTACTTATTGTATTTCGAGATATAATTTGTAGAGTCTACTAAGTGTTACATGTCATGCAGTTTCAGCTTTCCATAGTGTTTTTTATTAGTCTGGAGAGAAGAAGGGAAATACTACCTTTTAGAGACTTTGAAACTATAATGTGAAAAACCTCACCCTCACTGAAGCGATTGAGTGATACATATGTATTCTGTCTTCTGACTTAACAGCAAGCTAATAACAAGAGCAAGATAATTCCCAGTAGTATTACCAAGGCATTGGAGGCAGGGGCAAATTTTGTTGGGGACAGGGAAAGTCTGGTCTGAACTCCTTTCAAATTAAAAACAAAAATTCAACTTGAGAACAAGAAATGTAGGGTTTTGTAGTAAAACTGTGCATATAGCTAAGTTGGGAAAAACACCTACATTCCTCTATTTTTGGGGGAAATATTTGGTTTTATTAGTAAGAGATTTCTAAGAACTCGAGTTTTTCACTGATAGGAAACAGGGTTTTTTTCTGTAATAATTAACTAGTTCCATTTAAAATGTGGGGTTGTTTTTTTAACAGTAAATGTGAACAACCTGTAAAGTTAACGCTCTGTTTTCATAATCATGGTGGGAAGGGTAGGCAGGAAGGAGATATGTCAAACTTCATTGGAGACTGATGTGTCACAGATGGACACTGTCCTCCCCTGTCATTTTTTTGGGTGAAAGGACAGTGTCTGACAGATGAAAAATATTTATCTATCAAGAGTGTGTTTAGCTGATGCATATAATAAGTTACTTAATGCTGTCCCATTATAACCTAAAGGCATCTGGTTTCTAAGGTCTGTCATTTCGCTGCCTGACACCCGGTTCAATCCTGAATGGGTTATACAGGAGCGAGTTTGTAATTTTAAAGTGATATTTTCTCTTGGGATTTGGCTGGGTAGTGTCCCTCCTCCTTCTGACACCATCATTACTGTGTATTTCAGTACCTCTTTGTAAATCTAGAGTCAAATACGCATTAGTACTATTCTTTGTTCTCTACAGATCTCTTACACTAACACACTAATGAACTAGTAACATTCTTAATTTTTAAAATACAGAATTTCAGATTTTGATGGAGAAGGCAGGAATATTCACATTATTTATATTAAGATACCTAGTTTAGATTCTCTGAGTAGCCCTTCATAGTTATTTATCTTTCACCGTTGATTACTCAGGGAATTCAAAGTCAGAATCTGCAAATCACATCTAAGAAGATGGTCTTGAATAGTCATACAGTGTGTATGGAAAATTCAGTGATTGAATGGACAGCCATAAAAATTGAAATGTAGAGACACCATGTGCTCTCTAGTTGTTCTTTTATCCTGTTATTTAATGCTCATCCATGCTTCTGACTGCTGTCAGCACTGCGGACATTTACAGATGGGTTCATGCATCTTTCTTGTTTTCACTTGTCAAAAATAAAGGAGAGATGTTCCAGCCGGGAGCCTGTGCCATGTGTTCCTTATACCTGTAATTAATATAAACTGTTCAGAGCCATCACTGTCATTTGTTGAGTGTATATAATGTAACTCAGCAAAATGTTGCTTGTGTTATAACCCCTTTGTTTTTGTCTTGGTGCAGGTGGAAGAGGGCTGGTGGGAAGGAATACTCAATGGAAAGACTGGCATGTTTCCTTCCAACTTCATAAAGGAACTGTCTGATTCTGATGATGTTGGAATAGCACAGGAAGAGCAAGTGAAGTCAAGTAAGAAAAAAATTATTATTGATGTTCTGTATGTATGTCTGTGTCTTTACCCCATAACACATTGATAGGATAGCACATTCTTATCTCTTGCTTGGAGGCGTTTTTGAATGCTATGTTCTTAATTTATGCTGAAAGGGTCAGCTGATGATGATTAGTGTGTACTTGCAGTGCTACCTGAGCTGCAGTATTGTCAGTGCTCCCTGAGCTCTGTTAAGACTTGCTGAGCCGCAACAGACCTGAAAGAGAGAAGGCAATGATGAATATTGTATTTGTGTTTCAAAAAACTAATTACAAGGGATTTTTTTGGTCTTCAGACGTGGAAAATAACCACACATCTACAACGTGGCTGTGCTTATTTAAACGAGGGACTAAAGTGCCATGCCTTCTGTGACAACTCCAGTAGACTTAAGGATTCATAATTATTGGTGTGGGACATGCGGCACTTTTTCCCTCCAGGTGCTGAGCATGTTACTATCACCTCCGACACCCACTGCCCCAGCAGCCAAGGGGGAAAAGGCCAGAACTGGGACATGGACTTTGTTCTCTCATTTACAGTGGGCCAGTACTGCTGCAGGTGAAAAGCATGTTTGGTAACTAAGTTTGCAATAGTATAAGCATGGTAGTGGGTTGTCCTATTTATAACTGCCCTTGGAGAATAACCTGAGCCAAAAGTGTGCTGTTATATGAAATGGAAGGTTGCTGGTCTTCATGTTTTTTATGTTCTTTGAGCAAATATTCTTGTTGTTTCCTCATTCAGTGCTCAATTCTGAACTTAAGTGAAAAAGAAAAAGTCAACTGTATTTGCATATTTCAGGCTAATCACACAATACTTGCCAAGGTTGTTCTGTTTTCAGCACTGCAGATATCCATTGCTATGTAGCGTTCTTCTGAGATCTCTGAACAAGCAAAAGTTAAAGAACTAGCACATCTTTGTAACCTTATTTCAGCTGAAATTCACTGAAGCCTTTACAGTTCACTCTGTCAGTAAGAGATAGAAAATTATAATACTTCCTTTTTTTCCCTCATTTTTCCATTTAAGGCAAATGTATCATCTTTATTCCATCCCACAGAAATATGATCCTAAAAAAACCTGACTTTTACAATGATGAAACATTTTCATACTGTTTTTGTAAAGGATTACCTGTTCATGTGTGAATGGGCACTGGTGACCCTGTCTTGTGGCCACTGCTGCTAAAGATATTTACATGTAACATTCCTTCAGACTGGACTGAAAATATTTTTAAGTTAATTTGAATGTGATAGAGAGGAAAAAAGGGTATTAGGTGAAGGTTCACGTTTCAGTGAGATTGCAAACTGCTTTCTCTAACCTGTGTATAGTATCATGAATTACGTTAATTGTAAATACAGTGAGTCTTGGAAGAACTAATTGTGTAAATGTAGTTCCAGCTCTGGAGTCTGTAGTGTTGGGTACTGTATAAATTAACAAGGTAGGTGATACTGTTCAGGAAGGAATATCCCAATTTTATCCATATGAATGAATGTTCATTATAAAGTAATGTTTGCTTTATAACAAGCATCCTAAAGTGGCTTTTGACAAAATTTACATTGGAGTGTGGCAAAGCAGCCACAAAGCATTAGCTCTTGATGTCCATTATGGCACATGCTTTCGTCAAACTCCGTTTTGTATGCTGGTTCTTTCTTTCAGTAAACCCAAGGCTGTGATACTTGTATGGAGAATATAGCAGCAACACAGTTATTGTTTTTGTCTCTTTAAATTGAAGGTAACTGTAGTTGAGAGATGGATTTTCTTATTTCTTGTATTTGATTTAATTCTGCAGAGCTGCTTTATGGCTAACAAAGATGATGTGTTATTAGGAGATATTAGATATCCCTATAAAACAGAAGAACATTTTAAACCTCCTGAGAGAGACTGGGACTTTAGGAATTCTGAGATTATTATGGGGATTTTAATGCTTTTTACTTAGTTTTCTTCAAGTAAAACCATTGATTTAAGAATTAAATTCCCTAGGGAGACTTGTGGGAAATATGCATCAACTCAGCTCTTTCTGTATGGTTTATGTAACTGGTACAGGTGTTGCTCTCTAACACATGGTGCTTCATGACGCTCAGTTCAGATACACTGACAATCTGGATTTGAGAATATCCATAATGAGGTTGCAGAAATTTCAGCAAGCTTATACAACTGACTAGGAATGATAATGTCATATCTGTGCTTTTTTTTTGAAAACATAGTAAAATAAAAAATGAAGAAGTATACCCTCAAAGATTTGAGCCTCAGGTTAAGTATTACTGTTGAAGGGCTCTGGGTAATATCTCAAAAGGGTGTATATTCATGCCTCTAGATCAACTCTTCCTGCGTGGATCACAAGACATGACAACACTTTAAACCTACAATAACTCCTTTTTGTTTCTCTGGAAACTTTGAATACAGCTGTTTCACAAAACTTCATAAGGTGAAAACCTTGAATATAAATTCTAGATTATGAAGGTGTGTGAGGTGCTGTACCAGAGCATCAAACTAGAACCTTTTAGAGGTTCAGCTCTTAGAGGAGCCTAGAAAGGGTTGGGATTTGGCTCTGCAATCATGAGCAGCAGCCTTGAACTCTTCAGCCCAGGTTGTAAAATGGATAAGGTGATACTTGGCAGGTTTACTGTGAGACTTGAGAAAACAGCATGGGATATGTGGAGAACGGGCACTGTACAGACACGGGAGTATTTTAAGTTAGTAGTTGACTTTAATGTTTTGGTTAAATTTAGTTAAATTTGATCTTTGAATCACATTTCACTGACTGTCTCTAAAGAGCACTTTTGGAAGGGCAAATGTATTTTTTGTGAACTTGAAGTGGAAGAAATATGGTAGAGAAGAAAAAACCCAAAACTTGGCTTTTAGGAATAAGGTTAATAAAAACACATATTTCTCTGTCCTTCTGTTACAATCTACAGCAGGCCAAATGGGGAGAATGTTGCCTGATTTTATTGGTTTTGTTGTGTCCATGTGAATTTTATGGCAGGTCAGAGTAAATGGCTAGAAGGAATTATCTCTGTTTCTTGTCATGCTCTGCCATCGAGTAACCTCAGAAATTTCTTCAGAGCAAAAATGTCCTATTTTGAAAATGTCTGGAGCTAGTTTTGGAAGTGCCCAAATATTTCTGAATCCTGACAGTGGGACTTAACTTTTCCCCTCATCTTGGAAGGGTTGGGAACCTGTGCCTTCCCTCAAATGGTGGGTGCTCAGCAAGACTGTTACAAGATACAAATATTTGGGGGTTGGTTTGTTTGATTTTGAAGTATTTATCCCAGCTGTAAAGTGACTGCCAGATTTTTTTGTCTACAAAGGCACATTTTGGGATGTAAGTACAGACAGGATCAGGTACTCTGAGAGTAAACAGCAGTTCTTGTTTTTGAAAGCATCCTCTTCAATTAAAGCATTGCTTTTCTTTGACCAACTGTTGCAGTATGAATAGGAAGTATATGCATTATAATTTTATTACTATATTAAATAGATACATGAATTATGAGATTTTCTAGACTTCTTAGAGATCTAGTATTATTTTTAAGACTATTTTCAATACCACATCTCACTACAGCCTGTCGAGATGCAAAAAATTGACATGTAGTCAAATAAATTCTATATGAGATAATCAGAATTTAATATTAAGGAGATTATTTCAGAAAGCATTTAGCACGTTCACAGCAATGTCATGACAGCATTTAAAGGTGGCCTTTTATATCGTGTTGTCTCTTGTATGCATTTGTTCAGGTGTAGCCAGGCCTCATGGTATGTATCAACTAATTTTAGAACCTGTTAGTGATGCCCACTGAGAAGTCATGACTGCTGGAGTGAGAACTGATAATAAACTCATCAGCTGGTGGCTCAGTCAGACAACCTTCTCTACTCTGAGTTCTGAAAACTTTAGAGTCCCATTTTTGTTTCTCTGGCTCTCCCACAGTGTCATGAAACTTAACATACCTTTCTCTTTGCAATGGGTTCATTGTTGTTTGACTGTTTTAATAGTATTCTTTTAATGGTATCTTCTAAAAACAAAGTGGAAAGATGAATTTGTGGCTTTTTTGCTTCATTATTATGTAAAAATGAAGAACATGTGTTATTAATTAAACTACAAGAACAAAACTAAGGAACAGCTTTTTATAAAACATAAATTAATGTAACTTTTTATTTTCTGAAAGTCCAACAGAATGATATGCAGGAGAAAAAAAATACACGTTTTTGATACCAAAATGGGTGTGATTCTCTGTCAGGACAATTCACATACACTGGCTGTTTTGGTGTAAAATTTTACTGAAGACACTCATTTTTGTGATGGTGTACCTAGGGGAGATTGGCAGCAAGCTGGCATTGGTATATTCTTGGGCTTGCCTGGATTCCTCGGGTTTAAAAAAAATCCACCACACAAAACAGCTGGTCAGTCCTTTACCCTCACCTGAATTTCATATCCTAAATATGAGAACATGAGTTATCTCACTAGCAATGAAAAAAAACACCAAAAACCCAAAACAAAACCCCCAAGAAATTAATGGGTTTTGTTATAAAAATGTAATCTTAAATATTAAGATGGGAAGTGGGATTTAGTTTTTGTTGTTCTGCTGTTTCCTCTTTTAATTTTAGTATTTTGGTTCTGTTAATGTGTGACAAGTCACACACCTGAATAAGCTGTTGGCTGAAAAACCGATTTATTCAGGTTTTAGTGTTCTATCCCTTCCACTAAGCATTGCTTAAGACTATGTACAAAAAATGTTCTCCCATGTAGAAAATATTTCTAAAAAGTCATCTTGGAAAGCCACAGTATTTCTGATGCTCACAGGATCCTGGTACATTAGAGAAATGTGAGTATGTCATTGCCCTGTATGGGTACCAGCTGTTCTTGTTGGAGTGCACCACATCTGCATCAGGAATGTCAAGCCACCGTGAGTACTTCATTGCAGTAATAATATTTTTTCAGGGTTCCCCTGTACTCTTTGAGGAGACTGCATAAAACAGACAAATTATTTTATTTCCAAGTCTCACAGCCTGATGGACAACAGAGAAAACCTAAGGAAAATGCATTCTGTTGGACATAGTAAAGAACAGCTTTAGCAAAATCATGAGATTCTTTTATCTGACATACATGCAGTAAGAATGTCTTAACTTCATGTACAATCAGATACTTTTGTTAATATTCTCGTTGTTTTGCTAATGAGGCATTGAAAATGCTAGTGACTGAAAATACAGATTAAAACGTCTTCCTTTCCCTTCTTTTTACCACCATTCGATCTCTTTACCCCCACCCTGCCCCTTCTCCTTTTTTTTCGTCTTTCCTTCTCTTGCCTGCTGTCAGGAAAGTCTGCCTTTGAAGGGACAATTCTGTACAGAGTGGCACCGGCAAAGATTGACAGCTACAGACGTTATAACAGTGAGTGTGTTTCAAAAATCAACAAGCAACAGCTTTAGTCCTCTGTACTTGTTTGATTTATCTACACCTGTAAAATGTGCCACTGCTAGTCACTTATGGCTACTCTACATGCATATATGTCTAAGCTGAAGTCAGTTTGCTGCTGATGAACTGCCTTAATGCAATGAGAATGCACCCATTCCTCCTGCGCATGTGTGTTCTATGTCTGTATAATGTGTGTGTAAGCCCACAGTAAAGCGTGAATTACACCTGGGTGTTTGGATCTCAGCTATGGATTAAGACCATTTAGTCCCATCACTTTTGCCACCTGAAACAAGAAGACTGTTGGTAATAACCACCAATCTTTGAATTAAAAGTCTGTCTGCTCTAAAAATAAAGTTCCCATTGTGATTGTTGAATTCATAAAATATGCTTTGCTTTTCTTAAAGGGCATTGTGGGGTTTGGTTTTGTGGGGGGTTTTGTTGTTCTTTTTTTTAATTTACTGCATGTTCTTCTTTTGGCATTCTGTCTTTGACAGTTATTACTCACAGCATTTTGGCTGATACAATTTTTTCTGCCAAGGAGAGTAAAAGATATAAAGCTATTTTCATTTCCCATTCAGATTTTTGCCTTCTGCGTTTTAGAAGCGCACACGGTCTTTTTCATGTGCTTTTTACTGCCCTGTTAATACAGAAAAGGAGAGGATGGTTGCATCAGATGCAAGACAGAGGAAACAAGGAAGACAGAAATCTGTCCTTCCACCTGCTTCCTCATCAAGAAATCTAGCAGGAAGAGATCCTACTGAGTCACATTTAGTGTGACTAAGTACAGAGTGTTCAGTTCTGTCTTCCGGTGAGCAGGATGTTGTATGGGCTGTGGCGTCTGCTTTTGTCCCACAGAGCTTTCTCTTGAGAAGGTCCAAGCTGTGCTAACCTTCTTCCTTTCTGGGTGGGAGTGTTCGTTCTCCTACCTCTGAGGTCTTATGCCTGGTCACAGCAAATGATGAAGCAGCTGAAGTGGTGTTATTCTATTCTGATATTTGCACTTACACCTCTCTTTTTTAATTTTTTTTTTTTTAACAAAACCTTATGTGGGGTTTTTTGTTTTTTTTTTTTTTAAAAAAGTCCTGTGGATATGTGCAGCTCTGATTATTTCCTCGTAGAGAATTATCTCCCTGTCTACCAGAGTTCATTTTGCAACTCTTCTCAAGCTTCCAACCAAGCTTTTGCTCTGGTTGGAGGAGACCCTGTGGCTGATGGTCTTCAGATTTTTCTGCTGTTTCTCCCTTACAGTCTTCATCACTGCTTGTGGATCACTCAAATTTCATACTTCTTGCAGAGTTCTTAGACCATCATGTTCTCTAATCCACCTATCTGAGGAGTATAATAAGGATTTATGAAGTAAATCTCCAATGTGCTTGACTTGTGACTTTAAGATCAAGCTTCAAATCAGAAGCGGGGGCTGCCTTTGGAGCTTTTAATTTCATAATCTTCCTGGGAATTACCTTTCAAAGTTTTCCAGAAACCTGCTCTCCGTGTCCAGCCCACTTTTCCTTAAGAGCCAAATCACCCCTCCCCTTTTCTCAAGTCATTTAGGGTGAGCGTAAATGAAGTCAGGAAGAATCAGTCACCTTTCCAGTTGTACTAGAGCTGTGCATTTAGTTCTCCTTTTAAATCACACCAGCCCATGTTTGTGCCATGTCATAGAAAATAAGTTTCATCAAATTGATTTTGGAGTGCAGGATTGGATAGGTGTCTGCAGGAATACTTGGTAATAGGTGTCTGCAGGAATACTTGAAAACCAGCTGCAAGAAGACAGCTTAACCCACACTGTCTCACATTGCTCTGGGCACACACCCATCTAAACTTTGTTTATAAAGCTGATGAAAGATGTCTGCTTTAATACTACCTCTCTTGGCATTTGGTTGAGACTTGCATGTTTTTTCATGCTGCAGGGGTATGTTGCTTTTTCCATAGAACTGCATCTTAGAAGGCCAGCTATCCAGCTGCACTCGTGGCCTGTTTGTTGCTTACAGGGTTGGAACAGGGACTGAGGAGTGGGTGATACACAAAATCAGGTAATCTGGGGAAGTTTTAAACAAAACAAGAGTTGGCACTGTTGTTGCTATAAGAGATGTTCTCTCCTAAACTAACATAAAAAAGGAGGGTTTCTTATCCTTCCTGCTCTGTCTATTGACAGCTCACTTCCTGCATACTCACTGTGTTCTTCCTGAGCAGACTGACTGACTGTGGCCAGGTCCTTTCATCTCCTCTCTGATTTGTGGTCCATAATTTAGGCAAATATCCATGTGCTTACATCTCCAGTGAAAACCATTTGGAGACACTCTACATTTAGGGATGTCTGTTTAGAACAACCCATAGCTGCTCCAACTTCAGCTTTCTGATTTCTCTGTAGTAAATTAAGCTCAAGTCAGTTCATAACTTTAGATTAGTTGTGCCTAAAGGGTGCTTGAATTTGCCTGTATGACATTGCATGAAGTGTTGCTCAACTTTCCAATCAAGCTTAGAGCTTTTACTTTACAAACACATGCTTAGTGCTAAATACATTTATTTTGAAAGCCATTTCCCAACTGTTCCATTTAAAAGAAATTCTCTTACTTTACCAAGGCCTATAATAGCTGTTGAGTTGGTGCGTAGCTGCTCCTAGAGAGAGATACCTTCCACTGAAATGTGCAAGATTGTCTGCTGTATAAACACCTGGCCTTGCCTTCATATGCTGACATGGCTTTTTTGGTCATTAGGTATGGCAGGCTCTGCTCAGCAACAATTCAGCTCCTTTGGCATTCTGCTCGTCAGCCTGCTGTCAGAAAATCTTTGCTGCTGCGTTTGCTGGGTGAAGAGTGACACGCAGCAACAGAAACTGACTTACTTGTCATTTTGTTGATCACAGCCCTCTTTTTCTCTCATCCTGCAATTTTCTTGCACCTCCACAAAAAACGCATCTTGGATTTCTAATTTTTTTAATTTTTACTGATTTAGTTTCTCTTTCTTGCTTCGCTTTCTTTTTCTTCAAAGATGCAATAACTGAGGAACAGTGCAGATAAAATGCTTGATTTGACAAATATTTGCCTCTCTTTCCTTATATGTGGATCCACAATGCTGTCAGTAATAGATATTAGATATAATGGAAGAAGATGAGACAGGATCGTTGAAACAAATATTCGTGAGTAACCTTAATTGTGTTTTGTGTTTTCTTTTGCTCCACCACTTTTTTTTCCACTTTTTTTTTACCCTCCCCTTAATCCTTGCAGAAATATGGTTGGTCAGTTTTCTGATAGATCAATGTGGTTGATGTATTTATGATGTTATAAACCCCATTTGGGAGTGTCTGAATGTGAGCAAAGTTAAATGAGAAACCCAAATGTGGATTTTAACAATTCTGAAAAGAAGACAGTTATAATTTTGTGTTCCACCTCAGCTTATTACAACTTGCTTGCAAAGAGCATATATAAAATGCATGGCTCCTACAATGAAAAATAACATCTGAGAAAGAACAATGATAAAATTGAGTGAGGGGAACCTCTATGATTAAAAATAAGCATCCTGTTTTCTGGAAAATGAATGTACAGATGGGCAAGTGTTTGGGGGTGGGGTGTGAAAGAATTATGTTGACTGGGGTGAAACACATGAAATCCTTCTGTTGATTCAGACTCCCACTACCAAGTGACTTTCCATGAGTGTCAAAAAAGACCTGTGTTTGGTGAGTGGCAGGTAAAGAATCCTTTCACGTGTAGTAACATGTTCCTGCACTGAATGAGGGTGGTGGAAAAAGCAGTTCCAAAATGAAGAGGGCAATGGTACAGTTGCAGAGCTCCTGAATGAGTGGCTGTTTCTATTCGCTCTTGCAGTACTCGGGGAAGTGGCTGGGGGTGAGGTGAAGGCACCACCGTCCCTCCTGATGGCTCTGTGTTCACGCTGCACAAGATGCTTGCGCTGCCTTGCCCTAGTGCATGCTGCTCCTGCGGTGCTGGACACCACTCCCCTTTTCCCTGCATGAATACCTGTGCAAGCATAGAAGTCTTGGGGCTGTTTCCTGTGTGGCAAGTACTGTTGTGCAAAGGAAAATGAACACGCTGAAAGCAAATGACAAATTGTTTAGCTGACACAGTTATGTTTTTCCAAGGAATGTGACTGAGAATAACAAATAATCACTAATACTGAGATAGTCTGCCTCAGCCATTTGTACATGTATAACCACTCTTGAAGCATAAATTTGCTTTTTGAAAATGTGAATGTGTTAACCTTTAAACTTCTAAGAATCACCATGTCTTTCTTCTACAGTAATGTTTAAAATCCAATTTCGTTTTCTGGTTTTGCTTTTGTAATGGCACTGGAATGTTGTTGGGGATGGCTTCAATGAAATACAGGACTTTGACAGAAAGCAAGCTCAAGACAAATATGTCATAGGCTGTGGGTACTTGTTCTGTCTTTGCCAGTATATGTGGAAAAGGAAGGACAGTTCCTGTCTCATCTACTGCAATTACCATGTATAACTTCACCACTTTTGTCATTCAGATTTGTCACCCGGGTGTTTCATGCTATCATTCTCTAAATAGAAGGAAAGGACATATTTCCCCTTGCCTTCTTTCTCTTCCATAAAAGACAAAAAACCCAATAAGCTTCATTTACAAAGTTCTTTGTTCTATTAAACACAGTTGACAGTGTTTCTCTTTGGCTGCCAGACCAAATCAGGAGATCCATTTCATTGTCTCAGGTGTGCCTCTGAACAGCTGACCTTTCCATGGCTTAACAGAGCAAGCCTGAGATGTGCTTAGGGGGGAGAGCATCCTTGGCTTATACTTTGTCAAAGTGGTCTATCCTGGTCTGTTTGCCCAGGGCCATAAATTGTTGCTGGAGAGAACAATCCAGAATAAAGAACAAAAACTGACAAATAATAGCTCAAAATAGAAAACTCTGTAAACTTTCAATGGATTCCCCATTTTTTCCCTGCCATTTAAAGCTATTTAGAAACACTTTGTTTCCTGCTTTGAATGGAGTTAATTTTATCGCAGCTGTTTATTTTTGTTTTAACAGCTTTAGTTTACATGGCCCTTTATCATCCCTAACTATCTTTCTGATTTAGAATCTTGGTTTGATGCCAGCACAGCTCTGAGAGGCTGTTGGTGAATTACGTCTGATGTTGCGGTCTCTTTTTAATCCCTCTTTGAGCTAATCTGTTTTGGTACATTTCAGAATGTTGCTCTCAAAAGACCTTTAACTGCTATAGCAGGAGTGTGGTGTGTTTGAAATGTCTTGAGAAAACTAATGTCTCTTAGATACCCATAGAGGAAAACATGTGTGTGAAGTGCGAAATTCCTCCAGACAGCGTTGAGAGAATTTAATTTTCATGAATACTAAATTAGCTTGCATTTGTAAGGAGCATGAATCAACAAAGAATCAGAGCTCTAAGCATTTTTAAATAGCCGTATGTCAGTAGTCCCTTGTCTTATCCCAGCCAAAAGTTGGGAACAGTTGGCCCCTGGGAATTTTAACTTCTTGCTGGTGATGCTGCCCTTGTTCAGACTTCGAGGACCCTGCTAGAAAAGTGCACCCACCACTGAGATTTGAGCTCTACCTTGTGGTGCTACAGATGATTCAGCAACAGTAAATCTAGGTAACAGTGTCTTTGCTTACAGAGCCAGAAGTGGGAAGTGATACCCCCGAAAGATTTATGTCCTGAGAAATATTAAAGATCTGAAAAATTTTCCTGTTGTTAAGACTGACGTGATAGAAGGCACCTTAGTGAGCATCTTATCGATGCTGTGTTCTGAGCTTGTCAGCTCTGCAAATGCTCACAGAGAGGTGACATTCTAGAGAAGTTGCTGTTAAAAAAAAAAAAAAGTAATAAAAAATAGTCAGAGGCCTGACTATTGTAGCTTTTATCCTCTACTGGCTGCATTTGAAGTATTGAATAACTGGGCTTTCAAGAAAAACGAGCTCAGTGTTCCTGAGGGCAGCAGTTTGCTGAGCTGCTGGCCCTGCCTTGGTGCTCAGGTCCATCACTGTGGCTGGGCCTGGTCAGCAGCAGCAGAGGAGAGTCACAACTGAAGTGCTCCCCAGTTTTTAATGTTCACTTAGCAACCCGACTGTCCTGCTTGCTGTAGCTCTTAATGAAGAAAAGTTCATATTTAAAATCCATAATCTGACAGTCTGTGTCACTCAGGTTCCTGCTTAGATCCCGTCTGTATCCGTGGGCTAGAGTTGCCTTTTGGACAAACTGTCTATCCAGCTGTGTTCTCCTACTAAGTTCTCTGCAGTAGTGGCAAAGAAGTCCACCAGAAGCTGACAAAAAAAAAAGACTGTGACTGGAAGAGGGATGTTTTTCTGTTCTTAAGAGGAGAGATCATGTGAGGTATCAGCCATCCCTTCCTTGCACAGGTAGGGCTGCTGCACTTGGCAGGACCGCACTGAGAGAATTAATAACATATGTATGCTGAGATCTCTCTCTCTCTCTCTATATATATACCCCTATATATAAGGGGACAATCAGTGAAAAAAATAAATGAGAAGAGAATCTTTCAGGCAGGGATGAACAGAACGTTGCAAATCCTTTCTTGCAAGTTCTTTATCTGTACAAATCTGAGGTGTGTATCTCATGGTCTTTGTGAGGAAGGTAAGAGAGCCTCCTTAGCATGTCTTTATTAGTAAGAGCATGGTAGGTTATTTTCTGCAGGACTGTTACGTACTTAAGTACTGCATTATTCTTTCTTAATGTTACTGCAGATTTTATCTGATTTGTTCTCACTTGCCACTCCATATAGTTCTCCTCTGCTTTCACCTTTGCCTCTAGATCTCAGCCATGTTGGGATAAGAGCAGGAGCAGACCAGTTCTTGTAAAAAGCCAGGGCTTTTATTCTTACTGATGTATTTATACACAGTAGTCCTCAGTCTATGTCAGTCAAAAAATAATAAATCAGGTCATTTTCTTAGTTGATCAGCAAGAGCTCTTTTAACTTTTAAGGAGCTTTCTGTCTGACCACTCGTATGCAGTTTCATTTGGACAGGCCTCACTTCAGCCCATTTTGTCCTCATTAAAAAAAATCCAACAAAACCAGTGCTGTTACTTCCTTTCTTGCTTTCATTATGAGGACTTTATACTGAGACAGAGCTCTGTGACAGCATAGAGAATGAAATGACTCTTGGACTGTCATCAAGCACAGATGGGTGATGCTTGAGAAATCTGGTTTAAGCCTGAGGTGAGGCTTCTGATACAAGGTGTGATGTCTCATCGCAGAAGAATGGTCATAAAAGCTGAAGATGCCATAATGAAAAACAAGTGATGACCCAGAAAGAAACAAAAGCTTTATTCTTATTAGAGCCCCTTGAGGTTTTTGGTCTTTCTTTCATGCAGACTTCAAAGATCTGGAAGTCCATGTGAGACCTGTTGAGTAATTTTCCTAACTACTTCCATATTTTAATTCCATCCACTGGCCAAGGTCCAGATCCTATTCTCCCACAATTAGGGATGCAGAAAACCCGTTATAATTACCTATTGTAAAGATAGCTTTTCTGTTCATTTCATGAAGTGGCTAAGAGCAGTTAGGGATTCTGTCAGATACATGTGGAGGGAGGTCTTAGCACTGCTCCTTTCCTCCATCACACAGCAGTTCAAGGGGATTTTGGGAAGGATGACAGAAGGAATCTTTTCCAGAGGGTAATTTTGCTATTCTGTATCAATATCTTTTGTTCAGCAAAAAGAGGATGATCACTGTGATTTGTTTTTTTTTTGAGTTGCAGATGTTTTATATTCACAAAAAATAATTTGCAACTCCATATAGTTAATTGCTGACCATTCTCTTTGCACTTAGAGGCGGTAAAAGAAAACTGGTTCTAGCCCTTGTCTCAGCCAGGGCCCCAGTCACTGATACTTTGCCAAGCTGAGGAAGGTCCAGCTAGTAGAATGTACCGCTTCAGCTACTGCCCAAGTCACAGCAAGGTGAGGGAGTGAGAAGAGGGCAGTGACTTTGCCACGCTGCTCAAAGGGATTTATACTTCTCTGGCTTAATTTCCCCTTGGATCTCTGAGTGCTTTTGCTGGAAACATTTTGGAAGGGCTCTGCTGTGGATAACCACACCCCTGCTGCCAACCACAACACACAACAGGATCGCAGTAAATGCTTGAATTCCCTGGTTCCTGCTTTTCTGAGGTCTGGAAGAGAAGTAGTGCACTGAATTTACTACTGATGGCAGCCATACCATTCTAACTACCATAATAAATAAGTGAAACCAGATTTTAAGTTTTCACCCAGGCTCTTCTTCAAAAAATAGAAACATTCAAGTGAAGATATCAAGACTTTTGCACATTTAAGAAAATAACTGTAATATAATTATTTAATATTGATTTAGATTCCAATCCTGCACAACTTAGGGAACAAATAACTTGTTCAGTGGTATCTAAATTGAAGGTCTGAAGAAACGGAAATGTTACTGATGTTCAACAGTTAGATGTGGCAGCTACTCAGGAGGCCAGAGGGCCAAAACATTTTGCTTAGCCTTTAGTCTTTCTGTTTGTTTCTAACTGGGAGCTTTTTCTAATTCTGCATTTATACTCCTTTCATGTTTCAGATACAGAAAAATCTCAGGGCAGCATAAGATGACTTTTCTGCTTTTAGCTAAACGTCCTGGTCCGACACCTAATTCCTGATTTCATTTGCTAGCAGCACCCCTGTGTTGAAATCCATTTAACACATGAGCCTCTTGTGTCCTGGATCATGAAGTTGTACCTGTAGGCCTTAGGACTTGCACTGTGGTTCATCTGTACTCACGGCCTTTTATGATGCAAATGTGTTGTGATTGTTTTGTGGGACTTGATAGAAAAATAGTTAAGACGATAAGGTTGCTTGAAATTCTTCTCTCTTTGACTTGCAAAATCCACATCTGTGACACCATGAATGGTTGTGAGAGGAATGTGAGGATTCGAGCTTCGTATTATTAGGTAGAATTAGTGCTGTAGGAGCAGCAATTGCGGTGTTTTTCCTGGAAACATAGTTAACTCAATCTGTAATGTCAGGAGGCAGATTTAAATGGTCTGGGGGAGGAAAATTCAGTGGGTCTCTTTTGCTGCCTGTTGTCTGTTTGGCCTGATGCTGCACTCTTGTAAAGTGGCTGAGACATCACCTTATTGCATCTGTGGCCTCTGCTATACAAGCAGCAGATATTTTCAGATAAGTGCAGATAAATTTTCCTGTTCACTGAGAGAAGTAATGCAAATCAGAGTGTCAGTTTTGATTTGTTATATTCCTAGAGGATACTGTGCATGGGTGCTTTCCTTATGAGGCTGTCTATGCTGCAGATAGGTTTAATTTTCAGCGGGGAAGGTATTATGCATCTTATTTGATTGCAAATTTGTTTGAACAGCTTTCAGCTTTATATTTCCTAGTTAGGTAACGTAGCTTTAGATATACTAATTGCATAATTGGCTTGAGTCACACAGATTTAAGGTACAATGCGCCTGGTCTGACTGCTTGTTAGCTGTTAGTGGCTTTGTACAATAGGTGCCCTACAACTGAGTTTAACGCTTTCTTTTATTGAGTTCTCTAGCAAATAATTTTTGTCTGAAGAATGATTTTCTTGGTACTCAAGGAATGACGGTCCGCATTCCTGAAGTTCTGGTGCTGGAGTATGCGTGTTTTGTGGATTGGTGTAATTCCTAGCTGGTACACCAATGTGCTGAAATAAGTGATTTTTAAAACTCAAAAATGAGTGCATGGCACCAAGAGCATCTTCTCTACCTGTTTCTTGTGGTTTCATTTTCCGCTATAGAATGGTGGGAGGGATCATTTTCCGTGCACGGTCTGATAATAGTGAGCTTCACACCTAAGATTCCTTCTTTCCTCCCTCCATGTCACAGGCCTAAAAGATGCTACAGGCTCTGAGAGTGATGGTGGTGACTCTTGCAGTACAAAGTCGGAAGGAGCTAATGGAGGCACGACAATTCAACCCAAGAAGGTCAAAGGTGTTGGCTTTGGAGATATCTTCAAAGACAAACCCATTAAGCTACGACCAAGGTCAATAGAAGTTGAAAATGACTTTCTCCCAGTAGATAAGGTACGTGTCATTTCTTAATTCTCTCTTGGTGTTGGTTTAAAGAAGTTTTAATTTGAAAGTTCTAAATTCTGTCACTGGCCAAAACTTGAAGCTTTATGGTCATTATTTCCTAATCTTTCTGTAGAAAAGATTCTGCTTTTTGTTTTCCTTTTGCCTCACAACAGAAAGTGAATTCCAGTGACTTTAGCTGCCTGCTAAAATAAAAAATAAAATTAAAAATTGCTCAATCTAAGGTATGGAAACAAACAGAAAAGTGCATGGTTACCTAATGAATTAACAACTAAAGACAAATCTGTGAAATTGTTCCTTGAAGTGAACTGTAGGAGTTGCACAGAGTTACTGATATGCTGAGAAGTGTTAGGAGGCTTCCACAGCCTCGAGTTCTGCTGTGGCATAGTTACATGATGCATTTTCTTTGCCTCCATGGTGATTTTTTGAAGCTCCTATACAGCTGCTGTTGCTCTCTGCTGTGGCAACTTCTCACCTTTCAAGTCATGCTTGTCCAGTTGTCCGTAGAACCAGGCACTACAGGAATTACCTTTTTTCAGCCTGCAAGCTTTGGGTTTGCTTCAGCCTAGATCATTTCAGTGATCTGATTTATAGGACAATGTCTACCCCCATATGCACCCTGAGTTACAGCAGTACAAGAGAAGGGGAGGTCCTGCAGAGCCATGGTGGAAACTTCTTAAGTCAATTATGCTGAGGGAGATTTGGTTAATATTTTGCAGGAGACCATTTTTCAGTCTGTGTAAGGAGGGTAGTGAAGAGCTGGGATAATCTAAATAAAGGAAAAACCTAGACTGTATTACTCCTTGACCATTGGCAACTTCTTCAAAGCCTGCATGGCATCCTGCTTGCCTTCTGTTTCTGGGTGGAAAGTTCTGGTTTTGGCTTTGTTAATGTGCAAGGAGCAGCTGAACTGTATTCCAGTGGCACCTCATCAAAGAAGTCCCCCTGAAATATGACAGAGACAGGTCAGGTCCACTGAGTGTAGCTACTGAACCTCCCTCCTACCACAGGTTCAGGGAGTGGGGTAGGGAACAGGGAAGTGAGATTTGATGCAGCCATCAAGGTGTCTTTCTGCAGCATGGTTTGTTTGTGACTGACACCCTTACAGTGCTTAAGGTGCAATTGGGCTTTATGACAACTTGCAAGTGTGCAAGAATTTTACTAGAACGTGAACATAGTTAATAAAAGGTTGCTTGTTACTATTTTTAACCCATTTTGGAGGACATTTGGGTTTGTAATTTGATGGCTGCTTGTGATACTGTACTTACAACAAGTATTTTCTTCTAAGTCCTGTGTAAGCAAAATTGCTTTGTAGATAGGAAACACCTCATAGCAGGCAGACTTAAATTCATGCATGGCTGTACTTAAGCCTTTTTTTTTCCTTGGGACTGAAAAAAGTCTTGTAGCTTCAGCAAATGTGTGTTTTAATAATGCAGTTCTACAAGAGGTGAGCAGTTTCAAATGATTAATTCCCCACATGTAGAAATGCAAACAAAATATGCAGTGCACGAAGAAACTCACCTAAAATAAACATACTATTGCAATTTACATTATAATAGTATTTATAATGGTGTGTAACATAGGCATTCGCTTGTAAGGCATTGACCATAATTCAAGTGTTGCACTAACTTCAGTTCTTCTAAGTCTGCTATAAGCAGATTAGAATTTACAAATTATAAAGCCCTGTTAATGTCACATGAAAAATTTCTTGTGTTGCAGTTTGCTGTAATGTAGTTATCTCTACAGTAGTGATTGTAAATGGGAACTGATTAAAATAAATTACATATCCCCTGAACTCCGGAGTCTTTTGTTTTCATGTGAAGTGTTTGCAAAGTGCTTATGAAGGGGCCTTCATTTCTTGAAGGAAAGTCTTACTCCATTTTATAATAATGGGAAGCCTTACTTTTCTTCTTTTTTTTTTCTTTTCCCCACAAACAACAAATAGGTTTGCTACCCAGCCAAAAAGTGAATATAGAATTTTTAGGAAACATAAAAAAAATATTCACCCTACCCACAGAACTTCCTTCCTGTGCCTTCAGGTTTCTCCTACAGTTGGCATGGTTAGCAGAAAATAAGGCTTCATTCTGTTCTTTGTGTTTCACATGTAGATAAGTAACACCAACCCTTTGCTGTTGTTGCTTTTGTCCTGTCTAGGGTTAAGTTAACCTTTGAGGGGTGCCATTGAGAGACTTCAGCACTGTGGTCTTTGGCTACTGACAGCACCCAAACACAAGTCAGTGACACAACAGTCTGTTAGGACTGCAGACCATGAACCTCCCCAAATACTTCTCTCCTGGCTGCAAGAAATTCCTTTTCTGTTCTTTTCTGTTCAGTGCTGTCTGGGAGGGAATGCTGCATTAAGTTTGCCATTTCACGCAAGGTCGTATTTAACTTGAGGGCTCTGCATATTGGCTCAAAAGTGTTGCAATGCTTCATGCTGCATGCCAAATTGGGACATCTTTTTCTCTAGAAACGTAGTTTTTAAAGGGGTCTTTGCCCTGGTATGAATTTTGCTTATTTTCAAGTAGCCTCAGTTTTTCAATAACTTGGAATCTTTTGAAGAAGTAGAACCAATGCTTTCCTCAATTCCTTTCTTACTTTTCTTAAAGTTCTTTCTGAAGTTTGGAGACCCTAACACTTTCTGTTGCTTCCTCTTGATACGGTGAAATATTACTGTAATGATATGGTTACCTTTTTGATTTGAAATATTTCCTAACAATTACTGTTGTTTAAAAACCATCAATAAATTACTTGTGAGGATTTGAAAACGTGGGATTATTTATACCATGATAATTCCTATGGAAAATGTCAGTCCCATTTACAGAAGAATCAGCAGGGTCTTATTTTGTTGGTGTTACCACTTCATATTCTAATATGTTTTCAGTTTTATGAATCATAAATTTAGATCACATTTCACACAGAATTACTGCAGTGTTAAGGAGGCTTTTACACAAATATTGGCAGGAACATGAGGGCAGAAAGGTCTGCTACCAGTTGAGCAGGAGCAGGTGCCTTTAGTCTCTCCTGTAAATCATCAGGCAGTTTGGTGTAGTTCAAGTGTTTGCCCAGTGGTAACTAATGTAGGATATAGTGGCCCTTGTCTTTCAGGGTGATCAATAAACTCTCAATAGAAGGCAAAACTGAGGAATTGCATGAAACCCCATTGGTTTTATTGGTGTGCAGAATGAATTGCTTAGTTGTGCTTTGTTCTAAAAATCGCAGAAGAGATTATCCCAGGGAAATTAATGCTGCAGTTGTGTGAGTTTAATTTGAGCAGTGCCATTAGACCTCTGGTATTTTAGAAAAAGGGAAGAATCAAATATTTATGCTTTGTAGTCCATTTCATTCCCTGTTTGTGCTGATGAGTTGACCACTGGGCATGTATAACTAGAATCAAATTCCTGAGGCTTGGCTCTGTCAAATTTCCACTAATGATAGATGTAAGTGAGCTGTTTTACAGTGCTGCATGTGATTGAAGACACAGCCTGCCTACAGACGAATTTTTAAAAGAAATGCACTATCCATATAGATATGTTGTGTCTACTCAGAAAATTCAGTGTAACACTCTTAAAGTAGTACAAGGTTTATGGTCAAATAGAAATGCGTGTTTTGCATGTCTTCCTTCTGCTCATACAGCTTCCAGATACTTAAACAAGTGCTTACGCTTATTTTTTTTTTCCATTTTAAGTTTTTAGTAGCTTATCTAAAACTTCTGTTTCTAGGTTGGACTTCCTTCCAATATGATCTGTGTGTGCTTCTTTTGTTCTAACAAGCTATCACTTTTTCCTCTCCTGTATCTAAGAATAAATCTCTACAAGTACAGGAAAATTAATTCAACCAGTGGTACATTCCATAGTCTCAATTAACTGGATCGAGTTGGTTCATGAGTTGAGGTTTCAGCTTGAAAATGCTGAAATAATGTAATAGGTGAATGTAAAATACAAAGTCTTCAAAAACTAATTTTGTCTTTCTGAAAACTGCCCTTACGTTAGAAGAGACTAGTGAGGGGTTTTTTTACATTTTCCATTTGAGATGTATTTGTAACTTTTTTCAAGCATGGCTGTCATAGTTGGCTAGCAGTGGTGAGTTGAGCAGAGCTAAATTTCATGAACAGCCTCTGATGAGGTCACAGTACTGTTTGCCAAAACTCAATGTAAATTATATACTTAGCCGTCAAACTGGGGAGCATTGCAGCCACTGTAATTATTTAATATAAAGGGGGAGGCTGTTATGGCTCTAGATTCAGCAACTTGTAAGGTCTAGTTAACTGGTGTTTAGGGATCCTTACTGCAAAACTGAATTTATACCGAAATTTTCATTTTTACCTGTATTCAATATGCTTAGAAGAGGAGAAATGGAGAAGAAATAAGGGAAGTAGACACAAGGGCTGTAAGGGCTGGAAGCTCCTGTCAATTATTAAGTCTACCTGTCCTATGTAATAAGAGAAATTTGTAAGCTCTTGAGACTGAGTGCCTTCAAGGTCTGAGTTTCTATTTTGAGCTGGCGAGCTGGGGACCAGGGAACTGCTGTGAAGGCATTGGGCTGACAGTCTGTCTTTGCCACACCTGTTCTGTCAGTTCCTGCCTGGTTCCTTTTAGAAAACATTTTTACCCCTAAATTTTCAGTTGTTTAAAGATAAGTCTTTGAGAGACACAAGCTGGAGGCTCCTCCTGGTGTTCCTAAGCTGGCGGATGATGTGCCCAAGCTGTGGGCAAGGCTGTCTGCGCTTGCCTCTCGCTGCTGCCTTTGCCCCTCCGATGCCTTTGGAGGTGTTTGTTCCCCTCACAGAAATGTTGAAGCCAGTTTTCAAAATCCTGAGGTACCGAAAAAATGTGTGCAAGTGAAGCCACCTGGTACTGAATACAAATGCTCTTTAGAAACCCCTGCTGAGGCACAGAGAGTGCGATGGGAGCACCCACCGAGTGTGTGTAGCACTTTGCACTTGAAAGCACAGGTTTTCTGGCATTCGTTTATTCAGACACCACATCAGCAGTCTGTCAAATTCTGTGTAGGAACACGGGCAGCACTCATCTCTTCCAGCAACATTCATGTTTCTCTTTGAAGTCTCTGTCAGCTACAGTCGGGCATCCCTTTCCTAACCATTTATTCTGGTGCCACCTTGTGAGGAAAGCTACAGGGGAGGAAGGACCCTGACCCCTTCTGGAGTTGTGCTGAGAGGCTGCCCTGCAGTGAGGTCTCACTCCTGTGCTGGTGTCACTTCCCATTCCTTGAATTCAGTGTGGAAACAGGATTTATGTGTTTCTTTCACTACGTGGAAAAAATAGTACGGGCTTACAAATGGTGGCTAATGCTCATGAGGTGGCGTGGACATTATAAGTAAACACCTTAGAAGATTTATCACCCTATTCTAGAGGAATAAGAAAGAACGGTAGGGGAAATAAGGTGAAAGGAAGGACAGTCGAAAAGCAGCTTGCTGCCCCATTTTGGGGAGACTAACTCAAAGCAGGCCCTGGCACCAAGGGAATAGATTGGGAAATGCAAAATTAGGTTTAAAGAGAGGAATAAATTTAATAACCTTGACTGGCAGTGACTCGCTGAGTCACTGAACTGTGCAACATGAGTGAAGAGTGACTGCTAATCTCCTGTTCTACTTCCTGCCCTTCCCTGCTATCCCATTAGATATCTGTGCTTTCATGTTCTCTCAGTTGGGTTTCTAAAATATTCAGTCTGCCTGAACAGAGTTGTCCAGGTATTGGTGACATGGTTCAGCTTGCACATCAGTCTGCACTAGCAGTTTTTGGCAGAGGAAGGTACCCACACACTCGTTTGTGCTGCTTGTGATGTTTTATTTGGCTTTTGTTTTTTAAAAGCAGTTTTTGGAGTCTAAATAAATGCAAGTTAGTTGCTGTCCATGACACACGACTTTGCATGTATATAGTTGGGCTTTATTCAGAAAAGATTTGTCAATATGAAAGAAACACATAAAGCATATGCATGAAAACATTTTCAGCTTATGTTCCTTGAACTACTTGAAGAACATCTTAAAATAGAAGCAGAGTACTGTAAGAAGTACTGATAGTACTCGCAGTTATTCCTAAAAGCAGCGTGGAAAATCTGGTCTGTTCTCCCGGGGCACAGCCCTGGGCTTCTGCCAGAATGCGTTCTTCTGGAGGAGTGCTCTCTGAGAGGGAATACTCCTGGTATTTCAGTCATGGTTTTGATTAGGAAATCTTAGGATGCTCCAGTCAGAAAAACAGGATGTGTAGGTTTAAGCTAATGCAATTTTATTTCATAATAGGATGACAATAAAAGTATATATGTTGTAAGTTTCTCTGGATCCAGCTGGTGATCATTAGCTTGTAAATCCCTGAATTTCAGTTGACTCTCTACCATTACCAGGCCTTTTAGCCCAACAGGCATTTTAAAAGAAGAATCGTTAAAAACCCCAAAATGTGCTTAAATAGCTTAAAATGGAACTGATTTCCTGAGTTCCAGAGATACTTGATGAAGGCATAAACTGTATTTCCAGGAAAGTTAGTCTCATTTTTCAACTTCAGTACAGAGAAAATGCTTCAGAAAGTAACAGTACTGATGTGCAACCTGTCTGACGAGCTTCAAGAGAACTGGTTCCTGAACCAATATGCTATGTCTGTTAATAGCAACAAATTCTACCTCAATAAAATTAATTTATATTAAAATATTTAAATTAGTGTAATGAAGACTTAAGGAATAAACAGTTTTACGAACTGTGTCATAGTGTTTCTAAATAAAATTAATTTTTCTTTCTTGCCCCACTTGGATTTTGTTAGATAATATAACTGATTTTTATGTGCTGCATCTGATTTGTTAAGTTTTATAACTTTGACAAGATTATAATAAAATTATAATGAAATAACTTCTGATATTCTTAGCGCACATGAACTTTGAAAATGAAATAAGAAATACAGTTATGCAAAATAAACCCAAAACCCCACCTGACTTTGAAAATTACATAAGTAAAAGAGCTGATGAATATAAACCAAACTGAATATAACCTGTAAAGTGAAATCTATGCACTCATCTTTTGGTGCCTATTTAACTTTATTAGCCTGTGTAATTTTTATGAAATGTTTTCTTTCTTTATATTTTCCCTAGTTGAGGATTGCTTTTTAGAATTCATGCCTGATTGTAGTACTTACATTTTTATATACTCATGAACTGTATAAACGTTACAGATTATTCTCTTCTCTTAAAGCAAATGCCAATAACTGCTTGTTTTCTGGAAATTAAATATATGATGTATTATAATATAACTTTGAGGTAATTTGTGATTGGAAAATAGAAATCTTAAGGAAAAAGACTGTAGGCTCAGTAGGACATCAGACTTTGCTCTGAATTACTCCTGAACCTGTCCCACAGCATCATGCAGAGGCACAGGGAGTGGTGCTGCAATAGATGTTGCCTTTCCTGTGAGCCATCATCATTTGCTCATTTCCATTCTTTCAAATATCCTGATATTTTTTCTGGGTATTTGTACTTGCAGTGATGGTCCTACTCAGATCAGCTTCCCTTTGCTTTCATTATATGGCCAAAAGGGATCTTGGAGATCATGTAACCCAAACCTCTCAACTTGTCTAGGACTGAGTATATATAAATAATCCCGGAGGGATTGCTGGTTTCTAAAAAAGCATTCCATAAAGAAAATGGTTGTATCCTCATATTTACTGTTGTAGGAGAAAATACATTGTAATAGCCTGGCTCTGCAAAAGAACTTTTTTCTTGGGGTTGTTTTTGTTGCTGTTGGGGGGTGTTTGTTTTCTTCCTTGGGGTGGTTGGTGATGGTGGGGGGGGGGGCTCGGGTTTTTTTTGGTGGTGGTGGTTTAGCTTTGGATTTTGTTTTGCTTTTGTGTTTTGTTTTATTTTATTTTTTTGTAGGAACCATTTTGAAAAATTTAATCTCCTCCCTTTTGCAGTCTGTCACGTCTTTCCTTACACAGTTTCTTAAAACTAGAGAGAACCTATTTTTGTTTGCTCTTGAATGTGTAAATTCAGAGACTTTTTTCTTGCCTCATTATTGCGTTGGCACTGCTGTAAGAATGCCTCTGTAGAGAGTGGGCTCTGTGTCTCTGGGGTATGCATTGAATATGCCTAAATATGTCCATAGTAGATGTGTTTGTGTGTAAATACTTGCTCAGTAGTTGTAAAGTCAAATGGGAGTGAGTGCGTATAGTATCTTGTGGCTTGCTGAAGTATAAATCTTTAATTTCTTCCAAATATTCTGTGTCTTTCCCTCTCCTGACCTTATTCAGCTGTTTTAAAGTTGAATGTTTATAGGGAGGCAGTATTAAGAATTTATACGATCCTAATGGAACAGAGCATCATCTTAATGATATTTCAGTTTCTTGATCATCTTTCTTTAAAAACAAAGGCTAAAACAGACATAAATTACATGAAATTTCAACCTTTTTTTTTTCCCCAGAGAGACCAATACACTCAGAATTTGCCATAAGCTCATTTGCCTATAGAGTTATTTGCAAAACTTTCTGCCTGAGCTGTTCAGAAAAGGTCTGTAAATTGTCGCTCACATCCTTGCTTTTCCTAGCTGTTGCTCTCGAGAAGTCAGGAGAGTCTAAGCTGGCTTGGGAAAGGAGAGGAAACTTCTTGCTGTGAGTGAGCAGAGGTAGGAAAAGCTCCAGATTTCCTGTGAAATAAACAAGTAGAACTTTTGTTTCCCCGGCATGGCCCGGATCGTGAGTCAGTGTCAGGGCTGGGCTCCCGCTCTCACCGAGCTGAGCTCATGGCAGGAAGGGGCAGGACTCCAGGACTCTTCTTGGACACTTCAAGCTGCTGAAAGGCAGTTTGGCTTCACAATGGGAGAGGAGGTATTTATTTTACAATTAGTTGGGGGTTTTTTTCTGTGGCTGTTTAAAACTGTATTTGTAATATATATTCTGCTGGTTTCCACTACAGGGTCCTTTGGTTCTTCTGCACACTTTGTAGGTGCTGGGTAGGTAAAAAGAAGGAAAAAGAGTGCTGAGGATCCTGAAGTCCATTTTTGCTAGAGAGGACCATATTAGAATAGGGGGTTACTTTTGTGTGAAAACATATTCTGTCCTGGCTCTGTTTAGCTTAAGTTTTTTTCCTTGCAGCCTGTTTGGCCATTAAACTTGCACAGATGTTTTCTCTTCCTATATGATGTGGTTTCAATTTTCTTACTCTAAAGAGTAATGCAACTTTATAGTTAAAAGCAAGACGAGTTGCAAAGTCATTAGGATGTGTTGCTGTTTCAGATGTTTGCTTAGAAAACAAAAATTCACCACCCCCACCCTCTACTTTTTCCTTCCTAAATGCACTAATGAAACTGTACTTCTTCTTGGCAGAAAAAAGAGGAGGATCTTTATTAATTCCTCTTTTTTTGTGAGGTGACATTTGTACAAGCGAGAAAAATGGATGTGAATGAGTTTTGGAGAAAATTATATGGGTATAATAAAATGGAAATGGAAATTATCTTTTTTTAATTTCCCTTTTCCCATCCCTCCCCCCTAAGAAAAAACAACCAGAGTCAACTGTTGCTTGTAAAATTTTATAGAAAGTTGAATGGAGAGATAGCAAGTAAATTGTTTAATGATTTGCAGATACTTTGAGAGCTCTTAGTACAAAAATGTAAATTCCCCTCAACTTTGACTTTTCACAGCTAAAGTCAGTAAGCTGTGTGCAGAAATAAAGCCACAAGTTTTCTGAGTTGCTTTTTTCTCTTAAAATGTGCCATGTGTCTTTTCCTTCTTCTGCCTTAAATAAAGAGGAAGGAGGGGAGGAAGAGTGCGAGAGGATCACAGACCAGCCAGACACATGGTAGGATAAAAAAAATCTGTAGGCCAGTTTCTAAGATGCCTTTTTAACACTTTGTGTTTCTGTAGGAGGTTGGTGGCATTCTGTGTTTCTAAAATATTTCTTAAGTCCTAGGGACTTGAGCTTATACAGTTAGTTGACTGAGTGCTTCATAAAACTTCCAATAAAAGCCAAGGAGAGGGGAGAGAACAGAGAACGGAGCTCCTGGGGAGAAGTCCTGATGCAACAGCGACTGGTGGCCAAGTGGGGGCTGCTGGTGCCTGCCTTGTGCTGGGTGCTGGGCTCTCTGCCACGCCTGCCACCCAAAGAGAGCCGACCCCCGTGGGTACAGCTGGCACTTCCCTCGGCAGCAGCCGCTGGACCCAAAGCACTTGCTGAAAAGCAAAGCTGAAACACATGAGATCAGTCGTTTTCCATTTGTGTTTCGAGTCACTTCTTGCTCTGCAGTTTTCCCTGAAAGAGTTTAAAATAAAAATATCTCTGTTTTTTCTCGGTAGCTTCTGATTTCAGTGATGCAAGGCGGGGGGGGGGGGGGGGCGGGGCGGCACCCCAAAACAAAAAAATTAAAGTTAA
>JAWWEU010000001.1:104278924-104295454 GCA_035583155.1 Acropternis orthonyx | reverse complement strand
CCCCCCCCCCCCCCCCCCCCCCCCCCCCGGAACCCCAAAACTAAAACATGAAAGTTAATCTGAGGAGAAAATAAGAAATATAATACCGAAATGGAAGAAATATTTCCTGTCAGCACTAAATCTGCAGTAATCTGCTGGACAGTATGGGTTTACTCTTTTTTTTTAATAATCATTGAATTGAAAAAATAAAATTGAACAGCTACTTCTCAGTTTGTTGACAGCATCATAACTTTCACAAAAGAGCAAAGAAGTATTGATGCCACTTTAAAGAGTTCTTTGTTTTCCTAGATTTTTTGGAGGGCAGGAGAGATGAAAGTAGCTGCACTGTTTTCCTTACTGCTGCAAAAGGAAGTGGAGATCCATGTAGCAGTTGTGGGGTTCATCAATTTTTGTAAAAGAGGGAGGTTTCATAACAGCAGTTTCTAAGCTGGATGATACAGTCTGGATCATGCCAGTTACCAACTGCAGTCTGGATAGGCACGGTTCTCCTGGGAGAGCAGGAAGGAATTTCATTCACTCAGTGCAGACTGACTAAAGTATTTTTCCTAGAGGAGATAGAAATTAATTGTGAATGGCAACCACAGATGGTAAAATTCATGTCCAGGGGTGCAAGGGAACACATTTTCTTTACGTTTATGTGAGCCACAGTTAGTAAAAGATGAGAATGAAAAATAAAGCATGGAGGAAATAAGACTTTCTACTCAAAAAGTACTTCTGTTACAAAAGCACCTTCTAGCATTGCAAATTTGCAGCTTGAGGAAGAAAGAAAATGAGCTTGTTCAAACAGCACATTTGGATGTGCACACTTCCAGTACTTTGAGATGAGGCAGCTGAGAGCATGCTGTGTGGGTTTCATTCTGTAGCTGCCTTTTATTTCATTTACTAAAGTCTTTTTATTCATCAGTGATTCTAATATGTCTCGCTCCATTTGTTTCAGCAGCATCTCTCTAACCTAAACTCTTACATTCACTGTCTCACCATTAACCTTTTAGGAAGGCAGACTTTTAGTTCATTAATGGTTTGAAACTGACAGCCTGACAGCATCAAATGTCATGATTCCAAATTTTACAGAAATATTAATGTTATAAAGTGTGCAGGTTAAGACACACAGGTTTCTCTCCTCTCCAGCACATCAAGAATATTGGTAGGAAAAATCCTCTTCAGTCCCCTCTGTGCCCATAATTTCAAATTTTAAGAACTTGTCAAAATACGAAATTACAACAGCTTTAGAGTCTGAACTCACCTGCTGGAAGGAGAGGTTTAACTGTGGAGAACACTCTACAAGCAAAATTTGCACTGTTCTGCTCTCCAAGCTACCCAGAGTTTTAGTGAGAAGGTTGTTTCACTGATAATGGTTTTGTTTCTAACCCGTTTTCCATCCAAGAGGTTAAACCAAAAATTTTGCGTTGCATGTTCTGCCTACTTATTTCCTCAAATGTTATTTAAGATAGCTCAGATTTCTCTGGTGAGTTGCATAATGCTAATGGAAATAATGTTCATCTGTGGTTTGTAGCCTGATGGTGGTCTGCTAAACACCTGGTAGTTCTTGTGCATGGGTAGCTGGATGAGACATTTGGTGCCGGCTCAGGTCATTTCTAAATGGAACTCAACAGCTGGAAACAAGAAAAAAAAGTAATTTTCCATTTAAACAGTTCTGAAATTGCTGAAGAGATGTTTTGTTGTTGCAAATGGGAAGTTAGGAATTTGTGAAACAGTCTCTCTAATTAGAAGCCTTCCCCGCTGTGAAGGTTTGAGACTTTCCATTAAATGCAGAGGTATAAATGGCATGAATGTGGACGATATAAACAGTTACAGTTCAGCATAAGCATCAATATCATTGCTGAGGGAACACTTTGTATTCATATACTGAAATATTGTGCATCTGAAGACATCTTAAAACGAAGTTTTTCAGAGAAAGGTGGCAACAGTCACCAAGCTTTCTGGACATCTTGACAGTCGGAATGTGTTCAGGAGGTTGGTAAGTTGTTACAAGTGCTGCACTTGATAGTGCTGTGATAGATATTATCCACTTTACAGGTTGTAAATAAAATAAAATAAATACACATTTCTGGACTTTGGATTTTTCTTTTTCATTGCAGTAGCTGACTCAGTCCAGTATTTGATTTTTGTAATCTTTTTGACTCGTAGTGGGTTTCCCTGCTTCTGTGGGAACTACAAAAGAAGGCCCGGGAAAATAGACTTGCATATACCATAAAGCATTTTTTAGTTTTGAAAATTTTCAATTGAAAATTTCTGTATGTCCTGCAAATCAGAGGATTTAAATTAACCTTTAGGAGTTACTGCTTAATAATTTTGAAGACTTTTCTAAGTATTTTCTCCTTATGTCTTGTTCTCCCTATAGTTTTGCTTTCTTTTTAACTCAAGAACTTAGTGTGTTTGATATTGTTTGGGGGGAGAGAGGAGTGAGTAATCCTTTGAAATTCCCCTTGAGTTATCACTTTAGTTTTATGTTACCTTGCTCTATTTAAGTTTACTTTCTGAAGAGTACCATATTCAATATTTCATTTTCATATGTTAAAGAATAATATTTCCAGGTAATTGGAAGATCCTGAGACATCTGTGGTTCAGATCAGAACTGTGCCTGGGCTCACGTTATGCTTCCAAACAGGGGTCGGTTCTGGAAGGCTGGGGAAGAGTGTGAGAACAGGTTGCACATACAAAGAAATTCCTGCATTGAGTCTTAACAGCCTCTAGTCATTTTGAACTGTGTGTTTAATAGCCATAATGGAATTTTGTTCCTCATCAAATTCAGTAGACACATTTTCACTGCACTTAACATGTTAGCATCTGTAACTCCTATGAAAGAGTTCCAGTCTCTTGGATCACAGGTTGTGGGAAGGAGTTACCTCCCTTTGTTTTGAATGTGGTACCTACTGATTTAATCTGATAGCCCTTAATTTTTATTACTGGAAGAGATAATGAGTGAGTCCATAATTTTTATTGCTGGAAGAGATAATGAGTGAGTCCTCCCTAAGTACCTTCTCAGTGTCTCTCCCAATTTTTACAGACTTGTGTCACCTGTGTGTATTTTTTTTTCCCAGAATAAGGAATTCATTCCACTTGTTTGATCCTTCTTACTGACTTTCTGTCTTTTTCAGTTCCTTTGGGAACTGAGGTGGTTTACGTATGAGGGTGCAAGGAGGTGAGAACCACACACAATGACTTAGGTGTTGGATGGATTTATACAGCATTTTGGTAGCCCTTTATGTTGCTCTTTAATGCTTTCCAAAGTATTAACTGCTATGAGTTTCAGAGCCTGTCATTTCTGTCTAAAAGTAGCTTTTTTCCTCCATTTTCCTTGTATCTGAAATGAGTTTCTGTATATCCCCTTTGCTGGACCATTTGGGAAGAAGTGGAAAACAAGAGCCTTGATCTGGATCCCTGAACAACTCCACTGATCACCATGATCTTTTGTTTCCTGTCTTTTAATGAGTTACTTATCCAAGTTAATCTTTCTTAAAAAAGGATGAACAGTAAACTCTTCTGAATCTCAGTTTTAGTTTTGAGCATGCACTGAGGTCACAATTTCAATCTTTTTCAGGAGCCAGAACCAGCAACTTTTTTATTTGGGTATTTTGATGAAAATTGCTGTGAGTTGGCTATGCAACATAGAAAAAATGACACTGGACTTGTATAAGGACAACATTGTATTGCTGAAAGTCACTATTTATTGACAGGTAGCTGGATTTATAGATTTGTTGATAATCTTTGATATATAGATCCAGATAGATAAATAAGGACAGATTTTTAGATAGATTAGCTGGCTGCTGTCCTGGCTGGTAGCATGCATGGGCTACACAACTGAAATATTTAGAAATAGCAACTATCGTGGGATTCTGCTGATTGAATTTATGTGTCTATGATGTTGCTAGTACTCAAGCTTTCTTCACAGTCTGTAGACTGAAAGACATTATTAAGACATGAGCTTGCTTTATCCAAAGGAGAAGTCCAAATGAATTACATGCTAAAAGGGCTGTGTTACCTCCAGTGACGGAAGGGAAGCCTGCAGTGACTGGCCCACATGTGCACATCCGGCTCACAGTTGATGTTTAAATGAAATTAACTCCATCTTGATTAACTACTTCAGAACACTAGTATCTTGTATTTTTACAGCTCAGTGGCAAAACCAGATGAATACCATCATAGTGAAGAGTATAACCAGATGACATGTGAAATGTGAGGCTCATGTAGTCACAATACAGCAGGAGCAAGGGCCAGTATGAAACCCTAAATTTTAAGATTTCTTAGCTTTTCAGTGGCTAAGTAAGAAATCATGCTAGATGATCACTAATATAATTGTGAATAACATATTCAATAGATACAATTTGATTAATGCAAGATAAAAAAAAATAGTATAAGGGAAGTTTAATTGCAGGACCTAATGCTTTCTCCTAAATACATACCTGGAACATTCTACTCTCATCTTTGGTTGCTGAGTAACAGATTCCAAGCCATTAAGGAGTGTCAGCATACACTGATTAAGTCATCCTGGCTTTCCTTTCTCTCTCCTGCTTCTTCTGCATGCAGTCCTTCCCAATGGTATGCCAAAGGTAGTACGGGCTTGCCATTTTACATTTGTTTTGCCATGAACATTCAGAATCTCATATGTTATTTCTGGTCTGTCCCAGCAAGTGATTTTCTAGGACTTTTCTTTACAAGATTTTCAAACATTTTTTGATGTAATAAGGTAAAATGTTTGTGATTTTTTTTTATTATTTCAGAAGTTACAGTTACTTTGAAAAATAAAATAGTTTTTAATCAAACCAAATGTGATTATTCTGTAAGTATTCAAAGCATTTATTCTTAAGCTTGATGTAGTTTAAGCATTTAAGTGATGAGAAGAGGTAGTTTTGCTTCTTCAATGTTTAAAAATAATTATATCAGAAGAATAATCATCAGTGATGCATCAGAAAACAAAGCCCCAGAAAAACCATGTTTTGTTCTAAAATTTCCCTTCTCTGGGGACCTCCGTGCTGTTTCCTTTGCTTTATTTACTTGCTTGCTTGCTTGCCTGCTTGGATTCCAGGGCCATGACAGTGGATGACAGATACAGTAATTGTAAGATGCTCTGACAGTCAGTGCTGTATTTCTAGGGCACCAAGTGAACTGACTGTGGTGTAATGTAATCACTACCTGTTTGCCGTTCTCTGGAATTAGAATTAGAGTACTGTAGTAGGATTTAGACTGACATACTATGTTTACACACACCCCCTCCACCCCTTTTTTTTAATTTTTTCATTCAAGAAGTAATTTTGCATTTGGTAAAAATGTATCAGTTTCTGTGTGAACACTAGAAAACATTCCCCCCCCCCCCACACAACCCCCCCAATACTGTTGGGTTTTCTGCATATGCGTGCTTATTCCAAAAGTCTTTAACATTCAAAGAGCATATACTTGCTGACTGCCTGAATGTTGCTTTGCTCTAAAGCAGTGCTGGCGTCTCTCAGCCAGTACCCGCAGGACTGATGTTCATGAGCAGCTACAGGGCCCCCACCTCGTCACTCTTGACTTTGGACAAGTTGTCTCCTTTGTCCAAACTTGTTAATTGTGGTAAGAGTCAGGCTTAATTTTCAAGGAGCTCCACTGGGATGAAGGCTTTGATCTTTTGCTTTTTAACACCAGGATGTTTATTTCAAGGAACATCTTTTATTTAGAGATCTGTTGATTTTGTCTAGACAGAGAGAATTAAGATGCCAGCAGTCTGCCTTTCAAAGCATCTAAATACAGGGGTTTGCAAGCTTGCTGTACAAGGGTAAAGCCTTTCACAGGTAAAATCTTTTTCAAGAGAAAAAAAAAGATTTATTTCTTTACAGAGATATGCTGTAATTCAGGAGGCCTGTGTTCGTCCAAGTCCAAAACTCTTCTAATATAGACATCAGTTGGAAAAACTGTGCATTAGTCTGCTGGCATATGGACTAAGTGTGAAAATGTGTCATTTTCAGATTGTCCACTAGAAGAAGATAATGTAGCTTGACTGTGTGCAAAGAAGCTATAATACAAAGTTTGAAATACTTTAATTGCTTTGTTGTGTGCATTCTGTGAAACATTTGCCAAGCATTGCACTAAAAAGCTCTGTGGGTGTGTGCTGCATCTGATCCTGTAGTGCACCCATCCTTCACTGTAAGCATCATCTGATGTGTAGAGCAGAGTGTTGTTCATGTTTTAGCTTTTGAATGATGTAAAGTCAAGCATCGTTGAAGAAGGGTTTGGACCCCGGATTTGAGACAGTCACGTTATTACATCTGGGTGCCTCCAGAGAGGGACCCCAGAGAAAGAAATCCTTGGGCCTTTGAACCCCCACAGTCTGCGCACAAGATCTTCATGTGCCCCACGTGCATCTTGTGGTCCAGCAGCGATTTATGGTCTTGGGTCTTCCAACACCTCATTGGATTCTTCCTCCATGTCCCATGGGCAGCCCATTCACTGCTCTTATCTCCCAGCTTGGGGCAGCCCTGTGGTCCTCCAGGGTCTCGGCCCCTCCCTGAAGGTATGCAGTCTGTCTCTGCTGCCCTGCTGAACCAGTCATGCCAACAAAGAGAGCCCATTTAAAGCTCACCTATGCCAAGCCTTCAGCAGGGCCCACTTGTGTTAAGCTGTAAGCAAGTTACAATTAAAATGAAACCTACTCAATTATTTTCTCATATTCTGTAACTAAACTTATTTTAATTTATGCAACCTTTCCTTAGTCAGATTGTGATATGCTAGCCACAGGAATTACTAACACATACTGTGAGATGCTCACCGTGCTTTCCAGATGAACCTAAGCTGGTATAACTAAGTGCTGCAACTGAGAGTTTTACCTTACCCCTGTGACTGTAAATTTTCCTGCCTCAGTTTCACCCAAATGTTTATGCAGCTGTTTAGTGAAGCAGATAACATTAAAACTGCTTTTTTTCTTCCTCCCCTTCTGCAATACTTTGGAATGTGAGTCAGTTTCCTCCTCTTGCCTTGCAGATATGCTATGTCACAGCAGAGGGGAGGAGTGGGCTCAGGTAGTTCCCACTCTTTTGTTCACAGCAAGTGAATTATGATACCTGTGAGACACCAGTTACGAGACATCCTGTCTCTCTACTCATACTCGTAGTAAATTATGAGCAGGAGAATAAAAACGTTTTTTCTTGTCTGTGTTTGTGACAGCCTGCTTGTAACTGAGGGCTTGACAAACACTTGTTTTCCCTCCCATGCATTCACCTAACCTAGTTTTAAGGAAGTTACCCTGCATTGTGGTGGGAATGTTGTCAGAGATTATGTCAGTAGAAATGTGTGCAGCTTGGGCAGTTGGGGCTCTCTGTGTTAGCTGGGAGTGCAGGTGTACCCATCTAGTTGCTATTAAAAAATAGAAATAATTGTAGTTCAGGAGAATATGGGTAGTATTTCTGCCAAATCAAAGCTGGGTAGAAAGTAGTTACAGAAGAAGCAGCTATTTTAGGTGACCGAAACAATGAAATGTGCAGATGGGTGCTTAGTTGCACTTTCTCTGAAGAATTTTTGTTTTATTTATAAAGTTTTCTTAAAATTTTTATTGCACTCTCTGAAGTGGGTATGTGGTGACCCTTTGGGAAAGTTAGCTTTGTCCTTTTGGGAAACCTTGGGATAGCGATACTTGAGCATGCTGTCACAGAAAGTACTTCATGTGGAGCTGAGTGCTGGTATCATGGGAAAGACTGAAATCCTGGACATTTCTCTTACTTTGTCTCTGACAGAGTGAGGGCGTTTTGACATTTGAAAGTCTTTGGGGGTTTTATGTTTTGGCTCTTTCTTTTTTATTTTTAATTTAAGGTATGCTAGGTAGGATGGATAGAGGACTTGATGATATTCCTTAAGCACTTGAAGCATATTAAGAAAAAAGAAATTCATTTGGCTGCCGCCTCATAACACCAGCATTATGCATAGTCAGTGAGAAAATTATTCATGCTAATGTTCATCCAGAGCTGGAAGAATCTAATGACCATTTCTGCTCTTTTGTGAAAAAATGTTCTCAGTTACAAAATGGACTGTCAAAAATACGTTAGAGAATACAGATTTTATACTATCACTAATAATGGCCTTGGATTTGCATGTAAACCTATTTATTAAATAATTCTCATGCATGTAAACAGCATCTGAAAATACTAGTTGAATGTTGAGAGGAAGTATTGTGGTCAGAGAAACATGGCATTTTATTTCCCCTGACCTAGTCATTGATGTTTTCTAAAATTCTAAAAGATCATAAGATATGAACTGCCTTTTCCTGCTTTGTATAAAGCAGCAGTGCATATTGTTTTATTTTCACTATTCAAACTGACAAGTTAAACTTAACAATGTTAGTGTTTCCAGCTCATACACCCGCTCTTTATGAATTCTTTGATGTCTGATATGTCCCTTAAGAATATCTTCATGGAGTTATAGTCCAAGTAGCAGTTCCAAAATGTTTTATCTAAGGTAAATACTTCAAGACACCTTCCAGAATAAATACTGATGATGAGTAAATATGTTTTTCCTTATTCCTGAGTAAATAGGCTGTTGCTTCAAGAAGCTTATATGGTTAAAGAAGCCTCAGTGGATAAGTATGTTCCTTTAGTGCAAAGAAGTGTAACAGAATCTTGTGTATGGACCTACCTGTGCACAAGTAACAATTCATTTTGAATTTTCAGATGAAATGTTCTAGAGACACTAGACCTGAATAACAAAGGTAAACAGACAAGTCAGTTTTTAACAACAGAAAAACCTGAAGTACAATTCTAAAATATCCTGAAGGAAGAAACTTGGCCACAGGTCTACTTTTCCTCCTCTGGCCAGGGCTCAATAGTAGGGAATGGCCATAGTACCTTGAAGTGAGGAAAACTGAGTTGCGTATGACCCATTATGTGCTCTGCTTCTCTTGAGTTGTTCTCTGCTCTTACAGGGATTGCAGTTGAGACAAAAATATATAAATGAAAGACAATGAGACTGTTTAGATTGTACCATGACCTCAGTCGTGTGACTTTGTGTGCCAAAAGTCAACCACTCTTTTAATCACTGTTAATTCAGTATTGGGGGACACTGGTCTGCAGTGATAGGGATTTGCAGTGTACCAAAATGCCATCAAGGCCAGTTCTGCCAACAAAACCTTTTGTTTAGGGCTAGACTGTCCTTCCATTTGCTCCACAGAACCAAGCATTAATACTGGCAGGTTGCTGCTGAATCTGTCTCATCCCTCTGACTATCTCGACACCAGATCACGGTCATTATTCATGCTTTTATCAGTTGTTTTTGCAGCAAGAGGGCACTTCATCCCCTTTCACCTTTAGGATTTACTTGTCAAGCGATTAGTGGAATTTGTGTCTGACAGCAAAGTAATCTAATTATGCTGGCATTGCAGAAGTAGTGGGATCAAGACTCTGCCTGTTTTGTTGATAAAGTTCTGTTGTGCGTTGGGAGTCAACATAGGCTTTGAGTCAGAAAATACAAACTCTGTTTCCACCACGTGTTTCTTGTGTGACAGGACTAAGCAAGTCAGTGGTATCTCCAGAGTAATGTAAGTGAAACAAGGCTCACTGCCACCATCTAGAAAAGAGGTTTTGCAGCATAGATCCATGTCTAGAAGAGTGTGGGTCATCTTCTTATGTAAAGGAAGAACATAGGAGGAGAAAGAACAACATTGAACTCTTCAGTTCAACCTACTTAAAGTCTTCTTTGCTCCTGTATTTCTTTCTTTTTAGAAATTAAGGAGATTTTCATAAATTGCAGTGGGCCTTCAACTGAAGTAGAGACCAAAATATTCTATAGTAACTAGTCCTTGAGAAGAAAAGTCTATGTCATGCAGATATCTATCTGTTGGATCAACAAGAATTTAAGTTGGGCTTACTTGTAAACTTGGTAAACTTGACCTGTCTGGGAGCGTGAGTGACTTAGAACAGTTGGAGAGTGAGCAGGAAAGTTTCTGGTTTATATGGGAAGAGATGTTACTGTCACCTGTTTCTGTTTTCTTGTCAGAAAAATTGTTAACTGTGATAAGGTTACTTGATTTGGGCCTCCCAGCACACAGATCTTAGCTATATGTGAGGTTTTATCCTGTAAAAGCAGAACCATCAGATTTAACAGGTCACAGAGAATTCAGTGTCTCTTACAGTGAGGAAAACTTATCTTGAGTGTTTCTTAAATGAAATTAGTATTATTCTAAGTTCCATGGAAAAAGTTTCATGCATGTTTTTCATGTATGGATCAGTAGAGATCATTTGGAAACATAAATCATAATTCAAAAATATATCTCCTTTGGTACCATTTCACAGAAAGAGTAAAACCTCGTGGCAGCCTGAAACCAGATTTGCATGGCTTAGCAATTTTTGTTGTCTTTTCCTGTCAGTGGTGCTTTTGTCACCTGTAGCAATCCTAGGGTGCAGTCCCTTTACCATTAAAGAGTACCAGTTCCACGTGTCTTCTCCTCTCCATGTCCCACAACAAATTCACACATCGCTCCTCACTGGAGTGGGTTCTGTGCAACCCTCATTAAAATTATTTGAATTCTGCCTCCTAGTTCCCATTAAAGAGCAGCCTTGTTTGGGTGGGATTCTCTTTTCTGTTCACAGGGAATCACTTGGTTCCCAGGGCTGATTTATCACTCGCACAGGCATTCATTCTGAATGAACAGATGAATAAATGTTTTCAAGCACTGCCCTTGCATCTGCTTCTATAAATAAAGAAATTTATTGCAGCATGCCTTTCCCCCTGGGATACACTAGTATCTTCCTTCTTGCCCATGATTCTTTTGCTGTGATTGGCAGCTCGTTAAATTTTAGCTTGTTGTGGGTTTATCTGTGTTTAAGTTTCATAGCACAGAATCAATGATTCATATATGGTAAAGCAATTACCAAATTATTTCCTTTAATTGTTCTTGCATAACAAATTCATCTTTGCAAAAAAATTGAAAAACTCCCCTAAATTAAAGGTTTTGGATATTCCTCTAGCAAGAATGTCTTTCTGAGTTAAATAGCAGTGCAGTTTAGAATACATGCTCTCTTCATTTTCCAAACCATTTTGTGAAGCAGAGTCTTGAATAAAGGTTTGATCATGAATGGGCATATACTGAGATGTGCAGCTATCTTGAACTGCCTTGTTTGCCTCTGAACCAAAAGCTGTCTTCCCAGTCTTTCTTTCATCTTTCAGGCATTCTGTGCTTTTATCTGTGTAAATGCCCAGTAGCTTCACATTTTTCATTATATCTCCTTGAGTACAATTTTCACTGTTTTCCAGCTAGATCTCAGTCAGCTCTTATCATCATCCTTCTTGCCTTTAAACTTCTGCAGCACAGCAGGGTCATGCACTTTTCTTAGGTTTGCCCTCTCCTGGTGTGCAGGAATTGGTCATGTCCTGTTTTTCTATTATCTCCATAGTCACTGCCTCAGTTAATGCTTCTTATCGCTCATTCCCACCTCAGCAAAGAATTTCGGAGGTTCTGTAGAGTTTTGTTGTTGATCCCTCTTCCTCAGCAGTTCACAAACTCTGGATTGTAAGTAGTGTCATTAGCTCAACAGAAGGTCAGTCTTTTCTGCTGCCACCAGCAAGTTAAGTTGCAACAGGATGCTTTTGGGTACTGCAATTCAGAGTTTGTCTTATTGTCAACACAGATTTGATGGCTGTTTTATGCAGCTCTCAAAACTACCTCTCTTCCCCAGGTGTTTTTTTTACCAGCCTGAAATCCCTGTCTGTATTTTAGTCCTTCCCACAGATATGTTTTGACACATTAGTGTAAAAAATTACTAACATTGAGCTCTTCATGTTTTTTATACATCTCAGAATTTTTCAGCTACTGGAAGTGCTGTACTCCTCTTGCTCTCATATTGACCAGTGTTTTCCTTATGGTCCCTAAGAGGTACTGAGTGCCTCCGAGACTAAAGCTCAGCTCTCTTGTCTCAGCTTCTACTCAGAAGGTCATGGGAGCATGGAAGTGGTTTTGTGGTGTTTATGCATATCTTGCCAGAAAAGCGTGTTGAATGACAGCTAGAGCTTTTTAGTACTCATATCTGTATAAGCAAGTAATAGTTACACTTATTTCTTCAACTACACATTGCTGGGATTTTAAAGGTAAGAAACTTTTTCCACAGGGAGGAAAGCTGAGAGAGAGGAGGGATAGCATGCATATAGTAACAGGCAAAGATATAAAGATGAATACCAGTTTTATTTCATTTTGGTGTGGGCAGATGGTATTTGTTTGCTGTTTCAGCTTACCTGTCTGAGGCTGGTTATTGCTTATTGTAGTACTCATCCGTAAATTAATTATTTTTGCTCAAAATAAGCGAAAAAGGGAATCTTTTAAAGAGATGTTGTTAATATAAAAACCACACTCAATCTAGAATGACTGGAATGAATACTCCATGTATGGACAGAAGTTAAAGGGGTTCCTTCCCCCATCTGTCAGTTTTACTTCTAACACTGAGTAGCACCTGTACTTAAGTAATTTCATCTCGTATTCAGTCCACCAGTGAAAATTCTGTGAGTCTCCCCTGAAACTGTGTTAAGGGATTATTGTTTAAAAATGTTAGTAAACATTTTTAAAGGGAAATTTGAAGATCACATTTTTATGACTTCTTTATAATTTTTAAAAAAATTTAACAAAACCCCCAGCAACAAACCTAAGTATAGTTTAATTTGCCTCTGTTTCTTTACTTTCTTTTTTCTACTCCTATATTTTGTATTTTCATTACAATTTTTCGTGTTGTCCAACTTTTAACTGAACCTGCACATTTTAAAGGAGAATAATTATTTTTTTTCAGAGTGTTGGGAAGAAATTACCTCCAGCCACAGCAACTCAGGAGCCAACAAAAATAGAAGTGGACAGCAGAACAAAAAGTAGGTTTCATAGGTTTTTCTTATTTGCACTTTGTGCTATTAAAGGCAAGCTGAACACTTTTCTCTGGTTTTGGCTAAGAGTGTCTTGTATATGTGAAAAGCGAGGATGCAGGTAGATATATTTAGGATAAACTTTGAGTAGGTGGTACATAGACAGAATGCTTTGTTTCACAGAATTCTCTGAACTATTTTTGCTCTGATAATCTTACCTCAAGTTTTGTGCCACCAAAAATCAAATTAAATTATGTGATCAACTTTCAGCCTTGAGGGTGCTTTGGAATTTATCAGAGTTGAGTAAGATCCAGCTTCAGGTTGTAACTTGTAGGTAGGTCATAAAAAAATTTCATTGTGAGTGCCCTTGGTTTTTTTCCCTTTCATTGTTTTTTAATTTCTTTACATACCAGAATTAATCTGTGTGGATGTTACAGTTTGTATGGAAATTAGAAGGAGAAGGCTCCAAGGGAGACCTTCTAGCAGCCTTCACATACCCGAAGTGGTCCTGCAAGAAAGCTGGAGAGTGTTTTACAAGGTCATGTAGTGGCAGGAGCAAGGGAATGGCTTCAAACTTAGGTTTAGATTAGATATTAGGAAGAAATTCCCCATCCCTGGAAGTGTTCAAGGCCAGGTTGAACGGGACTTTGAGCCACCTGGTTTAGTTGAAGATGTCTCTGACCATGGCAGGGGGAGTTGAAAGTAAATGATCTTAAGGGTTTATTCCAACCCAAACCATTCTCTGATTCTCTGAAGTTCAGTTCTTTTTTCATCATGTCAGTGCTTAGTAATCAAAAAACAATTATTAGACCTGTTAGGCATGTCCCCCTGGTGTTCTAGGGAGGCATATGTAACTAGCTTACGAGATAACGTATTCCCCATCTCTTGATTTTATTTATATAAAGTTACAGCTAAGATTCTATTGGAAAAGAAGGAAGAGAACGTAGCCATACAATATGAAAGAAACTGAGTATAATATAAAGAGCTGAAATTTTTTAAGTCTTACACAGTCCTTTTCCTTCCCTGATGTGTTTATCCATTTAGATAGTTAGCAGATAACATTTTGAGTCAGAACTGAAACACATACAGACATAGGAAGGGTAGCATCTAGATCAGCAGAACAGGGTCTGTCTGAGAGAAGTGTATGGTCACGTCCTGGTTTGCATAAGGTTTCAGCTCAGAGTTGCAAAAGCAGCTTTTAGTCAGTTATTGTCCATTAGCTCCACCACACTAATTGACTTGCTACATCCTCCTATCTTGTTCCCCTGTGCCACCAGGCTATAATGGGAAGTAGTGCAAGTACTCAGTTGCCCTGAGGAAGTGAAAACTTGAAATACTGAAAAATGTGTGAACTGGTAATGTAGAGCAGGGCTACTGAATGTGTTTCGGAATTACCTTGTCCAACCTGCAGCTGATCTGAGCGGAGGTGCCATCAGGAGGGGTTGGTGCTTTCCATGGCCTTTCCCACCTGCAGCACTAACCTCTGTGTGTTAGGCCAGGCTGTGAGATAGCTGCTCCTTTCCACATCAGAGAACTGTAACTTCTACAGTGATCCATTGAGCTCTGGCTGACAGAGACACTTTTCCATCAACACTTTTGGCCTCTGTTTGGTTCTTTTTTCAGTTCTTTGTTATTTCCCTTGGATATGCCTTTTTGGCCAGAAAAATCCTTCTTCTTGTGGTCGTCTTCATTCAACATCCCTTTTGCTAGAGCTGGTGAGAAGTGTGGGCTACTTACTTGTACATATGTATACCTTGTGCTATGAATTTTATCTAATCTTCATTAATTAGGACATTTTATCTTTCCTGGAATCTCTGGGGCCTCAGTAGAATTCTTGGTGTCTCTGTTTGTGCTTGGAAAAGAGAAGTACATGTATAGGAAGGTTTGATGTAATGTAATTACCTATAATTGTCTTAGACTCAAATGGCATCACTGAAGATATATTTCAATCAGTTGAAGTTGCCCTTCACTTAAATTGAAAAACCTTAGAGTGAAAATGAAACATACTTCAGTCTGGTTTGGTTTTTAATATAGGCAGTGGAATCATTTTTTCATAATAAAGTTAATGTATGATAGTCAGACGTGAAGAGAATAATCAGACCCTGGCATACGAGTATAATGTGTTCTAGTATTTGTCATTTCTCCAAAATTGAATTTTCACTTTTTTGCCACAAACAAGCTTGAAAAAGCATGCAGTCTGGGGAAGTTTGCAGTCTCAGAAAACTGGTGAATGTTCCAATTGCAGTGTTCAGCATAAAAGTATCATTCCACTGTGGGCCTCAACTACTTTCACTTTTCCCCGGATGGTAGTGTCCCAGTCTTTCTTGGAGTCTTAAATTGCTGAACAAAACAGATATTGTGCCATTCTGCAAGGAAGTAGCAAAAAACAGAAGACCCATAGATTAAGCTCAGTATGAAGAGGGGGCTTTTGGATAAGTGATTTAGACTCCATTGGGATTATTGCTGGAGATGAGTCCTGCAAGCAAGACAGAGATTATGTTGGCAGAGCAATAATACAGTTTTGCATTTTCCACCTGTTTCTTTCCATGACTGATACTGTTATTCTGTAGTCCCAACTATATAAAAAAAACCTCAGTTGCATGGTGAGAGAGGCTGCTGAGAGAGGAAAACAGGTAGCAGCAGTATCTTCCCTCTGTGCCCATGGGGGCTTCAGCATGGAGTGATGGTTTCTGACTCTTCTCCAATGTTGATCCAAGCCTGCTATTTTCCTGTAGCTTTTCTGCTGTGGTAGGGCAGTGATTGGCAGTGGGGCACTTGCTGGGTTTACTGTCTGCTCTTGGTACATGCAAGGTGGCCTAAGTTCTGCAATGGGATGAGTTGGTTGGAGCCAAAGACAGAGGATTTTGTTCTCTAGGGTGCATCTCTTCACAGTATGCTGTGTAAATCTCCCTAGAAACGGGCTTGAGATTTTGGGGGATAGACAGATGACTCTTCGGGGCCAAAGAGGACTTTTTGCTCAAAGAAGAGCACAGTGAAAGCACAAATCTTTGCAGACCTTGTGTGGTCCCTTGGAAAACAAAACTAACCTTTCAGAAACAAAAAAGTACATTTTTGAAGAGAAGAGGGGAGAGCTGTTTGGTTTAGATTTGTGGGTTCCTAGATTTAGGGGGGTATTCTGTTGTATTTCCATCTCTCTTATGATGATAGGATGGCACATTTGTGCATGAGTGTTTATAATCCTAGTTCAGGGGTGTGATGTATTGTTTTTTCTGTGATGTAGCTTGCTTTTTAGAAGTGGTTGGTGGTGAAAAGGACATGTTGTATAAAATTTATATACATTTTGAAGTAGCTCTGTTGGATTCTAAAATTCAGCAAAGCAAAAACATTCACAATGCCTGAGAGAGTTATTGCAGATTCCAAAACTGCAGAAATGGAATATAAGTAAGCAGACAACAAAATAGCAAAGGCAGTAAGTCACAGAGTGCATTGACCACAGCACTTAATTTAATTACTCCACTCACTGTTTACAATTTGTGTTAAGCCATTGCATAGTGTGCTGGTTTAAAGGTAAACCAGCAGGAGGAATGAATCTAACTCACAGACAGATTACAAGTCAGAATTACAGTTTAGTAAAAAGATCACAATAAGTACAAGGGTACAGAGGGAAAGGTCCGTTTAACCCACAAAAACAAATGTGTAACCCAGCACCCCTGGGGTACAAACAAAATGGTGATTGTCAACCCCTGTGCT
>JAWWEU010000001.1:104202191-104278824 GCA_035583155.1 Acropternis orthonyx | reverse complement strand
GAGACAGAAGGTGATCCCTCTGAGGTGCAGGGTTGGTAGATGAAAGAAAAATTCCAAGATTTTAAACCCATAACACATAGGAATACCAAAATCATAGCAAGCAACTAATCTTCTTGTGTGATGTAGAAGGTATAAGGAATAGCTGAATATGCATTAGTAGGGCCATGATTAGTTGTGTTTCTATTTTCTGTTTAATGAGGTGATGTTTTGACAGTTTGCATCTCATGAAGTTCTGTGAAAATATTTATTAGTGCTATCTATTTTTGAGTCTTGAGTGTAGCAATTAATAGTAAAACCAAATTCAGCTGAATATAGTGTTTAGATTTTTTCATCTGGTTTTTGTTTCTGCTAACAATGATGTCATTTTTCACTAGATTTTATATATTTTGTTCTATTTCAGAAACGTGAGTGATAGTCAAAGAGAGGAAGCTTAAGCTTGAGGAACACTACTTTAATGCTGCTTGCTTTCTTACTTGGTATTACTCTTTATGTCCACATTGATTGCTGTTAGGATTTAGACTTTACTGATGGGAAAATATTTAAGCCTCAAAAATTAACTATACAGGGAAGCAACAATAGAGGTAAGAGGAAGACCTTGTGTCATCCTGGCCTAAGAGGAAAGTCAAAATCCAGAATTGCTGTCTCCTGTGAAATTTAAGCTTGAAGATATATATGTCTGTGGACTGCTGTCTTGAATGTCTCAGCTCATCCTGACAGTGTGGCAGGAGAACAAATAGAAGAGGCATGCTTTTAAAGTGAAACAGGGTTCGCTGATACACTAAATGGTTCTGGTTTGAACGGTATAATATATAACCAGCCTCTCAAAAGACAAAGAAATGAATTTACCTGCTATACTACTGCAGGACAAGATCTGTAGGTTGACATCAGCACTGTACGCTGCAGTTGTAAATATGTATTGACCCACTGAATCCTGTGAGTGAAACACAGCCCTTGCAATGGCCTCAGTAATGAAGCAGCTGTATTCTATAGGAAGGCTATCTCTTGCTATTGTTCTCCCTCTTGTTTTTTTGGGGGGGCTTGAGACTGTGTCACATAGGCACATTTTCAGCTTGGGACAGACTGTGGGACATAAGGTACTGCACAGAGCTGTATGATAACTACCCCCATAAGACATCTAGTTCTTTTTAGAGGGTAGCCCCTTTATAGTTTTTAGGATGGTCCTGTGTTATTTTCCTCAGTGTAGTGTGGACAGTGACAGACCGCTTGTGATAAATATCTAGTTCTTTGCTGCCTCTTTTTCTTCCAACTTCTGAGCTACAAGGCTGATGCTAGAAAAGGGAATTGCCTGTCATCCTGTCCCCTTGGGGTCATTCAAAGAGGAATGACTTTGTTCTTTCCAAAGGACGGGACTACAAATGACACAGGGCATCGTTGTACCTAGTCTAGTTGGAACAATACAGTTCAAAAATCACAGGATGTAGCTAAGGGTACCTATTTTCAAGTGGGATTACTCCCAGCTCAAGCTCTCTCAGTGCAGAATATGTTTAGAAGCTGAACTTCCTACATTAGTTCCAACCTGTTTGATTTGTAAGATGTGCTGTGAGGTTTATCCACTCACACAGTTTCCTGAGCAATTGCCACTGCCTTTGGCAGGTTATTCTTTGATTGGGAAGAGCTGTGAGTTTGCAGTGAGAGGCTGTGGTCTGACAGAGTAAAGTATTGCTAAATTAATAAATGAGGACTGAAAAGCTCATGAGTATCATCTTTTCTCCCCCTTTACTGTATCTGCTGTTGGGGGTTTATTACCAGATGTATTTTTAAGATGTCTTCAGGTCAGAGGGAAAAAGAGAGGCTTCTGGAAGAACCATCTGGGATGTATAAACCCAGCCTTGGACATCAAATGTAAAAATAAGATTTATCACCTACAGCTGAGGGGTGCTTAATATCAGTATCCTAGTTTGGAGGTTTAATTTGGCTTAAAGTTTATTTACCAGGCTTGTAATAGGATATATTGTTTTGACCTTTAGCTTTTTTTTGTGGGTTTTTTGTTTTTTTTGTTTGAAAAACCCCAAATTCAGCGAGTTCCAGTGGGTCTTTACAATGCTGTGGTTGAAATTAGTTTTTCCCTTTATCTTTTAGTCCTTCCTATCTAAACATGACCACTCACATTAAGTGCTTCTGCATCCTCTTGTGGTATTGTGCTCTGCTGAGTAAGGACAGTTTTAGTACCGATGTGACATAACCTATTAGATTTTTCTCTGCTTTTATTAATCTGATTTTAAAAGTTCATATTATTTTGAGTCCTGTTGGCTTTGCTTTTGCTTACTTAAATAATGCTAGTCTACCATTCCCTTAGGAGACATTTTGAAAGCTGACTTTGTCCAGTCACTTACATGGTTCCTAGCCATGTCATTGAGACCTGGCTCTGCTGCAGCATGACCCAGTGGGTCCTTGTTAGGCAGAGAAGTGTATTGATTTAGTGGATGTCCAGACTTCCACTGTACATAAACCATAAACCAGAGTTAAGTGCCTTAATTCTGTGTTCTTGTGCCAGCAGTCAGAGCATGGGGCGGCTCTGAACCTCTCCCAGCTCCCTCTTGTGCTTCTCACAAGATTGTCTGCTGGCTCTTTATGAAACACATCACCATTTGGCTGATTTTTGACATTCTTCTGTAGTTTAATTTCATGTTTCACTGCTATTTGGACTTTTTTTTTTTAAAGATAGAAAAAATTCAAGAGCTTGGTAGGGAGAGCAGATAGGTCATGGGACAACAGAGTTCTTGACATCAAAACTAGAAGGTGAAGGAAGATGTGTAGCCATTTACTAGAGAGCACTTACTTTCTGATTATCAACTGATTTTTCAGCTGCTAAAACTACAGCCCTCTCTCCACTCTTGTCTATCAGGGTCTTCCTCTTGAAAGAGCATTCAAATTTCCAATCTTCCAATAGAAAGTGAGATCTGAGGCTTACCTGTTATGGGATTCAGGATACATGAGTCCCCTGGATACTTGCTATTCAAAGCATTATTTAACCTGAAACACATGGGATTCATCCACCCCTTGAGCAGAAGCTGCACTTCCTTCTCCTCCTTTCAGAGCAGTACCATTATGACAGTATAGTGGCTGCTGGCAACTGTTTAGCTCTACACCGTGCTTGGCTTCCCACTTAATCTTGGGACTTGTTATTGAATGGAGGAACATTGTATGTTTTTGAGAATAGACATTCAGGAATGATCCTTCTCGAGCTCAGGTGGTGTTTATCTCCAAGCATCCGGCCTTGCTTCTGTTCTGTATCCCAAAAAATAAATGCTGAACCTGTTTTCAGTAGCTATAGACTTGCCTGAGTGTGCAGCACTCAACTTCTTCAGTGTAGTATTGCATCTACATTGACTCTGGACTAATTCACTGGACCTATTATTTAGCACATCTGCTTTTCTGGATGTGGATATTCACAGAATGGGATAAAACAGCCTCACCATGGTTATTTAAGGTAACATACTACTGAAGTGTAAAATGTGCTTGATTTCATATTTATCTGTATGCTGCTTTGCATCAGCCTAAGTATGTGTCAACTTTCCACCAGCTTTTACATAAAACATTCTGTCTTGAAGGCAAGACAGTGAGCAGGTGAAACATCATGGACGAGTCCACAAAGAGAGATCTCAGCCCTTCCTCCAGAATGCAGTAAAGCATCACGTAGACACGCTTTTCATCCTCTGAAATCTCAGGTGTGACCTGGTGGTTCTCACAGGCCCAGTGGTTTGTAAAAGTCAGCAAATGTTTCTTTGACAGTGTTCCCTGCTTTCGGAACCAGGGAAAGGGATTTATTTTTAACTTGCTTGTATTTTTTACCCCAAAAATTGCATTCATTGTCTTCATCTGACTCCTGTTTCTTCAGACTATGGTGGGTTGTCCACAGCCAGCAGCTATGCTCCACCCAGCCACTTTGTCCTCATAGGGGAGAGAATAGGGGGAGGAAAAGCAAGAAAACTCATGAATAAAGACAGTTTGATAAGTGAATGAAAGAGGAAAAAAAGAAGCCACACAAATGCAATCGTTCACCACCTACTACAAGTACATCAAAGTCCAGCCAGTCTCCAAGGAATGGCAACCTCCTGCACCAAAACCCCCAAAGCCCACCCTTTTTTATTGCTGAGCAGGAGGTCCTATGGCACAGAATACCCCTTTCCTCAGCTTGTCAGCTGCTGTGTCCCCTCCCAGCTTCTGCCCAGCCCCAACCTACTTGCCTGGGGAATAGAATAGGGGAAAAGAGAAAGCTGTGCAGGTACTACAGTGTGTTAGCAATGCAGTTTTAGTCACAAAGCCAAAATACAGCACCATGTGGGCTGCTGTGAAGAAAATTGACTCTGTCTCAGCCAGACCTAGTACAGGGCAGTGCCAAGGAAATGCTCATGGATGAATTTAAACGTTTCTGTTCAGAAAAATAAATCTGTGAAGCCTAAGTTCTTGTTTGCTTGAACCCGTGGCACATAAAATTCATACTGTTTCTGAGTGACAGTGTGTGAACTGGAGAAGAGCTTTTCTCTTCCCTGTTAGTACTGTGTAATTTATCAGGCTGATGGTGCTTACAGACAGCAACCCTTCACATGCATGTGTGTTGGCTGCTTCTTTAAGGCTGATGTTACTCTCACTAAACTTAAGAAGTTGGGATGTGGGTTCTCTGTCAGAGCCCTCAGTTTGGGTTATAACCATATGAGTTTGGTGGGTCCCACTGGAGATTTGTCACTGCTGCCCAGAGAGTTCAAGGAGTGATTCAGCCACTCAAATATAGGTGTCTGCTCTTGGAGTGAGGGGTGGCTCTAAAGGCTTCGCTCATTTTAGTGACTTGGTCTCCATCAACTGCAGTGCAAGTTTAGGCCCTGACCATGCTGATTTCTAATATCAGGTGCCTGAATCTAAATTCAGATACAAGGCCCAAGCCTGGGGGCTGAAATCAGTAGCCTGCATCTGGAGCTGTTTGAGATACCCCCAGGCTATTTTGTTATGACTTGCCTCCAGCTGTCAGGCCAGAGGGACCTGGCTCCATAGGTTGTGCATCATATCTGCAATTATGCAGGTATCTTACATGCCCATGAGTGTCTGAAATGGCACTTAGTGTCTGGGCAGCTGAACTGACTCCCCCAGTGGAGCCTCAAATACCCAAAAGTGTGATAATGCAGGTTCTCTTACAGTAAATACAAAGAAATAATTCCCATTATTTCAAATTAATTTATATTTCTGTGTCCTGCAAGTACCTGCTTGTCTGCATCAAATATGAGAGTAGAGGTCATCAAAACTGAAGCATTTAAAGTGAGGTGAACATTTCTACAAAGTCACATGCCCTTCTACAGATGGTCAGGGAGTTTATTTGGTCTTTTTAAACCTGCTGTCTTAGAGTATCATGTATTTTTATACATAGTTAAACAGCTGGAATACATATTCCCTTTTTATTTGTGAGGCACATTGACATACTTGTCTGTTGCACAGCAACATGTAAAGTAACTGCTTTTCATGACAACTGCTTTTTATGATTTCTGAGTAGGAGTGCTGGCTCCTGTATTTTCCAGATGAAAGTTGAGATGATGCCCTTATTTATAGACAGTAAAGGGAAAGGGAACAAGGAAACTTTAGAGTAATATTCAGAACTCTTATGCTGAGGGTACAGAAGGTTTAGTTATTAATGCATTTACATTAATATATTATTTATGGTTTTACCATCTTTATAGGTTCAGAAATATCTGCTATCTTGCCCACAATGGGATAGATAAACTATATCGACCTACTTGGTCCTTTATGCTACCAGTTTATGTGATCTGCTGGAAGGCCACACCAGTGGAACTGTTGAAGCAAGTGTCAGATACAGGTTTACTCTAAGGGAAATAGTGTGTGGCAGGTTGCTGTCTGGAGCAAGTTTCATTTGAGATAATGATTCTAGGGACTTACAGAGCCAACTCCCTGGATGACGTGTTCAGGAATGCTCATCAGTGCAAGCTTTTAAATATTTCATACTGTTTATGAAGGTCTAAAATACAAAGAGGAAGATGGCAAGGAAATAAAGCAGCACAAAGAGGCACTAGTGGAATATTTTATGAAGATTATTCACCCTTGAATAAGCAGTTGTTATAAAGTGGTAATTTATCACATTGGATGTCCTCCCTTTCAGACAAGGAATATTGCAAAGTGATATTTCCATATGAAGCACAGAATGATGATGAACTCACGATCCGAGAAGGTGATGTCGTCACACTTATCAGTAAGGTAAAAGCAATATTTTTCTCTTATAACCACAGATACAGCTTCTAAAACTGACATCATTTAATTCCCATAATATTCCTATTTGTGCCTTTGACAATGTTCTCCCTAAATCAATGCTAGTTTGTCAGTGAAACATTACACAGATTTCAGAGAATCCCACATCTCCCTGCCTCTTGTGCTTTAGAGCCTTACGTTGATAATGTTAAGCAAAGAACAGCCGATGTGTACTCTTGAGCTTACAAATTTATACAATTGATTTTAATTTCAATCTGCTGCAGGTCTACATAAATTGTAAATAGATCCCTGTAACACACATAATGGCTTAGAGAATAAATTGGAAGGTTCAAGAAAGCAGCAGCTTTGAGTATCTCTCTTAGATGTGTGAGTTATTTTTCCTGTAGGAATTATGAATCAGATTTTTTGGGGTTAGATTGAGATAATGTGCCTAAATTATTGAACTAAACACTTACATAAAATACAGCCACCCTTAACACTATGGTAAAGCAGAAAAAGATGGTCAGACAGAAATTAAAGAATTTTAGATCTGTGTTTTTTCTTTAAAATTACTTGAGTTACTCAAGATTAGAAATGAAAAACCAGTGCAAGAATTTATACTAAAGCTTTAAAAACCGTAGAGTGACATGGTGAGTAAACAGTTGTTTTTCTTTTAGAAGAGCTGTTCACCATGTTATAAGGAATGAATTATAGTTTAAGCACACTTAATTTCCTGCTCATGTTTAAAGACTTTGCAGTTTATTTAAAAGTTTTTGATTGCTGGGCATAAATATTTGGGGGGGAAAAAAGCTATAAACTAGAAAAGGCTGTGGATTTTGCATGAGGAAGATGAATTGTAATGATGTGTATAGTAGTGCTGCTGTTGTTTGTGCTTTACAGGAAAGTAAAATAATGAATCCTATAATTGATAAGTTTCTTAAGAAATTATTTGACTGACCAATTTGGCACCTGGCAGAAAAACCCAAAACCTTGGGAAGTACATCTGAGACAGTGTTTAGCATATACTAAGCCATTTTCGATCCTAGAGGGCATCTTCTTTGTCCTGAACAATATACATATAATCCAAGAAAAATAATCAGACATTTGGTAGGAAGAGGAAGTGCAAATGTAAAAATAAATTATGTACATTAAATATCCTTTAATGACTTGCCTTCAATTACTTTTTTGTTTAGCTTGTTTGTAAAACTGTTTCACTTTTCCTGATTTAGAATGTCCTCCTGTGGGTATTTAGCAGTGTCTCTGATTCTGGAAATGGCTTTTAAGATGTTGCTCATGTCCACTTTACGCTTTGTTGACCATGTTGACTGAACTCCCTGAGATGGCTGGTCTCCAGGTGGAGCTGTGTTCTTCAGGATGCACAGATAAAGAGAAAATTACTTTGCTGAGGTTCCAGTGTGAGACTTCATTTGCTTGCATTTTCCTATTTTCTTCTTCCTGCTGCCTCTGCCCCCACAGTGGAAGGACGTTTGTCTTTTATAGTAACTGAGCTGAAGATTTGAGTGTTTTGATCAGTTTTCCCAACCATGTGGTGAGAAGCTTGTCAGTAAATGTACTATTTTCCCTGTCCTTCTGCTCTCCAACCTGATTGCATAAAGCCATTGAAGACATTTTATTTAATTTTCTGCCTTTTTGCTGTGGCATGTCACACGTCTATGAACAATTACATAAACCCCCACTGAGTGGGGGATCTCAGTGCGCAAAAGCTTGGTGTTTCTCTGGGAATGCCTTTTTATGCTGTGTCTGAACCGATCTGAGCTACTGAAGAAACAGTGCTTAACAAGCAGTCACTTTGCAGTTCCTTTTGTGCTTTCCAGACCTCATTGCAGTCAGACTTTTGGGGGTTTTTCTGTCTTTTTTAACACATAGTCAAAAAAAATAAAATTCCAGTGATGGGGAGTCAAGTCTTCACTGTAGAGGTCTGAAAGCAGTGGGGTCTCCTTCATGCTCTAGTACCTAATATAGTAACTTTACTTTAGTCCAGATTTTTTAAGCAGGTCTGTGTTGTCCTTTTTCTGTTAGTCAGCGATAACAAAATCAGCCTCTCCTTTCTGCCCACTGATGGTTTCTGCCAGAGAGTTGCCTTTTACCTGGAATTCAGGTCACCGTGCCTAGAGAGCCCTTTTCATGGCCAGTCAGTGAGCCATGCTGACTAAGAGGCATTAAATAGAAACACATGGAATGCTTCAGAAATTATTACCATAGTTTTGCTTTGCCATTGGATTGCAGAGTTTCTTTTGATCTATTTGTAATAAATTGTTTGGAAGGGTTTGCCTTCTATGCTGGAAAGCATTAGACACCATTTATTCTTTCCAGTTACCTAGACCCAAGGAGAGAAGATTGTTACTTTTAGGGAAACAGATGGGTGTCATAATACTTCCTAGGACCACAGATGCATTATTGTAAAATAATGTGTTTTGTTGAAATCACTAAATCCAAAAGGTTCTATAGATTCTAAGTATGAAATGTCCATCACTAGACTAATCTGTTTTCTGACAGTCAGATCCATAGGAATGTTGAAGACTCACAATTTTAACTCATGCTGAATTTGCATTTAATTGAAAACAACGGCACTGCTGAGATTGTGTGGAAGTGGCTAAAGTAATGAGTGAGTGACACAAGAATAGGAGAGAAAACTCATGAAAATAATATAAAATCCATTGCAATAACCTTAATACATGAAGATGAGATAGCACTTGGTAGGTGCTAAGAGGAAAGGGATGACTTAAATGAGCTAAATGGGAAGTTACTAGGAGAGCCCACGTGTATGTGCACACACATGGGACAATATGTGTGTGAGGAAGCTGTTAGTCTGGTCTTCATCTTAAAATGCTACAAGTTAATTTTGTGGAAAGAATTGCAAAGGAATAGAATCAGTAAATGCAGAATTCAAAATCACCATTTTAACAGTGTTTCACAGATAAAAGGGCTAAGAGCATATCAGATTTCTCTCTTTTATTCTATTAAATTAGTTATAAAAATCTCTTTGTCAAGATCATCAAATATCTACCTAATACAAAGAACAAAGCAACAATTTTTTTGTCATGACCTTTGCAGATTCTGTTTCAAGTTCTCACTCTTTTTTGATGGATGTTGAGATCTTGAATCACAAGGCAATCTGACTTTTCGTATCGGCCTCTGTGATAAGGGAATTTGAATATCTGAGAGTTTTATGAAATAGCCAAAGAATACTTTGAACAGATTTGCTGATTTACAAGTGACCTCCCTAATCACATGGAGAATGTGCTGGTAAGGTTTATTTAAGCACTGCAGTGAGTCAGTAGAGGCTCATCCCTTACAGGTCAGAATGGTATGTATTTTGGGAGATATAAGGGGAAGGATGGCATTATGCAAGACTCATAGCCAAAAATATTTGCCAGTTATTTGGAAAATACACACTGTAAGGTAGAGTCCACATGTTAGTTATTTCCTCATAGATTAAAATTTACCTAAAAGACTGAAGAAAAGCAGAAATTAACTTCCCATAAATGTATTCCAAAAATTTCTGGAAAAGGTTTTTCTCTCCTTTTCCTCAGTGAAGTCAGTATCCTTATAGGTACATTGAAAAGTTTTTATTTATTAATAAGTGGAAATAAAAATAGACAAATGATAATCCTTTAATTTCTTCATGAAAAATATTCCACAAGACCAGAAAATATTGCTCAGAATTTTAAAGGAAGGTAAAAACTTCAAGGCAATAAACAAGTAGACCTGATACCTTTGCTTTGCAAAAAAGGAGTCTAAGAAAACTACACCTTTGGAAGACAGAGAACAAAACGTAAAACACAGTAATTTTACTTGTGTAATTAAGGTGATTGTTGTACAATTTGATTATAAGGTATGTTCATAAGCTGAAAATATATGAATGACAGATGGCCACAAGATTGACCTGTAGGCTGTTTTTGTATTGTCAAACATTTCTGTTCCTTAGGAAATTTTTTTTAGGGTCTTTAAAACATTCCTGACAGCTTTTGGATAGGGCAAGAACACTGGTAATGACAGTGCAGCTGACGGAGAGTGGCAAACAGGTGTTTTATCATGCTCAAGTATTCATTTTGGAGATTGTATTTGTAATAAATACAGTGACTTCTAAGCAACATGGGATGTTGCCAACTGTCACAATGAAAATCTTGCAGGATTTTTCATTCCAGCACTTCTAGACATAGCTAGTCTAAGCTACTTTCTGGTTTTAGTAAAGTGTCTTTATGCAAACACTGCAAATTTACTAGTGGCTCTGATAGACCATGAAAAACTGCATAGGATTCTGAAGATTTCACTGGCACACAGAAAATTACCTATGTGAGGAATCGATAGTAATAGCTAAATAATTTCAAAGCAAATACATGGAGCACACACTGGCAGCTGTGCACTCATTTGAAAGCTGTTTCACTTGCAAGAGTGTGGAGGATTTCATTGCACTGCATCGATCTCCCTGAGCTCTAGGCAGTAAAGACCACTTTGTTCCCAGAAATGAAAATGGACTGGATAAATAAGATTAACTACTTCAAAAATCATGGCAGATTTGAAAAGCTGACAGTAATAAGAGGGTATCCTCATATGAACCCTTATTATTGGAGTGGTAGTGGAGGGCATTGATATCAGTGGCAATTGTGCTAATTGTGAATTTACAAGATGATTTAGCTGATGCTATTCAAATAGTGCTGGGAAAGTTAATGCATTGTACCATGAAAGACACAACAGGGTAATACCTGTCACTAGTGAAAAACTTACATGACAATTTATCTGGTCTGGATATTTAATGACAATCTAGATATTCAATGGCAATCTAATTTGTAATGCCTAATTCTGTGTTGGGCTAAAAGGAGCCATAAACCTAGTTTCTCAAAATAAGCATAATGTCAATCAGGTTTTGCAAAGCTTGTGTTTGCTTTTGGTGTTACTGTTGATAATTTACTTCACTGTGAGATTTGCAAGTTTTGTGCTTCAAAATGCTGTGCATTTAGTGAGTCCCTGCCCTGAAGCATATGCAGTCAAAGTGATAAGATAGACAGGTACGTACAGGTGAGCAGAAGGGTAGAAGAAAACAATTCAAGGAGGTTGAATCTTGATAGTCTCTTTCATCATGTCCTGTTTTCACTGTTGCAGTAGCTGCTCTGTGTGCTTGTCCATGTTAGAGCGTGGAATCTGCCCTGCTGTGGAGTGCTTAATATTACCCAGTGCTTAGGGTAGTCATCAGACAGTTAATTAACCCTGACTGTATTTAGGGACAGTTACTGGGGGATGGCCCTTTTGCCAAAACAATTCTGCTGCTTTTCTCTCTCACAGCAGCTTTAAGTGCTCATTCCTGGTGCAGCAGGGAATTGTCCAGAGCACTTTCTAGAGCTGAGCGATGGCCAGGGCGAGCTCAGCTGGGTAGGGTTTGTGAAGGAAAACAGCTGCTCTCATGGGTGCAAGAGGCTCCTAAAGGGATGAGATTAGTAAGTGCTATGTACTAGAATCTTGCCAGTGAGCTGAGGCCGTGAGCAGGGGAAGGAGCAGGCCCTGGATGACGTGATAGACGAGACACTAGATGATATTCCATCGAACATTTCGACACGTTGTGGGGTCTCTGGGGTAGAAATCTCTCTGCTGCCAGCAACCCTCTTGATGGGGTTTAGTTCACTGATGGATTTTTCTGTACACTTTTAATTGCAAACAGCACACACGTATTTTACAAACCTTGGTTAAAGTACCTTACGGACTTAGAAGACATTAAGTTTTTCTTTAGGTACAAGCTAATAGGTAGGTACTATCACTAATTCTTTCTCATTAAGATGAAATTTTTAGTATTTTACCTTCCATGGGTAAAAAAATCCCCAGTGATATTTGGGTCATTAAAATACATCTAACTGAGCAAGAAAGCAGAAATTTTCAAAGTAGAAATATGGTACCTTAAGAATGTCTCTTTCAAAATAAAGTTTAAGGTTGTCTCTTTCTTCCTCTGAAAGAAGGGAAGAAGTTAGTCATAATTCATGTAAGTTATTTTTGCTTTTCCTTGATTGACAGCTGAAATCAAGCTGTGAACTCATTTTTAGAAATCAGCTTGCTAATATAACCATGTAAAAAATTTAGGTTATTCAAGGGAAAATAGGATCATCTGGTTTTCTAAAATATGAGAATGGCTTTCTGTCAGAGGAACACAGGGGACTTTTTGTTGACAAATATTGGTTGATAAATATTTGGTCATGGAAATACCCCTATTTGGGGTTTTAATACAAGATATTTTGAGCGTTTTTAACTTCTGCAGCAGTCTTGCATACAGAAACTGAAAGGAATACAGTAAGTAAAGACTAAACAATGCCGAGCTTAAAGAAGGGTTTTATGATGTTTTGTGTTTAAAGAATAGCATGTAAGCAATAAAGGCACTTACTGCTTGCTTCTGGAAATAAATAAGTATTTTCCTCGGGAAGAATAATACCATAAAGGCTCTCAGTGAGAGAGAGTCTCTCTCCTGAGATAACTGTGAATTACTCAACACATCACTGGCCAGCCCTAATAGCTGTGCCTGATCTGCTCTCTGTGTTCTGCCCCCTCTCCTACACTGCACTCTCTTGGCACCAGTTTTCCCCCGCAAGACATCCCACCTCCTTAGCTGATGGAGAAACCTGCTTGTGGCGACACTGCTGATTTCATACAAGAAATTACTTTGCAAAGAGTGCGTGCTGAGGGTGCACTTTGACATGGTAGATGGTATGTGGCTGCTGAAAGGGATGGTTCTGCTCCTGCCCTTCTGCCTTGCATCTGGCAGCCTTGGCCACAGGACATGCAGGGGTGTGTGAGCAGGGAAGGGTGGTTGGAGGAGTGGGACTGTCCCAACAACTTGCCAAGAGGCTGGCACAGCAGTAGGGTCACTTTTCCCTGACCTGAAACTTTCCTCTGTAGGTTTGGATTTAATAGGAATGAGGAGGTTTGGATTCTTTCTGGATTTCAAGCCATGGTCCAGTGCAGGACGGTAGCCAGAGTAGATCCTGCAGACCCATTTGACATGCTGCTAACAAGTGCAGCAAGTGCATGGGGTAAAGCTTGTGTCATTGCTAGAAGCAGGAGTGTTTCCTCAAATGACTGATATAAAACTTGGGGGGATACTGATGATCAAATAAATAAATACGTGTTTTCTAAAATGGTTCGATGTATTCAGTAAGTTAGGGGAAACAGACTGTGAGTAGTTCCTCTTGCTTGAACCTTGTCCTTGGCCAAGACTTTTAAATGTTTATAAATAATTTTTTAACACTTCTTCATATGTTGCAGCATTTCTTGGCTGCTGTGATTAGCAATGAGGCATTAAGTAAGGTCTGTGTAGAGATAAAGTCTGACAATGTGCCTAATGGGGTACCAGGTGCAGCTTACTTTTCACTGGCATCTTTAGAAGCGCTACTGAAACACTACAGTTTGAGCTGAGCGCTTAAAGAAACTGTGAAGCCTGTGATTAGTCCAGGGCAGAAGGGAACAGCCAGCATTTCAATGTTGTTCTTGCTAGTATATTTATAATGTTAGTTTTTTTAAGTACACACTGAAGTTCCCTTTTCCTCTTCTTCTTATCACCGATTGTGGTGCTACAGCAATGCCTTCAGAAAAAGGGGTTCCTTTGTTCATGGGAAATCCCAGATTTGAATTTTGACAAATGGAAGTTGGTGCTAAGCTGTATTAGTGAAATGGCAGGATCCCCCATGCATGCAATGCTCTAAGATTTGCATCATTTGAAATGTGTTAGGTTTATTTTTAAGTATGTTTAATACAGCCATGCTAATCTAAAAAGGTGACATATTTTGAGATAAAAAAGGAAACAATTTTTTTTCTGCCCCATGCTTAGAAAAGATATTGCTGAAATGCTGAGGCGTCTGGAACACTGTGATTATTGCTCACAATGTGGCCTTTAGACTCACTGCTTAGCTTCATCCTTTCTTTTATTCTAAACATTGGGTTCAGAATCAAACCTGCTGATTTGATGGCACTATCTGAAGTCCAACCTTTTCACAGTAGGGAGAGCTATTTGAAGGGAAAGTAAAAATGCACATACAGTGCCAAGTAATTAGTAATTGTAATTTGTGCCCTGGTCCTAAGATGTCTGTGATCTAAGTATTAATAGCATTAAATAATCCTTGGCATGTTTTGTTCTAGGTTTTTATAATCTTTCTAAATACAAAAAATGTAATTACATAAATATTTTATCTTGACTCATCAGAGGCATAAATTATGTCTGTTAGTAACATCACTTTCCATGTTTGTGTTGGCTAATTTAGTTTTAATTTGGGTATTGGAGTGTTACAGTTTTATGATGTGGAACATATTTACTTCTCCACGATATTCTGCTGACTGAACATTGCAAATGAAGTGAATCCCCAGAAGAGGTTGTTTTGTTCAATAAGCAACTTAATTCTTCTGTTTGTACAAATAGTTCATCAAAGCTTTTTAGCTTCATTACTGATTAAACTATTTAGTCACAGAATGTAAAGTCAAAAGGTTAGATCTAGCCTGAAAACGATCTAAAACAAAAAATACATCTGGTCTCCTAGATCCTCGGCTCTAATATCCTGTGTATTGCAGGTCATTCATTATTCTCAGCCAGCTTCTTTTTTGCAGAGTTCAATAACTTGGGCCAGGTTTTGAATAGACTGTGTCTTCCGGAGCTGTGTCTTCTTCTTGTACCTTCCAGTGAAAAACACTGCCTGGAAAGAATAATGTAACCACAGCTGAAAATTTCTTGACAATCTGTCCTGTTTCTGTCCATGCAATGTTGACATGGGAATTTCCTAGTAGAGCCTTGGAGCTTCTGGATGAATAAGAGTCTACCTGTTTGACTACTTAAGCTTTAAAAGATGCAACTGGCATTATCAGATGCAAGGTTCCCTATGGCCTGGGCATGAGAACTGCCAGGAGCTGGGAAGGATCATGCAGGACTTGGGGCTTTTGGGAGAGGTTGAGGATCTGAGCAGGATAAATCCCTGGGTTAGGAGCCAAACAGAGCCACACTGGGAAGTTTCCTCTCGTACTTTTCTTTCAGTATTTCATAATCTATGCGTATTTGTAAGAAGTATGCAAAGTGAAAAATGTGTTCTCCAGGACTGCCTCAAAAGATGACTTTATTGTCTGTTGGACTGTCTCTTCTGTCTAAATTGTCTTGGATTAGGTAGTCGTTAAGAGATTCATTCTGTCTTATTTCCAGATTTTGGAATCATGTTTCTGCCAAGGAGTGCTTGATTACTAACCAGATGCTTTAAATCAAAGCCATTTTTTTCCAAGAATTTAACAAATTTTGCACTGTACTGAAAGGTCCCAATCCCAGTAAATGAGCTTAGTAACAAAGCTCGATTGTTTGGAGGAGTCCTAGGTAGCACAACTGAGTGTAAAGTGAGCCTCTGGAGAGATGCTTTCCTTCATTCATAGGTATTTTACCAAGTTTTATGAGAATTTGTGAAGGCTCTAAAATCAATTATTTTCATGCATTTAAAATAAAGAAACATACTTGAATATTATTAAACTGCTTTTTTCACTCAGCTTTAACATGATTTTGTTGTTTCCCCCAAATGCCAGTGTTGTATTAATGAAGACCTGATGCAGTTTTAATGATGGTTTGAAATCCAGAGAGCCTCTCCTGTGATCCTCCCAGTGTTTGTGAGAGTTGGGGTCTCTTGGCCCCACCACCACAGTGGAGCCCAGAGCCCCTGTGGGTGTGCTGAATGGCAGAATGCCTGTCCTTTGGATTTGCCCTTCTATGAGGCCTTTAATCCTCAAATTCAGAAGCCTTTAGATGTCACATGTATCTCTGCGTGTGTGGATGATGTCTTCAAAAGTCCAACAGACACGTTTGTTTGCACTAAGGGTGGTTTTTTCCTTAAATTATGAGGTTGGCTGTCAGTTGTTGACAGACTGCTGGAGAGATGCTTACAGTGGGGTGGGCAGTGGCGGGGGCTGCCAGCGTGGCAGAGCTGGCACATGAAACCTCTCAGTGCAAGTGTAAGAGGTATTCATGGCTTTCTGAATAATGCAGTTTTACCAGCTCAACGTTCTTCCTGATGAGGATCAACTTTAGAAGGGCAGAAGGAAAGCAGAGATTTAATGAATATAGCTGCCAACTGCTGGGATTGGTTTTTTTTAATTTTAATTTTGTAAGGAACTTTGTATTCTAATGGAGATTTCCGTGAAAATATGGTATCTACCAGAAAAATTTTACTTTTTCAAATCCTGGACCATTGTGGTGCATCTCATTACTCTTTTAGGCTGAATTTTTACATTGTAAATTTAGTTTGCCAATTGTATATTTTAACCTTAGTAATCTATAAATCTTAAATTAAGAAGATAATTCTCATATGCCATTTTTAGGTCTCTGTAAATGATGATTTTGTGTGCAAGTACATCTACTGACATAAACAGAAAACTTGTTATCTGAGCACTTCAAGAGCACACATACACTTCTCTGAGAGCCTTCTTGTCCTTGGTTCCTATCCTAGTTGTAATGATGAAATATTTCTGTATCAAAAACTTCTAATCAAAAAGCTGAAAAATTGAGCAGTTATGGATTGATGTCGAAACTACAGCTTCATATTTTAGCAGTATTGCAGAGTAACATCACAATCAGAGGACCAACCTATGCAGTGATCTGCTCCCTCAGGAAAACAACGGGTCCTATTTACAGTTGAGAAGATTGACCTTCTTCAGATGTATTTCTTCAAGAGTTTACACAGCTGCAGTTCATGGAAAGGAGAGAAGATAAATACATGGCTTATTACTCATTTTGGAACCTTGGGGAGCAGAAAAAAATCTCTCATTTACTTTTACCAACAAAAGCCTTCCTCTTTGCTAGGGGCAGCTCGGAAGGTAGATTAGGGAGGGGAAAGATGAACTTGGGCCACAGCACTCCCTGAAAGAGTCAGTCCTTCCAAAGGTAGCAAGAGAGAGGGAGTGGGTTCTGCCTTGAAGGCCTGATGACCTAGAGACAAGTCCAATGGGCTTCTGAGCACAGGCAAGAGGAAAATTATAATGATAATGAAACACACAGCCAAGTAGCTACAGGTTTTTGTCTAAGTGATTAAGAGCAGTCTCATACCACACAGTAACTCTCCTGTAAGCGGCTTCAAGGAAAAAATGTTAAAATAATGCATAGTACTTGGAGGAAAACATACGCTGGAGCATGTCTAACATTTAAATTATAGTAATCGTGCATGCTTTATTGACTCCTAGCAAAATAATGAACAAAATCCAAATAGTAGAGTTTTATTATAAATATGTTCACAACTAGAAGTGCTGCTTTGCATTTTCAGCAGAAGTGTTGGTTGCCTTCATGTTCTTTTCATCTGGCTCATGCTTAGAGTGCAAATAGCAGCGTGGGCTAGAAATAGATCCATCTGTAATAACCAAGCCTTTTTTTAAGAAAGAGTGATCTTTATATGAAATAAAACTCCCTCAGTCTTTGGGATATATGAAACTCCTGCCTTCTTGGAGCAGAGGGAAAGTCTCTGAATTTGTGAGCATTTCCAGGAGGGAGAGTTCAGTCATGTTTGCATAATGGGGCAGTCTTTCACTTCCAAGCTTGTAGGTGAGACATGGCTCGGCACGAGACAGACGTGTCACCTACTGGGTGTGAACTTGAGGCTTTTAATTTCGTAGTCTTGAATGTGATATCAGCTAGTAAAGTGGACATCAAGGTAGCAAGGGACTGACAGCTCTGCCTTATCAACCTCCGTTGCCACCTCTTTTACTGCCAAAGAAAACCAGCCATGGTGTTTGACTGGAGGAAAGTTTGTGTTTTTGTCTCACTCCTGCGCTGGGGAGATGACACAGGCTAGTGTCTTGTCAGTAGTGTGTGTGTGGGTACAGCTGCTTCTGTGCAGTGAGTGCAGTATTTGTAAGACCACGTAGTAGTTTTGTTCAGTCTTCACTGGCTTCTGCTTTTTTACTGCTGGATTGGGAGCACCAAGGGAAGGAACAACATGGTATTTATTCTAATATGAGACAGTAGTTGTGCTGGTAAAAAACTGCTAATATAGGATACTGTGTGTGTATAGAGTGGCTGCAGGATCACTGCAGTTGCCAGGAAGAGAGTAAGCCATGATCTTATGCGGTCAACCCTACTTATGTATCTCTCTATATTTCGCTTATATTCAGTAACAGTATGATTAATCCGGTGCTCTAAATGCAAACTTTCTTTGCCTATGTTAAAATGTCTCTACATGGCTCATGGTTGGTCTCTCTAGTGAAGCACCTCTCTATTCCCCTCGCCTCTGTCCTTACTCTTTTAGTCACCACAGACATAAGTTTCAGGTGGAGCTGTGTTCTTACCTTTTTTATTTTATCATTGGTTTGGGTTTGTATTTTGTTTTCTTCTTTGCTGTTGTTTTAACAATCCCTTCTGGAGAAAAAAAGTCTGTTTTCTCCAGGTGATTCTTCCAACTTTATTCACAGCTTATGTGTCTCAATTCTATTTGCATGAAGAATAATTCTCTCCTTATTCTTCATTTCAAGAAGAGGACTGATGTTTTTTAGTTCACCTCTGTACATCCTTAAAATTCTTGGCAATGTTTTGCCAAAAGCTCCTGGTATTCTGGTTTTCTGATAGTTGTCGTTCTGAAATTTACCATTCCCTCTTAGTAAGAGTTCCAGCTCAGTATTTTAGTACCTTAAGTTTTGTGCAATATTTATTTCTTATAAAGTTTAAATATGCCCTCTAAAAAAGTCCTCCACTTCTCTGTCTTTCCCATCACTATATTTTGTCCAATTCTTTGCCCTAATATTTAGTACAAAATGAGTGTTGGTAGTAAATCCAGTGTATTGAGTTTTTTATCCCTTATTTGTGAACTGCCGTTCTTAGAATTAGAATGAATGTTCAATCTGCCACAGAAGAGCTTTTATTTCATTTTGTCTCCCCTCTTCCCCTTTACTTCATTTTCTAAAAAGTCATTTGAATTCAGTTCATCAAATAGAAGATTTTTAAACAAAACTACAGGATGGGACAAGGAGCAAAGGCAGCCAAGCCTGCCTTTGAACAATGGTATCCATCAGCTTGACCAGGGAGCAGTGGTATCCACCTAGCAGAAAGCCACGGCTTCTCTAATCTTTGTACCCACCACAGCTGACGCAGCTGCCCAACCAGAGCTCCAGTGGGAATACCCAGGATCTGGGCTGCATGGATGCCCTGCTCTTACACCAGGACTGGCCAGAAGCAGTGAGCACACCTGTGGGAAGTGCATCTAAGTGAAGGAGCTCCTCAGCTTAGTGACAGAGCTCCAGGAGGAGCTGTGTGGGTTGAGGAGTATCAGGAAGCACGAGAGAGAGAGGCAGCTGGAATTACACGCTGCCTTCCCTGGGGCAGGCCCAACAGGCAGACAGGATGCATGATATGCGGGATTCCCTATCCTCACTCTGCCTGGCTGAACACAGTGCCTGAAGGGATAGGGGACAACGGTAGCAAGTTCCTGGCCAGTTCAGCATGCACATCTCATCTGTGTGAGGCTCTCCCAAGTTACAAGCGATAGGACAAGAGGAAATGCCTCAAGTTGTGCCAGGGGAGGTGTAGATTGGATACTGGGAAAAATTTCTTCATCAAAAGAGTTGTCAAGCACTAGAATAGGCTGTCCAGGGAAGTGGTTGAGTCACCATACCTGGAGGTACTTAAAAGACATGTATATGTGGTACTTAAGGGACATGGTTTAGTGGTGAACCTGGCAGTGCTGGTCATTTTCAACCTTAACAGTTCTTTTTTACTTCACTGGAAATGAGGATAAAACCAGGATTTGTATTTTAATGAGAAAATGCCAAAATTTCCCTCTAAGAGATTTGATTTCTCTATTTCATGATCTGCCTGTGCCTGAACAACCAAAGCAGGCTTGGCAATGTGAGCCAAAGGTCTTTGATTGCACTGTCACTGCAACGAGTACATGGGTAGAGTCTCCAAATTAAGCTTTGGTAGGAGCTGCTTTTTACAGTAGCTAAATTTTGAACCACCTACCACCTAACTTGCATGAAATCCAGTATCTGTAAAACACAATTTCGTTTATGCCATGTCTTACTCTTCGGTTTTGTAACTATTTCGGGTTTGATTTTTTTAACTCAAGGAAACTAAAATACATTTTTAGTAATTGGAATACATTTTTTCATAGGGCTTTTGGGGTATTTCATTGTCTGACTTGTTTACATTGTTATATGAGTCTGACAGAGTCTGACATGGAGATAAAGCAGAGATCCCCTTGTTTTGTTAATAAATTTTGCAATATTGATACTGGATTGCTTGGCAGCTTTTCTAGAAAATCTGCATTTCAAAATTACGGCCATTTCCTTGAATTTAAATCCTTGAAGATATGTTAAGAAGGACAATATGGTTAAGATTGCATGATTGGTGATGATCTGGGAGAAGGGGGTTTTACTCAGTGTTCACAAGCAGACACGTTTTAATCATGTTGCCTTGATTGTTCTTCATAGCTCTGCCCTTTGTTAGTACTTGGGGCAGCCTGTGCACCTGCAGCCCAGGTATGCTTGAATGGTGGTGTGTCTCCTGATGAAGCCCTACCTGTTGCCAGCGTCTTGGAGCAGCTTCCAGAGGTTGCTGAGGCATAGCAAGCCTGCAGCTGTGGTAACAGGAGTGCACTGCCACAGAGATTCTTCACCAGATCCATCTGTAGCTTTTAATTTCTGAAATCTCTTTCCATCTCTTTTCTCAGTGGCACATAAGCCTCTTCTTGCAAATAAAGTAAATGAGAAAATTAGAGAGAAACTGCCTGGAGAGATTTACTTACCGTATGAAAGTCTGGCGTGGTGATTGGCTGCATAAGCCTGACTGACAAGCTGGAGATGGTGAAAAAAAGCAAACCTGCAGCTGTTTGGGATTAATACATGTGTGGCACAAACAGTGCTTCATGTGAACAGATGAGCTTTAAAAAAGCATCAGATAAAAAAATTCACATGTGTTAATAAAACGAAGAAGTAGGAGTAATATTTGTGCTTCCTAAGATCATAAAAAAATCTGACCTAAAAAGAATATATGTGATGTCATGTGTTGCTCAGTTAGGATTATTAGCTAGCACTAAGCTGTGCAATTACTTGAAGCACAAGCTTTTCATCTCTGGATGCTTGAATTATTCTTAATATTTTTCAAAATCTAAATTGGGTCATAAATGTTTTGGCAATTTCAGATTAGCAGCATAGGGGGTGGAGGGCATTATAAAACACACCATGTGATAGAACAGTTGAGTGCAAGTAGATAAAACCAAGTGTGAGAGTGCCTTCACGTCAGCAATGAGGGGTGCTGGCTCTGCGGAAAGAGTGGTATCCTGCACAGTGCCTGTCCATGCCACGCATGACTGACTCATTATCTTGGTCCTTCGTGGCATCCCTGACAGCCCTGTATGCACTCAAGAGATGCTTTGAAAACGTCAGCTAGTCAAGAATGAGCCCTGCTGATTAACAAAGGTCTAGCAGAACCCGTAAATATCTCTAAATAACTCACAAGAAGGTCTGTAAAGTGTAAATGTCCCTGGTGAAGGCCACCCTGCTAAAGAGAAGGGAGGATACAGAAGAAAAGCACAGATTAGGTATGAGAGAAAATTATGAGAAAAAGAATGAAATGATCATTCAGTGCCTGTGTTATATCAGAGAAAAATATTGAGATATGAGGTGAGGGGGGAAACCAACCAAAACAGATGATACAAGAAACTAGACTATTTAGCTGGTGTATTTTGCTAGCACATATTGTATCTTAGGATGGACTAAATAAATTAAAAGTGTAGAACACAAAAATAACTAAAAATAACTTTAAAACACACCCAAAACATAAAAGCAATCATCTTTTTAAAGCTATTCTGTTGTCTGTCAAATATCATCCAGGTTTGTGTATTGTAACTTAGAGAAAAATAACAACAAGCACAGTTATTGTAAACAATATTTTTAAGACTTGGTATTAAGTACACCTCATTAAATTAACTTGCATTATCCTTTCATCCATTTAGCAGGTGAAACATGGTTTTATGGAAATCATGAAAGGTTGACCAGCCTGATGCTGAGCCAACTACAAAAATTGGCTGAAATGGTTTTAAGACTGAGCAGATAATGAGTGCCTTTCCTGTAACTGTGTTTTGGAAAACAGCTGAATTAGTTCGGCTTCGGCTTTCAGGAAAGAAGAATGTGGGAAATCTCAACAGGAAGTCTTCTCTGTAGCAAACACGAATAAAAGTGAACATGGAGCACTGAGGACTTAAGGAACAGTTTTACCCTTCTCTAAAATTGTTGTGGCTTCTGTTACTGTTACTATTCATAACCAAAATAGCTGTACTATTTTTTTCATCATTTAAACTGACCGATATTGCTTGTTTTTTGTACATTGTTTTGCTACACACTCTGCTTTGTGCTGCTCAGAAATGCTGCAGAAAAAGCTGATGAATTATACTGATCAGGTGTATAATTAACTGGAGTGTGATGAAATTTAATAATTCTATTGCATCAAGCTTTTTGTGAAAGTATGTGAAACAAAGAAGCTTTTTTATCTCCTGGGATGTATGATGTTAAATCAAGTTATTGGCTGTTCTGTAAAATGAAGTCAGAGAGACATAGTGTCACGCGTGCTCAAAATGCTGACTTGTTTAATAGATCAAATGGTGACCTAATGTTTTAGACACAGACAAGGTCTTGAGCTCTTATAGCATGTTTATTGTTCTTTCCTAGCTGCTCCATGTGATAATGAAATGCAGGGTGATTACTGAAGTTTTTATCTGGTAGATTACCCTGTTAACCTGGCACTCCAGCAAATTGTCCTATTCTAGCAAAAAGGCAGGACATTATGCAAAAGAGTACTTCAGCTCACAGATCTATTCAGCACACAAGCACATTGTGGTTTTCATTTTATTTTACTATTTTTTAGGATTGCATTGATGTGGGTTGGTGGGAAGGAGAACTCAATGGCAGACGAGGTGTCTTTCCAGATAACTTTGTCAAGCTCCTTCCTTCTGATTTTGAAAAAGAGGTAAGCAATATATTATTTCATTTTCACTTGAGAATACAGAATGAAAGTAGAGTTGAAAGAAATCCTCTTTTGGATATGTGGTTTTGACAAAGTTTTACTTCTAGCTTACTAGCATGAAAACATAAAGGAAACAAATTTCTGGGTTGAAAAGCATCCATGGAGAGAATGTGTGGCACTTAAAGTCATAATATGGAGTTTGATTTGCCCATCCAGTCACCCCAAGTCCACTGCACTACTCTGTCCCGTGACCTACAAGTTTGAGAGAGAGAGGAACTGATGTCCCAGGAATGAGTCACATGATGCAACAATATCCAGAATTCTTAACTCTTCTCTGTTGTATTTGTGGTGGAATACTGGATGTTAGTGTACCACCTGCATGCTGATGGACAGCAGTCAAGCACTGTTCCAGAGTAATAAAGGTGAAATTTTAACTCTGAAATTTGAAAAACAATGAGCTTTTGGTATCTCAGAGTCATGTTTCTTGATCTCTCAGAATTATTAAAAAGGAAGGTAGAAAATCTGTGCATAAGCTTTTTCAGTTTCTATTTATTTGAAAAAGATGACATGGTTATTTGCCAGACAATATTTAGAAATCTTGCAGTTTCCTGGAATATATAAAGTAATGGATTACTTCCCCTAAAAGTCCACTCCATTTTTAGGAACTTTTTAGTCATCAGTGGGATATTAAGAGCTTGCAACCAGGCTTTTGATGGGTATTTCACTGTGACAGCATGAGCCTTCTGTGATAAAACCAACTTACTGACACTCAGTTTCAGTCCTTGGCAATAAAAATTGGATGCCGAAGGCAAAAATTAAATAACTTGGAAAGCTTAATAAAACAGCTATTAAACAACTCACAGAAGCTAACATGATAATTATTGAAAATGAAGGTAGAGGAGCAGCAAAAATGGTGGGAGATGAAAATGCAATTCCACAGCAGAGTGGATATCCTGGCTTTAGGCCTAATAATAAAAGAAGGTGATTTCCAGAAGAGGCAGAAATCATAAACCTTAAGACATAACAAGCCTATTATAGAAGAAAAAACTCTTTTCTCATATCGATTTTTTGTGGTGAAATTATTCAGTCTTTTTGAACTTATAAATTATATACCTTTAAAGTGTTTTTTAGAGTACCATTGAAAATAACTTGTAGAATAAATTAGATATTCAGACACTTAGAAATTGCTGCTAGGTTTGCTCTAAATGTGGAGAATAAAATTCTATTAATTTTAAAATGCCACAGATCTGGCTACATGAGTAAGTAACTGGTAGGACTATAGACTGTCTGTCTTTGCATCAGTGCTAAGAGAGAAGGAGATAAATACTTTTTCAGTGATTTTGTCAAGTATTTTCTGATGAGATCCAGAAACCTTGGATTCCTTTCTATGCTCTATATGTTGCAGTAGTTCTTCTGTCCGTTGAACAAAAGCTTGGGATCTTTTCCCATCTCCTCATTCAGTTTCCAGTTTTCCAAACCTGATTATTTTCCACACATGGCTATTTTTCACAGGCCTTTGCTATTATTCACTGCCTAGTCCCCAACTCCCCCTCTCAGGTGGTCTCCATTACAGGATTTTCCCCTGAGATCACTACCTGAGTCTAAATCACCATCTGGATTTGCTTTCTATTCCTAGACCAGATTTCTTATCCAGCTTCTTTTCCTCTCCCCTCTTACTCTTTGTCCCTGCTCTGTAGTTCTGTTCTCTTCTTATCCAACCAGCCCTGATTTCCTGTCTGTTGGCTTAATTTCTAGTCTGTCTCCATCACCTTCTCAGTTTTTTCACCACCTCTATCCCAGCATTTACAGACCCTTGTAAATCTCTCTTGCTTCTCTTAGTTTCTTCTTCTTCTTCTTCTTCTTCTTCTTCTTCTTCTCCCTAAGCACTCTTAAGACTTCTTCACACAACAGCCTTTCTGATCTTTGTCTGCCTTTTTGAAACTATCTATTTCCTTGTTCAGCTTCCAGTTAAAGCCACTTTGTCTAGTGAGCCATAGGACCCTTTCTTCTTTGTATTCATCTACATAATTGCTTTAGTTTTAATCAGGAGTGGGTTTTGTAGTGACTCTGTCATTTGTCCATCTGCACTTGTTATGCTTTGGAAGACACATCTCAGGGGACATGGCCTAGACTGCTTACTAAGCCAAAAGATGTTCTAAAGGAGTGCATCTCTTATATTCCAGCTCTGATGTGTGGACAGTCAATGGGATCAGTCTCAAACCATTCAAGAATAAAACCTCAAATGTGTATATTGTACTGTTGGATCCTCAGCATCAACTATTTCACTCTGCAGCCATTATCAACAAAACTCCCCAATTGCTTTCATAAGACATTTATTGGTCCTGTCTTCTTTCCTTTCCACACTTTTTTTTCACTTTTCTGCATTTAAACCTGTTGAAACATGTTGCCCAAATTCTTGCAAAAGTATCTCTGAGAGCTTAATGGACTGAGTTTGTGGACAGTGGTCCTCAGCAGCCAGGCTAGAGAGGATCATTCTGCTCTCCTGAGTTCTTGGTCACAACTTTCTCAGGCTGATGACAGGAGGTGATCTGGTCAGGGTAAGGTGATAGGAGAAACTTGAGGGTTGCTGGATGACAGCTTTTGGAATTCAAGCTATTAGGCTTACCCAGTCTGTGCAAAACCTGCTATTTTTTTTCTCCCCCAGAGATGAATGCATTTCTACATTTGATAGAGGTCCCTTTGAACGGTGCATGGTGAGGGCTCAGCCTTCAACTGCTCCCTGTCAACACTCAACTGAGAGTTCTAGGGCAGAGATTGAACTCATTACTGCAAGTTAACAAAACGATTGATCTTTCTTGAAAGATTTGGCAGATATATAGAAAATAATGGGGGGAGGGCAGGGATCAATAAGAGTTCAAGAGAAAATACCAGCTTAAATAGATGATTGAAGCTTGGCAAAGCTATGCATATCTGGAAATATCATTTATTCGTAATTCCACAAGACAGTATACAGTGTAGATAACCAGCAGTGTAGTGACAGTGATTGTGATCAATCTGTAGCAAAGGAAATAAGGTCCATCTCAGAAAAAAAGGATGGACATATGAAATAGAAAATATATTTGCTTAGCATTTAGTCTTCATAATCTTGATAGGTTTGGGGGTTTTTTAAGTGAGAGATAAAGTGTGTTATTTGATCTAGCACGGTGCTCCATTTGGTTTTGTACTCATTCCAACATACATATCCTGAATGCCAGTATGGTGTGTGTAGATTCACAAACATCAGCACAGAAGAGAAGCCATCCCTCCCCCAACCTGCAGGTGAAGAGAAATGGTTCTGGTACTGCTTTTTGGTCGTGCCTCTCAGGGATGCCATTACAGATCTATTAGGAAAATGGTCATAACAGGTAAAAGTAAAAAGTTCAGATCGGTTGGAATAACTTGTTTCATTTCACTGAACAGCTAAAATTCTGATAACCGTCTTTCACAACTAAAACTCTAAATACACTGCAGTGAGTAAAATGTAACTTTTGCAGTATTTCCTGTGTTCTGCATAATTTCTGAGTTTGAAAAAACACACGTCGGGTTTTGCCACATGTGCCTGGGGGGTTTCTTTGTGTTTGTTCTTTCAAAAATGGGTAGGAATGTTTACAAGATTAAACTTTAAAGATAGAGATTTCTTCAGTAGGCCAAAGGTCATGTGTTCCTCTAGTCTTAACGTACATAAAATGAACCTTTTTTTTTTTTACCCCTCAACAGGGTATTTTATTTGTAAAAGTATAAAAATGGCACTATATTTGCCAATGCTATTTTCTCTCTTCAAATTCTTTTTAATGAAGTTATTTCAGGAGAAATATGTGAGAGATCTGTAGTCTCATGACTTTTAATTATTGATGTTGAGCGCTTTATGATTAACTCCAACTTTCATATGAATGAAATTTACAGACATTTTGAATCAATCTGTTTTCTTGTCTTATTAAATTTTAGAGACCGAAGAAACCACCACCTCCATCAGCTCCTGTCATCAAACAAGGATTGGGTAAGGTGCAGCTGATTTTGTACAGCGTGCCAGTGAGCACGTCTTAATCTAAATTAAGTATATTCAAATTTATAGTGAATTCATCTGTATCAAAATTGATAAGCAGGTGTCTAGACAACAACTAATATATCAAAATCTTCCGGGGTTGACAACTCTGAAAGTCTGTGGTGTGCTTTTGAAATGTATTGCAGGCAACCATCTGCACCATTTTAAAATAACCTGTATTGCCCCATAAACATGTTAAGTCAGAGCAAGTGTGACACTTCAGTTTTTGGAAGTTCTGTGGTTCTGTTCCCTGACTGAAGTTGATTGTGTGCATGTCTTTGTAGCATAGACCCAGTATGCTGGAGTCTGGTAATACCTGGGGGAGAAAACTGCATTCACTACAGACCCAATTTATTGTGGAGACAAAGAGCTTTTTGGCGTATCTATAAAATACTGTCACACGGTGCTCTCATCTGAGTTGCAGTCAAAGTCTTGCAGATCTGCACCACTGCTGGAGCTGGCTGGCTGCTCCACATTCTGTGCCACAGTTAGATTCTTGGTTTTCAATACTTTGTAGCCCTAAGTATAAAATTTAAAGGAGTTATCCTGCATCTGGTTATGTAGATAATGGTGTTGCAAATGTATTAAGAGGCTCATTCTGTTTTTCAAGCAGATGAGTTCTAGCAAAACTGGCTTTGTTATATGCTAGACTGAATTGTGTGTAGATTTTGAGAGCTGAACTCATTTTGTTTGTGATTTAAAAACAACCTCTCAATACTAATTTTCAAAAGTGCCTACGTGATTTATTTTTGTCATGAAACAGAAACAGTTAAATTATCTACACACTTCTCAGTTCTGACCTTGAAAGCCAAATTCCAGTTCCCTTCACATAAAAATAAAAATCACAAGGCGGGGGATGCTCTCACAGTTTTCATTTGTATTACAATTGTGGTGGAAACATAAATGTGGATGGAATTCTTTAATCCCTTAAGTCCAGTCAGTTTGTAAAAATTCTGCAGCACCACTAGTGCTTCCCCCACTGCTGGCACATGTTAAAAAACAAAACAAATTCATCCAATCTAGCTAGGTAGTTTTCTTGTTACTGTGGTCTGTTCTAGCTTTTGGTGCTTTGAAAAGTAAATTTCCCTCTCCTGCAGTCTTGAGCTGTTAATAGAAGAAGAAGTTACACCAGTGTACAATTTACGGTGAATCAATATGCTATAATTTAACTATTTTGAATTTGTCATGCAGTTCTTTGACTATAGAACCATGACTATAAATATTTGGGTTGCTTATTGACATCCATGGTTTGTTCTTCACTCTGTCTTGAGACTCATGAAAACACAGATTTGATTTTAAGATCAGTAACGGTGTCCAGAGAGAGCAGTATGATTTTGCCATCTAGTGGTGGTTGTATATTAACGATGTCTTAGTGACAACTGATTTTATAGCCTGACATGTTTTGAAAAAGCTCTGTAAAACATTGTATTTCTTTCAATTTATACTCCTATAATTAGAGAATGACAATTTTAATATATACCTGTTTGCATGCAACACGTTATCTGTGTCACCAAAGCAGGATAATATGCCCATTCTCCGAAGGAAAATGGTTGCATAAAGGATGCAATTTGATTAGGGCCATCTAACTCTGAGTCAAAGCCAAGACTGTTGCAGTTCTTTCTTTTTGTAATCAGTCTTTGACAAGTCATGGCTGATCAGGCACAAGAATTTCTTCTGACAGGTATTTAGAGCTGAAAATTGTCCTGTGTTTATTATCGACCAGACATCCTGTATTCATCAAATTAACACTTCACTGAGATTATACTGTGTTTTACCACATCTCCTTGTCAGGCCTTACTGTTGAGAGTAGGTAACAGCTTCCAGTAATGTTTCTTCATATTTAACCAGTCACAACGTGATGAATAAATTGAATACTGTCAGTTGCAGCCTAAATAATTAAACATCAGTATCTTCTGATGCAGAGCATAAAATCAGAGCAGAGAATTAGAATTGGGCTTTGTAGTGCAAGTGGCATATGTGTAAAAGAGGTGTCTAGTTTTTATTATAGTAGAGATAGAATTTTGGCTGTATTTCCAAATTCTTCACAGTAGAAGGCTGCCAGGGCTGTCTGTGCTGCACTACTTTACAAAGCAAGGTGAAAAACAGAGAGACAAATTTAGGAGCACAAGTGCTTATTTGGAGTCATTGGAAAGCAGCAGGCATTTCACTGGGCAGCTGGGTTAAGCAATACAACTGTGTCTGCACCAAAGGGTGGCAATACTCTTGAGTTCATCTGGGAGCTGATGCAGAGCTCCCCAAAGCTTCCTTGCAGGTGACCTTCACCTGGAAGTGAAGGCAGGATCATGGAGCCTGCCTGGGTGCTGGTTAATTTGGGGGTCACAACCCAAGCAGGGAGTACACCTGAGCCTGAGAGCTTCTCAGTGTTTGTAGGGTCATTGCTTTAGACTTGGCCTGAGATTGTCCTTCTGTGTGTTAATGATGACTGTTAATCTTTCTGTAATTAGACACTTTTATGTCTTTTTTTCTTGAACACGCTACTGTGTGCAAGATAATGGGTATGTTTACCTGTGCTTTGCATATCTTGTGTGTAGAAAGGCTTTAATTGGTTTGCAGCAGCAGCAGCTTTGCCTCTCAGAAGTGAAATATTTCTCAGAGAATCATTTAGGTTGGAGAAGACCCTTAAGATCATCAAATCCAACCATAAAATGAGAATATTTAGTATTACTTATTGGCATGATAAGTGGGACAAGTATTGCCTGTCCAACAGCACGCTTATGACTTGTGATCACTGCTGGTGAGCACTGATTTCTAGGAACCAGCTGCGGAAGGGAGTTGTGACAACACATTCAGAAAATGTAAATGCCCCTGAGAACTGCATATAATAGAACAGATTGAAGCAAAAAGTTGCCCTGTGTTCCCTGTCCTGCCTCCTCTGCTTTTCTTCTGCTATAATTTTTATTTAGATACTAATAGTGTTACCTAAAGTGGTTTTCAACACTATGAAGTTGAAATGGCATTAGCACCTACTTGTTAGTCAAGGCAGCAAAGCCAATAAATCCAGTAAAACAGTTCTTATAATATGGGCATTGGAAGATTGCAGCTTGCATGTGCCAGGAAATTTTTGCAAAGTCTTCCCATTGTTGATGCCACAAGTTCCCATATTCCCTGGAGCGACAGAAGTCAGTATGCCAGGGCAACTAGTAGAGGCAGGAGAAGGCAGGGGCTTTCACCTTCGGGCCAAAAGCTGTCAATTAAAATAATCATGTAGAATACTGCCAGCACTGCTCTTCTCATCCGTCTAATATGTGGAAGTGAACAGGTAGTACTAATGGTGAAAAAGAGGGGGAGATGGGTTAACTTAATCTAATATAAACGGTATGTTTGGCTCTATCAAGTATTCTCTTGGCATTGCCCAACTAATTGATTTATTCGTAATGTTTCTGCACAATGTTGGGTTGCACTTCATTTAAGTATGTCTGTAATGGTAAAGGATCTGCCCATATTTAAAAATCTGGGATTACTGATTTTTTTCCCCACAGAAGGGTCTGAGTGTCTGTTCTTTTGGGATGCACAGTTTGGAAACTGTGAACTTGATTATAAAGACATAAACATCCAATTGCTTTTTTGTCATTATCGTGCAAGCAAATACTTGAAATAGATTTATGTTCAGTTTTAGCAAGACATTTTCAACTTGGGGAATATAAAAAGCCTAAGAAATTGCAGAATTAAATCTTAGGTGGCTGTATATGCTGGTTTGTTGGCATGTTCAGAATTCCAAATGTTTCTTTGTTTCACAGGGACCACAGATCGAAAGCATGAAATCAAAAAGATACCACCTGAAAGGCCAGAATGCCTTCCTAATCGAACAGAAGAAAAAGGTATGAAATGTGCTTTCCTGCCTGCTCTCTGCAGAGACATGAGAGAAGTGGAACCAATGCACATTCTCATTTCAAAGTCTCTGTTTCCATTAAGTGTATTGTTTGGATGTTTGTTTCCCACTCTGATAGATTGTGGTGATAGACATTTTGAAAAGGATCACACTGTTGCTTATGGACTGAATTCAGGATTTTAAATTGTACCAATCCAGAGCTGTTAAATACAGGCAGCCACAACTGAAGTCAAGGGGAGATTTGCTCTCAATACATGAAATGCTGTATAAAGCTCAGAGCTCTGTAAAACCCAGGTCCTTAATCAAGTAAAATACCCTAGATTATCGTGTACTTTTTTCTAACATCTGTCTGCCTTGGTTCTCTAGTTGAAAGCAGGGTTGGTGGTTTTCCTGCATCACAGAGGGGTTTTATGAAGATATAGTCATTAATGCTTATGAATCACCCCATTATCATAGTCACAAAAGTCTTAGGCAAGGCTGTGAAGAAATGAAAAAGTTCTGTCTTCAAAGCTGTGTTTGAACATTACGAGAAATGGGACATGGTACCACACAGAGCAGGGACAAGCAAATGAAACCTTTAATGGTTTCATTGTGTTCATTGTGCAATCCTAATAGTTTCAGGAAAGTAGTTACGCTGATTCTCTAATTGAAGATGATGTCGAGTTTCATGTGTTTAAGTGGACTATTGGATTGTACAGACAAGTTTGTTTATGGGATTTCTTATTTTCTAAGTATTCAAACTTGCAGCCTTTTAAAACGCACATGTGTGAGTAAATGTATAATATGCAGTTATAATTTAGTGCCAGAACCTTCAGACTATGCACCAAGATCTGTTTCTGGAGATACATATCTTAGTGGTCTGACAGGTGTTTTAGCACTTTCCTCTACATGTGCTTACTTTTGGTTATGTGTGCTGCTTCTCACGGTTATCTTAGCAGTAAAACCCTTTGCTTTCCATTTTTGGATTTACAAAGCCAACTGCCAAAACAGCAGAGGAAGTTTAAATACATTACTGTCCCAGGCTATAAATATGTGTAACTTTTCTAGGCATTGAGAAGAGGCTGTAGGAGTTGTGCCTACAGAAGTACCAGGGAGTGGCAGGAATTGCTCAGTGTGGTGTGGCAGCAGGGGTGGCACAGGAGTGTTTGGTGTTGGCACACTGCCTAGCCTGTCCCTCATGCATAGCTTAGATTCTTGCACACTGACGCAGTATAAATCATCATAGGATTAAGTGTGCAAAAATTACATGGTATGCTGGAAAAGCTTCAGTGTCACTGAGAACCCAGTGACTGCATCTGCTGGAAATGTGCTGGGAAAGGGTATGTGCAATAATTGCTAACTGGACTACTCCAAATCTAATGTGGATTATCTTTCTGGTGATTTATTCCAAGGTCCTCTCATACTTAACCTAGAACCTGTTACAAAATACCCTGTGCCATTCCCAATACCTCTTATATCTATACAGAGATGTAATATTCATGACATATGGACAGGGTTGTCAAGGGAAGTGGGATGTTGACACAGTAGGATAGAGAGAGCAGAACTTTGGCCCCTTTGAGAGTTATGTCCCTTCTTTAAGAAAAATCGAGTTTCTCTGGTGTGGCAAACGTGTTTATGTGTTTGTTTCGTATTAGGAATTTAGAGCATATTATTTGCAAGAGTGTATTTTACTTTACATACTCGCAGGCATTGTGTATTTGGCATTGGATATTGGTATTGTGACACTGCCTAACTATGCATAATCAGTCCTGAAATGATCTTGTTTTTCATTGGCAAGCTGAAAAATTCAGCGTGTAAGTCTGTGCTTAAAAACCTAAATAAAACATCTGATTTTTCTGAGGGGTTTACATCCTGCTAAACATTACTAAATTTTTATGCTTGTATTTTATTTTCATTTAACTGTAGTCCACTTAAAACACACTTATTGTCCCCCCAGATATGATATTTCTCTGTTTGTCCAAGATATGTTAATATCTAGCATAATTATTTCTGTGACCTTCTAACTTAATATTGTTTCATATTAGAATTTAATATAAGTTGTGCTCATGGGAAATTGTTCAACATGGTGTTTTCTTGCCATTCTGATATTTTACAGTCAGAAACCAGTAAGTTACTAAAATTAATTTTTTTTTCCCCATTCAGACATGGGGATGAGGAGTTACAGACCATGAGGAGTTACAGGCAGAACAGTCAGGCAGGGCAAACAACTGATTTGTGGTAAACATGTTATTTCAAATAAAGAATGATTCAGAACAGGAGTAGAAAGGAAATGAGCTTTTTCTTTTTATACAATATATCCACAGTAGAAGAGTTCTTGTTTAATTGTAGACTTGTGAATGCAAATTAATTCCACTTAATAATATCCGTGTTCTTTTTTCTGGAAATGATTGATTTAAAGAAAGATCAGAGAGAGAGCAAAAACAGTTAGACCTGCAGAAGCCTTCAGTTCCTGCTATACCTCCGAAGAAACCTCGGCCACCCAAAGCCAACTCTGTGAATAGACCTGGTACCTTGCCCCCGAGACGACCAGAAAGACCAGTTGTGCCTGTGACTCATACAAGGTATTCCTTTTCCTCTGTCCGGTGCTTTTGGGATTAGTGGAAAAAAACCACACATTTAAAGAATTTCAGTCTTACAATTTATGTCACAATTTATTTAACAGTGCTTAAAGAACAGCAAGAAAAAAGCAAGTTCTAACAGTCTCCTGACTGGATCATAACTGTCTTCCCAAGAATAGCAGTCTGAGACTGTTCATTGCTAGTTTATTTCTACTGATGAACACACTGTTACTGCAACTGCAGTGATTGCAGAATCATGTGGGAAATATCTGCATCAGAATGTTGCACTGATGTTGATGTTGTTAATTTACCTCAGATTATTGCAGTTTAGCCCGGGCACTAAGTCAGGGAAAAAGCTTGGGTTGTACCAAGAAAGAGCATTAGACAATGCACATTTCAAATACTGCCAGCTTGGTTATGGTCTCTTTTCTTCGATCATTTTAGATCAATTTTTAGCAGAATACATGTGTCTTCCTAGAATGCTCTTTAGCTGGTGCTGCTGCAGAATAGTGCTGTCAAGTATTTATGCTCTGATGTTGGTTGTTACTCTCTAGTTACATGATGCTGTTTATCAGAGGTGGTTACAGCCTTTGAGGAGCACTGAGAAATTGAACTTGCCAACACAACTTCATTTATTCTCTGCTGAAGCAGAGGCTGCAGAAATTAAAGGCCTCACTTGTAGTCCTAACCAAGTCCACATGGCTACATTTTAGTCACCAGCATCTGGGTTGTGCACTGTAGGTTTCCTTTATGCATAGTGAATGGAGTTAGGTGAAAAACCAGAATCAAAGCAGATGCATAAAATGGGCAAGCTGTATGTCTTGCAGAAGTACTACAATAGAGGCATGTAAATAATTTTACTATTGTACTGTTAGGAAAATTAGCTGCCATTGAACTACTGGAGTTCAAGTATAGTAATAGTTAATTCAATACCAGAATGGAGTATAAGTTAGAGTAGAATGAAATGCTAGACATAGATTCCCTTCATTCCTCCACATGTGGTTCATTAAACAAATGCTCTCAGTTTGAAATCTGAGGCACATGAAAAGAGAGAAGGGCACCTGCCTCGTGCTCCCGGTTTCATCTCACTGTACATCTCTGAGAACTCACCCTTCTATCCAAGTGCCACTGCCACAGCTTCTCTGGGACTTGGCTTGAAACATGCTTGCCCAGCTGTTCCAAAATACAGTCCATACCTGCTGGTCACTTGGGCATACTTGGAAATGCAAGTATTTGCTACAATCTTTAGCTAAGTGATGTCTTCTTGGCAAGACCAGTACATGCCCTAGTGTTCAGTTCACTGGCAAGGCACGCAGTGGGGTAGCTGTTCTTTTGTTCTATGCTTTGCCTGAAATATTTTGAACATACTGTACATTTTTTGCATTTTAGAGTTTTGTTGCTCTTGTGTTTTCCATTTTTTTTCCTAAGTACAAAATTATATAAAGAAAGCATGTATTTTTAAAGATATTTCAATTTTCATGTTATCAAAGGGAAAAGGCAGATCTAAACAGTAATGTGTTAAGTTCTTAATTGTCCAGACTCTGCTGTGTCTAGTACAGAAAAAAATGTTCCTTATTTTATCTAATATCATTATATATGAAAGAATTTTACTTGTAACAGTAGTAAGATTAAAACTTAGAAGGAAAGGTGATTTTTAAGTGATGATGATGCATGTTGATCACATGCTAGCAGTTTCCCCTATGAATTTCTTTATCAGCTAATTCAAATTAATGGATGTATCTCATATAAATGTTTTGCCTGGTAAGCTCTAACTTGTAGGTGTGTCATATAGGGAGAGGGCAGAAAGTTCACATAATTAAATAATCCATGGAATAGACTTTGAATTACTTGGATAATTAAGAAATGTGAAACTTCAAATGAAAGCTGTCACTTCAAGAAAGGTGTTCTGCTTTTAAATTGGTTCAGTTTAGTAAGATAGTAATTAAGATTATTATTTAATATTTTAAGATTAGTAGTAGTAGTAGTAGTAATAATTATTATTATTAAAGATGTTTATTTTAATCTGTTTCCAAGATCTGAAGAACCTAAAGCAATTAGAATAAAAATTGACCCAGCAGAATTTTTGCTGACCTGTTGCAGTTTAACCCTGGTGGGCAGCTCAGCCCCACACAGCCACTTGCTCACTGCCCCAGAGTGGGATGGGAGTGACAATCCAAAGGTCAAAAGTGAGAAAACTTGTGGATTGAGATAAAACAGTTAAACAGGGAAAGCAAATTATGCATGTGCAAGCAAAGCAAAGTAGAGAATTTGTTCCCATAGGCAGGCAGGTGTTCTGCCATCCCTAAGAAAGCCGGACTTTATCACCTGCAGTTGTGACTTGGGAAGACAAATGCCATAGCTCCAAACATACCACCCTTCCTTCTTCTTCCAGCTCTATATGCTAAGCATGATGCCATATGGTGTGGGACATCCCTTGGGTCAGCTGTCCCTGCTGTGTCCCCTTCCAAATCTTTGTCCACCCCCACCCTCCTCACTGATGGCACGATAGGAGAAGCAGAAAAGGTCTTGACTCTGTGCAAGCACTGCTCAGTAATAAGGAAAACACCCCTATGTTAGCTATTCTGCTTTCAGCACAGATCCAAAACATAGCACCATGCAAGCTGCTATAAAGAAAATTAACTCTATCCCAGCCAAAAACAGTACATGGTCCTTAGGAGAAAAATTGTTGTAGTTATAAAGTGAGTCCTGTGCAATTTCAATGGCAGCTGCTGAGCCAAAGAAGATTTTCTCCTCTTTTGAGTAAGTGGCTTGCATCTTATGCATCTCACTTTTTGTAGTGATGATTGGTTTTCTGTTTAAATATAATCTTCCTTCACTGGAGACAGAGTAAGGCTCCAAGGGCAATAGGAGAGATAAAAACTGTGTGAGACAGTGAATTTTCCTCCAAAGGCTTTCCATCTTATTTAGATATACTGTGATTATACAATTTACAGACAACTCAATTCTCTGGAGCAGGCAGGGCATAAACACCTACAGAAAGTGCATCTTTACAATTGATTTAGACCAATCTTTGTCCATGCTGCTGCTGACAAGGGCAGGTTCCTTCTCCTGGCACCCCATTCCCGCAGCCTCTCTTAGATTTAGCACCAGCCTTTGTGCAGCCATTCAACCATATGGGTCAGGGAGCTACTCCAGATGGCAATTAATCAGTTTGCAGTGGAATTTCTATTAGTGTGGGGTTTCTTTCAGGCTGATCATCTGTCTGGTCAAGCTGACAGCCTATCTGCATGGGCACGAGCAGAGAAAGGGATATGCTGTGACCACAAAGGGCTCCACTCTTTTCACAACAGTATGAATGTGGACTGGCATAATGGACCTGTTGATTCTTCTGACAACAGGCTTGGGGTTTTTTGTGGGGCTGTTGTCATATATCTTAGTATCCTTTGTAGTCAAATGGTAAATGTTGTGACTTTCAGCCCTAAATCACACCACTAAGAATCTCCTCCAAAACCATACTTAGACATTTGCTAGAGTGCTTCAAACTCACGTGGTACTCTCAGATTGCTGGGAAATATATATGTGAAAAACAGAGTATGCAGTCAGATGCTGATTGCCCCATCAGCCAAGAAACTGTGTTGCTTCTTACAGATTCACAAATATATAAGCAATTCTGAAAAACAAAGTTCAAGTCTAAAAGATAAGAAACCTAATTGTTCAGGTAGATAATTTGAAAAATACTCTTATTTATCATCTTGCCAATTGATACGTTTTTCTATGTGTGTGTTAAATTTCTTCTGTTTCCTTCCTGGTACAGACTTCTGCCACATTGATAGTTCACTTTTCAAGTCATAATCTGGTGGTCTTTTTTTTGTTCATAGAATACCTGCCACCCTATCACAGTGTTTAGTGGGATATATATTCACTTAATCTGTGACTTGCTCTGGGTTTTAGTAAAAATTTTCAGACTCTTTATCACAGCCTTCCTGAGGTCTGAGATAGTGTTTCCAGCTACTTTATGTTTTGCTTATAAGCTGCTGCCATGAGTTGAGGTTTAGGCCATCTGTCATCAGCTTATGGCATCAAAAGTAGAGACCAATGAGAAAAATCAACAAGATTTGGGAGCTCACTATGTATTTTACTGCCAATGGCTAATTATTGCTGTGCACTGTACAGTGCACATCTGCCTGGGTTGTTTCAGGAACAGATCTTACTTCTATCCCTAAACTGGGTATCTGATGGACATCACAATTTTTACACTGGAAACAGTCATTGTGGAAGAACTATTGTATTTGTTAGGTGACCTGATAGTGATGGCAAGTACAATTTATTGCATTAATTGAGCAGTTGTTATCACAGTAAATATCACAGAGGTTTGTTTGTTTGACAGTGCAATGGCAAGTTACTTGCCTACCGCTGGCCTTTCTTTAATTAATTGTTTCAATAGGTAGATTATTTTAGTAAACTTTAGTTGTGAGATTGAAAGTTCTACAAAGAAAGAATAATTATGTTGCTTGCCTTTATTCTCGTGTTTGGTTTTAATATAGTTCCTCATAAAAAGTATCACAACTTCTTACACTTGCCTATTCCAAAGGCATTTCAGACAGAGTAGCTGATCTTTGTTCTTTGGACCCACGGAAACAACAGTCATAGTTTAATCTCCTAAACAATGTACAAAAACATGGTGGAGGAGCTGCATTTGTGAGCAGATACTCCGAGCTGCTGAAAGTGCAACGCTAGCTTGAGGTTCTCTCCCTTTCTGCAGCATTCCAGATAGTCCACTGCTGTGGCTTCTGCAAGCCAGTCAATTAGAAAAAATTACAAATAAGATGTTGAAGAATGTCCCCTTGCCCTTAGGTTTCCTTCATGTTGAGATGCTGTGAACATCTGAAGAATTAGTCAGGACACTCTGGTGTCTAAAATAGGCCTTTTTGACAGGTGTTAAGGAGAAATGAGATAAGGTTAATCCATACAGCATGTCCACTTAGTAGAGATTGCTCTCTCTGACATACTGCTATTACTCTGGTGCTACAAAGGAAGAATATTTCGCTCTCTCTTTATTAATTGCAAGTGAGCTACCAATGTACTGTAACCCACACAAAAACTCCCAATAAAATATCTCCTCTTCTTGATCCAAATGCAGGAGTGATAGTCCAAAAGTGGAATTAGTGGGCAGTACAGTATCCGGCACTCTAGAGAAAGACTCCTCTGAAAGAAGCAATGACATCGGTAAGTTATAGTGCTTTTTATAGTTTGTCTAAGAAATTTATGGTGTTACTTTCTGCTTTTTAGTGACTTTGTTAGGATCCAAAAGGCAGATTGAGGATTTGGCAATGAATGAGTGTGTTTATATCATATTTTAACTGCAGGATTAGAGGATCGTTTGTGCTTTACTTAAAATAGTTCTGTTGGGGTTTTCTATTAAAAAAAAAATTTAAAACAAATATGGAATAGTGAACTGTTTTGAATAGGAAGGCTCTTTTTGTTTTTTTTAAAGTCTGAAACAAGTGAGAAAGCCAACAATCCTAAGGCATATTTGTTTAACTGATGTAATATTAGTACTGCCGTATCTTTAATGCTGCAAAAGACTGTGGGGTTTGGTGCAGTTAGGAATCTTTACACTTTCCAACACAAAGAAATAGAAACCCAAGTCAGGTCAATTAGACTAAATTTTACTGCATACCCCGATTAAAAGCAGTCCTGGAAATAACAATTTGTGTTCTTGACACACGAACCGTTTAATCAGGGAATCACCTGGAAAAGGAGTAACAAGAGGTTATTTCTCTGTCTCCTCTCACCCTCCTTCCTCCTCCATCTGGCAGTGCGGGAGCGCTGTTTGCTGGGGTGGGTGCTGCAGTCAGTGGCCCTTGGAAAGGGAGGTGCAGAGTCCTGTCCGGGGCTGCAGCGGGAGCTGGGACAGCCATTCCTGCTCCCCGGAGAGCGGGGCCAGCACAGCTGCTGCTGTCGCTCTGCCCCAGCTGTGCCCCCAGAGACCTGTTTGGTGACAGGCAGGGCCGGGGTACCCTCCAAGTGCAAGCATTCCTGCCCTTCGCTGGCGGCATGAAGTGTTATCTTGGCGTGCTGGTTTCCACCCAGACTGCTTTGTTAGTAAAACATTTCTGTAAAGTAGTGTGCTTTCGACAGCCAAACCTGCCTTTCCTTCAGATTTGAAAGCAGAGCTTGAAGTTTTAATTGCAATATGACAATAAAATGGTAAACTGATTTCACACAAGTCTATGAGCTTTCCAGCATACATATGTCTGCCTTTCTAAAATCTTCTGCTGTTGCTGTTGTTTACCATGGTAATGTTCTTCTGGAGGAACAGGTAGTATGTTTTCCCAGGTTTTCATTTGGCATAAACATGGAAAGATAGAGGCTTGTGATAAATTGCAGGAATGTTTTTATTGCAGAGATTATTATAAAGGAATGGTATGGAAATGCAGACAAATTCTACTATTTAGTGTTTCATATCCATGTTTACAAATTTACTTCAAAGCATGGAAGCCTCTGCTTCCTTGAAAGAGAAAGTCATGACTGCAAATAGTGTATTTATATATATTCACATATATATATTCACTTATAGTGATTCATATATTTATATGTGATGGGAGCAAACTTACTTAGTCCTTGCTCTAGTTTCCTTGGAATCACTATAAGGATAAAAGCATGGAGTGTTTTGTATTTTTTCAGTTTTGTTGGATTTGGTTTGGTTTGGTTTTTAACATCACATAAAGGTTAGGTAGGAAATTTGAGTTATAATAATTTTGTTCATTTCCAGAACTTGGGGGGTGCTGATGAAGGGAGGGACAGCGGTTGTTTTTTTGTGGGTTTTTGATGCAGGATAAGAGCCAGCAAGAGTCTATAAACCAAACCACACATGCAACTTGTTGCAAAGGGTTTAGCTGATGACCTCCTGTTACCACTTACAAGAACTTATTGAGCCTTAAGGATAAAATAGTGTGAATACTTAGATAAGTATAACTTGATAGGGTCAAACCAGAATGGCATTTACAAGGGCAAATCATGTCATTCTGGCCTGTTAGACAACTTGTTAATAGAAAAAAAAGAGTAAATTATGATTTTGGATTGAAAAGGGATCCAGAGATCAGAGCTGCTCTAAATTTTCAAGGGGCTTTTGACAGCTCAAATAAAATATTGTTAAATAAATAAACAGCCTTTTAAGAGAGGGCAGAGCAATAAATTAAAACTTAATAAGCAAAACCAATTCACAGTGGATTAATCTCTTTTACTATGAGAAGAGGTTTGGAGTTCAGGACAGTTTACAAGACAGTGTAATTGTAGAGATTTATGGTGTGTGTTAGATTTTTTAAAATTTATTTATAAAGAGAACAATGGATTGGTGAAATCCTGCGGCTAAGTGAGTTATTAGAAAAACTGATGGATGCATGTGTGGAGTTGTCCAGTGTGTTCCAAAACACAGGTGGGTCAGGCTGTGTGAGTCCAGATGATGTTTGACTGTGATATCTGATGTTGCTACTGATGTTGCCCCCATGTCATGTGCTCCGTGGGAAGAACAGCCTGAGCTTTTCTGAGGCTCATCCTTCCAGTCAAAATGGATTTGATTAAATCTTCTATTTGGTGTCTTTTCAGTAATCCAGATTTACACAACGAATTAGAGTGGACCTGTGTGGCAGACATGGTGGGACTTAGCAGTGGCCTTTGAAGCAAATGGAAGTTAAATGGCCTTGGAGCAGCTTGGGTATATGACCATTCTGGTTACCGGGCTCCTCTTTATTCTTCCATTAGCCCAGTGCCATTCCTGGGCACTTGGAGCTCTCAGGAGAACAAAGCAACAATCAGTCGCAAGTTGCCTCACCCTCTTTGATGCTTATGCCAAGTACTGATAGTGGATTGTGGACTGAAAATTAATACCACAGCATCTTCTGGCTTATTTGCACTAGAGTTGTTAAGCTGGATAGTGACTGTCACTTTCCCAGTCCAATAGCCAGTCTAAAGCTCTTGTTCTTTTCAATCAGAGCAGAGAGATGGACAAAAGCACTGGAGAAACAGTTTTGGTTATTAAAGCAAACCAAACTAATGCTGGATGGAGAGTATCTTATTTTTCTGTGAAAGCTTTTTCATAATTTCTAAGTTGGTTCCTTTTCTTTACCATGATAAGACCAAAACCTCTATGACAGGGGAGAAGAAGATCCGGGGTCCTTCTATAGGCCATCTCTCGAAAAGCAAACAAGTGAACAGCAACAACAAAATCAGTAACACCATGAACAGTTGAGAGGCAATATGCAGAGCTGAATTGGGAAATCCAGGTTCAAAACTTGCATTTTATCTGGGTCCCCTATTCTAGATCAGTGTGTTAAACATTAAGTGTTTCAGAAACAGCATTTTTCTGTTTATTTTCTGAGTAATATTCCACCAGTGGATCAGTGTTGTCTAACCAGAAAACCCCACACGTTTAAAAACACCATTAAAAGCATTCTTACCCCACTTTACCAGTCAGAAGCATCACAAATGCTTGAGCAAGGCTGAGGTGATGTGTAATACTGTGCATAATGTTCTGTGAGTTGCACAGATAAAATTTATTTCTATGTAGATATGAGCACAGACTTGGTTTCCCTGATGTGTTCTGCAGAGTTGTGACTTCACATGTAAATTTCTTGATGATAATACAGTACTCATTGCAATTTTGCAATCTGTACTGGCAAGGGTGAGTTTTGTTCAGCAGCATCACTGCTGATTGTAGATATAATGGCAGCTGTTACTACTGTTGTCCATGCCTCTGCTTCTTTCCACAGTCCTTACAAAAACCACTGGAAAACTAGCTTTCAGAATATATTATTTAAGAGGAACCATTCCCCATTCCTCCTCACTTTTTCTTTTGTTTTCTTTTTCCCTGTTTTCAGTGATGCCTTTACTTTACTTTCCACACATCTTGCATCCAACTTTTCCTATTTACATCTCTTTGCCATGGCTAACTCTTCTTCATTTCATGATGGTAAGGCTTTTTTTTTCCATTTCTTTTCTGTCCTGTCTTTGCTTTAGTTCACAGTGAATAACAAGCAAATACAAAAAGAAGTATTTTGTAGAACACCAAAGTTTACATGGGTATTACAGATTTTATATTTTTTTTAATTAAGAGTTGAAATTGAGTGTACTGTGACAGAAAATCTTGCACCATAGTATTGAAATGAGAAAGCAGTGTCATTTATTGTACCGTAAGAAATTTTAGTTACAAAAGTGACACGTGCAATTTACACGGGTTGTTTGTCTGTACTCTGGTTTCGTTAACCTGTCGTTGAAGACAGATTTTTCTCATCACAAAGTTTAATGCATATATTTTGTTGTGCAAAAGTATTTAAAAACATGCTAGGATGATTTTGTTTCCTCTTTCAGACTACATAACGTAAGCAGCTCACTGGTGCTCCGTGGGAAGTGTGTCACCCAAGACTCTGTGTCCAGTATTTCTGTGGTTATATCACAGTGCTTACATCTGTACCAGCAACTGTTCTGCATTGGCAGTGGCTTTTTGAGCTTAGTTTAAAATGCTCCTAAAAGCAACATAAGCTACACTGACAGTAAGCCCTGTTCTCCCAACAGAAGAGCAGTCCTTATGTAGAATTACATTGTTTTCAACAGCTTAAATTCATGGCTTACGTCATAACTTGTCTTTCTTTTAGGGTTATGTGTTTCTTTTTAATTTCACGGAGAATTCTTATATAGGAGGTCCGATGACAGAAACATCTAGCACATATAATAGCTTACTGGATCAAAAACTAATGCTTCCAGAAAATTAGTATGAGTTATTTCTGCAAGTCAGGATCAATCCTAAGTCTTAACTGTATATACATATACATGTGCTTTTGAATCCTGAAGTAAGTCTTGTCTATCCAAAATAGGTTTGCTTTGGCATCATGTAATAATTAAAATCATATGGATTTAAGCTAAATGATTTAAAGAATAAGCCACAGAGAATTAAAAATAATACATCTACTGTGGAGATGCTCAGTTAATCCCCACAAGAAGCAGTTTCTGTGCTTTGCACAAAGACTGAGCTACACAGAGCCAAGTGGACACATCCTTCCAATATTTTTTCCTGGCTCTTTACACATCTTGCACAGTGTTTTTGAAAGAAGTTAAGAATTTTCACCAGTGCTAATGTAAGGTACATATGCCTTCACTGATTCTTGCTGAAACATCTAATCATGGTATGAATTTTCTTAAGAGTTCCCCTGAAAGCTGGTTAGTCCGAGTCCATTCTTCAGCATTTCTTCAGACTTTGCAGAGCATTTGCTGGTGGATCGTGGAGTACTGGCCAAAGCCACATAATTGGATGTTCTCTTTTTCTGCCTCTCCTTGCAAGGCTGGTGCTAGCTTGCCTCAAAGGGTAGTTAAAAATACCATCTTGAAAAATATCTAATAAACAAATGAATAAAAAAATCTTCAATATATCATGTTTCCTTGAGCTGTGTTTGCAGTTTTTCTAGAGCTGTAACGTGCTTGTATTTGTCAGGAGAGGCGATTGCTGTGCCTCTGACTGGAAGAAAAAGTGATCTAATAAGATTTGGCCCACACTAGGGAAAAAGATGGAGAATATTTCCACTAAAAGGTTGTAGAATGGAGCAGGTTTGTCTTTAAATCACAGGCTGTTATACTGTGAGACACTGCAATTATTTTGCCTGAAGACGCAGAATAAAAGTTGGAAAACCAGAAAATACTGGCAAATATAAGGGTTGGAGAACAAAATGTGACTCGTAATGAAGACCAAAATCTGCATAAACCAGTTATTTCTTTCTATGCTGCTGTTCCTGCTCATTTTAGTAGGGCAAAGCAAAGGAACAGAATTACCCAGCTGGGTTAAGTTGTAATAGTTATGTCAGTGAATCAAAATCACGCATAAACATGGGTGTAATTATTGTATTCAGGGGTATGCTTATGATCCATTATATAAATTAATTAGGTCTCTTGCACTGAAGGGTCCAGAAAAAAGCAGTAAACTGGAAATTTAAATTGATCTTCATATGTATCAAGTTGAGGTGCCTGAAAACAGCATATCCATTTCTTCTAGCTCCTCAGTTTTCTTGACCTTTCAGTTCTTTCTTGGCATGTTCTGAATCGTTAAAAATAAAATCCTTATGAGGGCACTGGCAAGTGGTTAGCAAAGCTCATTATGGCAGCTTTCTACATTCAGCTATTAAAGTGATATAAATCAGGACTGAAATGGAAAAAGATAATTGGATGCTTCAGGAAAGGCAGCTGTCCACTGACTGTCCTGGGAAGCCAGGTGAGCTATGCTGTCTCCCTCCAAAGCAAAGAACTATGTGGGCAGGCATTCCTGGCACATCTCTGTTGCACTCCTGGACAAAGTAACCCCTCAGCCACAGAGCTCTCCTGCTAACAGTGCTGCACTACCCAAATCTTAAAAAGCAGTCCTTGATTCATTATGGGTGAGGTTCTGCTGCCCAGACCCTAGCTGGGAGCATGGCTATATTCCTCGAAGGGTACGATGCTGTTCAGCATGGAGGGAGTAGCAGAATCTGGATGCTTGAAGTTGTTAAAAGCATTGTAGTTTTATGAAAATCCCTACTAATACTCAGATTATTGAGTTCTTTTTTAATTAATACTACAGATTGAATGGGCACTAAATGCAGCAGATTTTGTCTGCAGTCTGTCTCATTTGATAGTTTGCAGGATTATTGCCTTTAGAGACAGTATATACAACATTTCACAGGCCTCTTGTCAACCTTTTAAAGGTTTTGAAGATGATTATGAAATGAAATCTACCTCTGTGGCTTTTGTGATATTATCTTCTTCAAATGAATTGAATGCCACCTTTGCCTCCCTGCTTTCAGACCTGCTGTATTTCTGTTCTGTGAAACCTCACCATTAGCATTCTGAATGTGTTGATTCTCTTATCCATCACTGTCCATTTCAGTTCTCTCAAGGTGAAATCTCTACTAATTCAAAAACCGTTCTGTCTTTGTTATGTATAAATAACTTTGCCCAAATGGTAACAAAACTAAATGGAAGATAAAGTTAAGGCCTAGCCACATTTTTAGAATAGTAAATGCAGTGAGTAAAAGGGGTAAGGAAGCATGCATAACCATTTAACTTTCCATTTCTGTGATTTTTTGGGGGAAAGGATTGAAGGTTATTTTCCAGGAAGGTACAAGTGAGTACAAGTTGAGAACTTTTTCCTTAAAAAATTCTTTTCCTGGATCTGGGCAATTTTTTAAAAAAATACCATCATCATGCTTTAAATAACCAAGTCTCCAAATGAGCATAGCAATGGGGAGACATATTCATAACTGGCTTGGAAGGATACCAACGTATAATTCTTGCAGAGCTAACGTTTTTCATATTCATGAAATATATTTGCTCAGTAAGCCAGACATTTGACTGTGTGTACTACACCAGGATATTAGAGTTTCTCTGATGCCTTTCCTCCCATCTCATGAATTTCTTCATGGATTACCAGCTTGATCAGTGAGACAGTAATGATGATGAATTCATCTGTTTATTTGTAGAACATGTGTCAACTATTTTTTAATTAGGGAGTGGCACTGTTAATTGATGGGTGCCCTCTGTGTTCTGTGTGTTTAATAGAATCTTCCTTACTGATTGTTATAACTAGACACAGAGAAAGCTGGACCGGTGCAGATTTCAGGACTGTTGGATGCTGATGGCTGTGCATACACTAGACTGGACTTTAGTTTCAGTGTCATTCCATGTGGGCCACCTCAGGAGAGCTATATGTTTTGCTTAGTATGTAAATTTAAACTCTCAGTTTCTGATAGCTGCAGAAATACAAACCAAAATCAAATATCTGCCTTTAATGACCTCAGTGAGTTCGGTATAGTCAGACCCATATAACCTTGCTTTCCATCAGCAAAAAATAATCAGCCAGCCAGTATGAGTGAATTCATTACTGAATCCACAGTATACATGACAGCATGGCAGAGCTTTTGTGGGTGGCTCTGTTGCTTGTTCTGCTAGCTGCCAGTTACTAGATGGGAGTTTTCTTGCATGAGTATCTCCATAGGCAATGGTTGTGGAAGGTGGTTGATAGCCTTAGATGTGGAGCCACATCTAAATAAAGAGAACAAATGGAGAAATAAAGGGCATATGGAAGTACTGGGAGTGGATTTACTATTTTATTGTTACAGCAAGTGTTGTCCATTACACTTAAGTGGAGTTTCATTTATATTATCAGCTGAGTGGCTGTGATTTCACGAGTTTGGCAGCAGAATCTACCTGTGGAGCCTTTATAGCCTCTGTTCTGCTCTCTTTTTAAAATTCAGTGTTAATATAAGCTGCTTTAGTTTATTTTTCTAGCTATCAGAAATGCATTCAGAAGTGGGAAAAGTTCCCAGTATTTCTTGATAATAGAATCTTTGCACATAAATGTTCATCTTTCGTGGTATTTATAAAATGTGTGGAGCAAATTATGTCTGCAAGTGTTCATGGGTCTCAAGGATGCAAATTCATACACTCTCTGTTTATTGATAATTTTACAATTTAAACATGAATATTTTATTATTCTGATCAAATACAGAACTCTAGGTAATTATTAGTTCATTTAAGCCAAAGAAACACATTGAATTAATTGCCTTCACTATTTTTTCATTAATTTTTTTCCATATTAGATAGGGAGAGTGGCACTTACAGAATAGAATCATTAAAGTTGGAAAATACGTCTAAGATCATTGAGTCCAACCATTAACCCAGCAGTGCCAAGTCTACCACTAAACCATGTATTTAAGCACCACATCTGCATGTTTTTTGAACACTTCAAGGGATGGTGATTCCACCACATCCCTGGGCAGCCTGTTCCAATGCTTGACCACCCTTTCAGTGAAGAAATTTTTCCTAATATCCAATCTAAACCTCCCCAGCACAACTTGAAGTTGTTTCCTGTTCTCCTGTCTCTTGCTACCTGGGTTAAGAGACTAACCCCCACCTCGCTACATCCTCCTTTCATGCTCCTTCTATGCAGACCACAGAAGTGGAAACAGAGAGAGGCAAGTCATGCGCTGGAGCCTTCCTAGGTTGCAAGACAACTTCAGCCAGTTTGCTGCCCCCCCCGAAAGCAGGAGTCTGATCTTCCCCTCAGTTTTAGCAGTTTGAATCAATCCTGATACCGATCCTTTCTTCACACGAGTATTTGCGTGGCTGGGCACATGCCTGTTGGAAAATGAGCTGGATTAAAGTTAGCTCAGGAAAAAAAGTAGTAAAAACAGGTGGGAAAGAGTGGCTGGGACAAATGCAAGGATTGCTTCAGCCTCCATTTCTGCTCACGTTTGTGACCATCATATGTCTAGAGATGAGTGTGTGTTTTTGCTGGTAATACGTTTTTGCAGTGCAATTTAACAAAGTAATACAGTGGTGAAAATTAGGCCAATATATTAATACACAGCACTGACTTACTGTGTGATCTTAAGTTATTTGGGTATGGGTCAGCTTCAAACTGGTTCTTGTTGGAAACCAGCTCTTACACTTGCTTTGGGGTTTTTTTTCCCAGAAAATAAATTTTTACTTCAATTTCTCCTCTGCTGAAACCCTGGATTTCTGTAGAACTCCAGACAGATTTTCTGCAATCTGCTAATGTTAGCTCATTTTTACTTTCAGAGCGCTGTAGCCCCACCTGGTATGTTGGGTACAGTTGAGACTTCAGGTTGCCAAATTGCCCCTGACAGAGCGGGTGACCTACCTTTGCATGTGGGTTGCAACAGTCAATAAAAAAGCAATGAGAAAAATCTGTGGTAAAGGGCAGTGGGGTCACTGGTTATATATAGGAAGAGTTGCTCCAAAAATAGAGTAGCATTTGGAGGTGAATAACCTTGGACTATTTCAGGGCCATTGAAAGAGCTCTCTTTTTTCATTCGGTTTGTTGTTTGGGTTTTTTTGTGGGTTTTTTTGGGGTTTTTTTGGGTTTTTTTTGTTTTTTAAATCTCTTGGAGATGGAAGAATATTGCTGAATAAGGAATGTCTGATACCATTTACTTTCTAGCTGCCAGATCATGAGTACTTGGAATCAATTTAAATGTCCTTCAGTGCATATAGTTGCACAGGCCCATTAATGAATTTGGTTTTCCATTGTGTAATTTTGTATAAGGGTTGTAATGTGGCAATAAGACTGGATCTTCAGAGATTTATTATTCTGCAGTAGTTCTGAAAATGAAGTTCCCAGTATGTAGAACTATTAACTTAAAAAGCTATTTCTTCCTACATGTGTGCAATGAAAAACAGTCTCTGAATAATGAATATCATTCCTGTATTTGATTCATACCTGCAAGTAATTTTGAAGAATTTTGATTTATCTTGTCTAAAGTACCTCTTGTATGTTTTCTGACTCCTTCCTGCTTAACATACGCAGTAGGGCATATTGAAATGAAGGTGAGTGAAACTGATACAACCCATAAAAATAGATGAATGGTATTAAGCCATTTGATTCAGGCATGTAATCATGAGCTGTGGTATTCCTTGAGCCTTTGCATCGCTCTTTCACATAAACACGTTACCACGTGGCTGGATTCAGTAAACACTTGCCCAGTGCATTTCTCTGACCATAAAGATGGTTGATCCAGCATTCGAGCAGACCTGCTTTCCTTGGGCTCTGTACAGCTTTAGGAGCCTATTGGAGCTTTTACTTACCATAACCTCTGGACTACTGGAGGGAGATAGTCCTCTCACCTGTAGCTACTGGAAACTATGATGCCTTCAGCTGCAGGTGTCTGGGAACCTGCAGATCACCTCCAGCTCGATCATTCTCGTTGTCCACTGCCCTGAGCTATTGCTGTAGGTGCAGCGCTGACAAATGCAGTTCTTGAGATAGTGTGTGCACTGTCTTATGTCTCCAGTTATTCAGGCAAAAAATGTACTAACCCCTTCAGTAGCCAGATGGAAGTTTTGAAACAGTTTATTCCATGCCATAGGACCCATGCTGTCATTTAGCTTTCACTGTGCTGAAAACAAAGCCAAAGGCTCCTCTACACGTTCCCCTTCTGCTTTATTGTGTTTGAGATGGAAGGGTAATTGTTCCTGGCAAGGGTGACTGGATTACAGCCGCCTTTGACTTTGACTACAGATTTTTTTAGCGCCATCGTGGTGACTAAACATGTGCAGAACACTGTGACACAATGGGGAAAATGGGATTTCATTTCTTTGAAATTAGAAAAAAATGTGATTCTTTCCCTTTGAAGACAATTGCCAGAAAGTCAAATCAATTCTATTTTATTTTTAAGACTTGGAAGGTTTTGATTCTGTAATACCAATTGCTGAGAAGCTTAATCATCCAACTACAACCAGACCAAAAGCTACTGGCAGGCGACCACCCTCCCAGTCTCTCACATCTGTAAGTCAATTTTCCTTTTCTTTAAAAAATATTTTTGAATTATTTTTTCTGATTTTTTCCCCCTCCCCTTTGTGTTCCCTCGTGTTTTTACTACCTTTACACAGGCATTCCTTCACACGTACAATGATGCAGAGAGATGCAGTTCAGGAAAATTAGTGTCAAAAGGCTGCCAGTGTTTTGAATACTGATGTTTAAAACATTCCCTTCCTTCTAAGATTTGTAGCCCCTTATTTTGATGCTGCCAAATATTCCTTGCCAGCCATGACTGAGCCCAGAAAAATCCTTTATAGAAATCCGTGGAATAGACTCATTTGTGCTAAGTATTAAGGATTTTGAAAGTGTTTCCCAAAAGAAGCATTTCACTTGGTTTCTCTCGGGCATTTACCAGATTCTGAGGACAAACAGACCACTCAGTTTTCAACAGCTCTCCTTGAGTTATCATGTGTTTCTTCTCTTTAAGGTCACAATTGTAAATATAAGGGTGATTTAAATTTCACTCTCTAATATGTATCTTTAGACAAGTTGGTCTCACAAACTGTACTTTGGAAACCACTTCTTAGTTTTTCAACGTCTTTTCAGTTTGAGGATTGTTTTTTTCCATGCCTTTTGCATTCTGGAATATCAGAATGAGAGCAAGTACTGATGGCTACGTGGGTTCATGTTGCTGAAGGGAAGCAGAAGGGATTATTGTGAAACTAACAGGATGCACACAAGAAAGGAAAGCTTTCAAAGTTAACTGTAGAATGTAGATGTAGAAACATAAAAGACCTGTGAGGAGCAGCAGGGTGAGACCTGCACTAAGCAAACCAGGGCAGAGCTTCTCAGGGGGCAGAGCTGGTGTCCCCACGGCGGGGGCTCAGTGTCCCAGCTCCACCTGCGCAGGAGGGCGCTTTCATCTTACGATAGCATGCAATGCAAAGATGTCAATTAATGTTGAATTCAACTCGTAAGCACATCTTATATTTTGAATGCTTTGAAAGCAGTCCAGCCTTGAAAATAAGATGTAAAAATGGGGAATTAGGGCGACCAAGAGTCCTGATTTTAAATATTGTTACTGCAAAAATGTGAGCTAAAAAATTTCTTGAACAGTGAAAATATCTGTGCTTTTTTTCTTCTTCTTTTGTGGTGTGTGTGTTTGTCTACACAGTCATCCCTTTCAAGCCCTGATTTCTTTGACTCCCCAAGTCCTGAAGACGAGAAGGAGGAACATGTTTCCATTACTCACAAAACCCTTGAAGTGTCAAGGAAATCAAGAACTGTTACAATATCACAAGTAAGTTAATTGGAATGTGCCTGCTTAACCTTATCACGTGCATCTTCATTTTTTAAAGCAGTACTCAAATATTTGAAGTTTTATTCAGCAGTCACCTGGTAACTAGCCCTTTAAAGAAGCTTAAAATGATAAAGATTACTAAAGATGGCTCTGTGCTTGAAATGCAAGTCTAAAGTGAATTGAAAGGTAAAATGTCTCCAATAACTATACAGTGAAAAAAAATCCTTCTAGTGTAAATGCATTTCACAGAATCAGAGAAGCTAGGGAAATAAATTTTAGAAACAAAGACCCTGTCTTTCTGCAGATACCAATTGAGTTTACATTAAAAAGAGTTGGTAAGCAGAGAAAATACAACTCTTCGACCCACTCTAATAATAAGTAAATTTAAATTTGCAAGTCTAATCACTTTTTATACTGTTATAATTGTATTAATTTTATAGGTTTGTGCCATTCTTACTGTATATTGGTAGAATACTATTGAAGAATCAAGTTTTACAGGAGTGTGTAGATCAGACTTTAGAGGTTGTAGCTGTTTTTCAGTACATAAGGATACCTTTAATAATACAAATATTACATTCTAAGAGCATACCAAAATTATTTGAAAGATGAAGTCATGCAGTTCTGTGATCAAGTTATAAGGATAATGTTTTGCTATTTAGCACCCTCTTCTGGGAGCACTTGCATTAAGGAATACTCCTGGGCCGACATTTGTAAGTTATATGACAAAGTTGTGGCTGATGTTCCTGTCAAACGAGATGACTGCTCTCAGAAAGTAGCTGCTCGAGGCTTTAATGCTGATAGCCCGTTAAGCTCTGGAAGAAGATGTTCAAATCAATGACCCCAGTTGTGCCTTGCTCTACTGCTCCAGATTTGGACCGAGTCTAACATCTCATTTCAGTCCAAAGGAAACTTGCACATGCTGATATATGGGGTTGTTACCCATGAGAGATCTGTTTATAGGTACACATTACTCACACCCTACTCCACTCTGGTGAGACCCCACCTGGAGTGCTGCATCCAGCTCTGGGGTCCCCAGCACAGGAAAGGCACTGACTTATTGAAGTGAGTCCAGAGGAGGCCACTAAGATGATGAGATGGATGGAGCACCTCTCGTATGAGGACAGACTGAGAGAATTGGGTTTGTTCAGCCTGGAGAAGGGAAGGCTTCCTGTGGCCTTCCAGTACCTCTGAAGGGATTCTACAAGAAAGATGGAGAGGGACTATTTACAAGGGCACGTAGTGACAGGAGAGGATGTCTGAATGGTTTAAAACTAAAAAAGAGTAGGTTTAGATTAGATATGAGTAAAACATTCGTTACTCTGAGGGTGACAAGGCACTGGAACAGGCGCCACCAACAGAGAAATTGTGGATGACCCATCCCTGGAAGTGTTTAAAACCAGGTTTGATGGAGCTCTGAGCAACATGGTCTAATGAAAGATGCTCCTATCCATGGCAAGGGAGTTGGAACTAAGTGATCTTTAAGGGCCCTTCCAACCCAGAAAAAACAACAAAGCAAACAAGCTAATTTATAAAATGTTAAAAGAATATTATTAAAGTCATCAAGTCAAGTTTTGAAGGCACTGAAGTGATTCGGCTTTCTTGTGATTATAACACAGTTTTTATTTCTATGTTCAAGTTTGTTTTTTCTGCACAACATGTTTTGTATTCATTGCTTTCCCAGGGCAGGTTCTGTGCTCAGTCATGGTTGTATAGTGAGAAGACTGCCTTTTGCAGAACTCGGTGGATCCTGCTCTGCCCTCCCCATTGCACTTTCTCCTTATTTTCATCTGACCACTAACTTTTCTCTCAGTTACTTTGTTCAGCTAATGCCACCCCGCTGGTCCCCAAGTGCTCACTAGCAGTACCTCCTTCCATTTCCATGCCATTTATTCTCAATATTTTATCCTATTTACTATTCAGCTTCAATATCCCTTTTGCAAAGATAGAGTTGGAGGGTTGCCTAGTGCTTTTTCTTACTCTTGTCCAAATCAGATGTTCAGATACGCCTGGTAGCTGTCACATAATGCACACACTAGCATTGCCAAAGAACAGTGTGATGAATAATTAAGACTCCCCTTACTTGCCATTGTGATAACTGTACTTGTACACTGTTCTGTGTATGCAGACTTCAGATTTTCCATAACTTGTCTAATTGTAGAGCACTGGATTTGCATTTCAAGAAGCATGGGATCCTTTTTAGCTTACCATATGGTTCCAGGGCTATGAGGTTAATGCTGTGTTTTTCTGTTAAGTTCCTGGAGAAATAAAAGCTATTGATGGTTATAGGGGTTCATGGAAGCTTCAGTTAACAGAGGAAAGTACACTACATTTACTTGTTATTAATATATTATCATTTTGAAGCCATGGAATTTTGTTTTTCTATATATATCACACCCACAAGCAAACTTAAAAGAATATTTTGCTATTTTCATAATGCCAAGGGGAACATGTAATACATTTTTTAATTTTTGAAAAAACATTGAAGATTCCTTCAATGGTTAGTTGGTGATTGTAAATTTAATTTGCAAAAAAATACAGCTTAGATTCTTGGTCATGTAGTTTTGTGCTCTGCAGAAGACATCCATGGATGTAGATATGTATGTTCCCTCAAACTTCTGAGAGAAACACTGAGCATCTGTCCCTGCTTTATTTCACTGCTAAGTCTGAGATCTTAGAAACGCTGTTGCTGACTGGTTGTAGCAACCGTGGAAGGTCTTACTGAAGCTGTCCAAGCTTCTGCATCCCAACTAGACCCCCTCTGATGTACATGTACAAAGATAATGACTAATTGTTATATTTATCGTGCTTTGGCCAAAACTGGCCATGTTTGACTGTGGGACTTGCAGCATTACTGAGGATCAGCTAAATACTTAGCATTGGTTAGAGGTTTGATTTTCATAAAGCTTTCTACACACATTGAATGTTATTCTTTTTGCTGCAGGTGTCTGATAACAGAACTTCCTTGCCTCCAAAACCAGGAGGTCTGGCCAGTGGCAGTAACATACAACCATCACTATCCCCTTCACCGTCACCTGGATTTCACTCAATTGCTATGGGAACAACAGGCCACAGGTCAAATTCCCCATCCCTGTTTGGTACTGAAGGAAAGCCAAAGACTGAGCACTTGAGCCAAGGTCAGACTGCCCTGGAAGAGCTGAGAACACAAGTTAGGGAGCTAAGAACCATCATTGAAACCATGAAAGACCAGCAAAAGTAAGTACTGCAAATCACAGCTGTAGGTGGGATGTATCCATTTGTGCATAGCGGTGGCAGTTTCTTCTTGAGTCTGTTACTCTGCACAGTTTTCCTATGTGTTTCTGAGTGATTTTCATTTGACAGAACATATTCAGGGGTGGGAATCTCATGAAAAAAGACTGCCCCTATCCACCTCTAGCAGCTTTATTTCCCTGTGTTATGACATAAGCAGATGTTTACAAGGTGTTAAAAAAGTTAAGTTACAAGCTGTAAACAGTGAATAAGGTTCATATGTTGTTTTATTTGCCAATAACTATTTGGGAGCTCATGTGCATTGATCATAATAAAAGCGGTGGATTTGTTCTAGTTGTAGTACAAATCATCACAAGTTCCTAAAATTATTAAATCAATTTGTTGTTTGACTGTTAGCACATTTTCCCAGGAAGCTCGTGTTACAAAAGTAGTAACTGCATTGTGATGAGGACATTTGAAGACATTTGTTTTTATGTCCCTGAATCTTACAATTTTAGTTTTGGGCATCTTTATTTCCTTTAAGTTGCTCATTTCTTAGGAGAAACTGGGGCTGGCATTTAACTTTTGCTGTTCCTGAGAGTATTTAATGCTTTGGAAGCTAAACCTTCACTTACATTGTCAGCTGTGTGTAGCCCAGGCAGGAAACAGCAAAGGGAAGGCAGCGTGCAGAGCCTGTGGTGGAGCAGAGGTGTGCAGAGAGCTTGGGAGAAGATGCAGGAGGGCATGGTTCACACTGGATGTAGCCAGCAAGCCCCTTCCCTCTTAGGCTCATCCCTGCTCCGCTGGTCTCCCCGGCCCTTCTTGCAAGGGGAGCTTCCACCTACTGTGTTCTGTCCTAAGGTGAGATCACTCAGGGGGAGCACTGCTCCTTATAGCTGTGTTCCCCTTCCCAACAAAGAGGAATGACAGAAAATCCATATTTGGGATCGTTAAATCTGATGAATGAAGTTGAAGGTTACATTGTATTGCTGGCATAAACAGCTTTTAAGTGGCTTAAGTCTGTGGTAGGATGGGCAGGATTTGTGTTACCAGCTCCTATAACCCACACACAATTAATCCATCTACATTTTGTATGGAATAAAAAGGCAACTGGGTGCTGATACAGTGTTGGTACAGCCAGTCCAGAGCAAAGTGTGTGGATGCAGGGCTGTTAGGTGGAGCTTTGTTATTCATTAGCCATGGGGGGTGTGGGGAGTACTGTCTCACAGAGCCTCACTTCTCTGCAGCATAGCCTATATTATACAAGAGTATGATGACTTTAGTTAGTTGTTCAGAGGGGAAAAAAATAACTAGTGAAGCGGGGAAAATACATCTCCAAGAGATGATCTTTTGTATTTTACTAGTTTAATTATTTTATTCCAAGCTTTTTTTTTTTTTTGCATTCTTTTAACAGAAAAGAGATTAAACAGTTGCTGTCTGAGTTGGATGAAGAAAAGAAGATCCGTCTACGATTGCAGGTACTTGCATTATTTATAATGTTAGGGATGTGTTTGCAGGTTTGATTTAGCCTCACATATGGAAGATAAAACTCTGCTAGGATACTTAAATTCCAGTGAATCAAAAACTACTAACATTTCTGAAAGGGATATACCTGTTCCCTTCATAGCATTGCCATATATATTGCAGTACTGGTTTTTTACTGAAAAGCCTTATAATTACCTAAAAATTTCTCAGCACAAGTAAACAAATTTTAAAAACAATTAAACACATCACAGGATTCAAACTATGATATTTTTTAGTCTGGGTTTTAATTGTTTGATTTTGTCACAAATGAAATCATGCTGTTTTACATTACTCACTTTCTGCCAAAGCTTTATATTTTGTAGTAGGCTTGTCTCAGTGTTGATATGCTTGGAATACTATTTCATTTAGCAGGATTTTTATGTCTGCTTTACAGACTGTACTCAGGTTGTCTTTACTAAAGCATCCTGAAGAATATAAAAGTAGGTGCTCTGATTAAGAGCCCAGTTACCACTACCATAATTTGTACAGTGCCTTAGCATGAGATGTTGTTGTGTTGGCTTAGTCATTTGCCAGGTAGCACACTGCCCTGCTTGTGGCAATCATGTAGCTTGGCCTTTGCTAGAATCATTAACTCTGCTGCTTCAGTGTGGAATGACATTGAAACTGTTTTTCAGGGTTTGGAGAATGATTTGGACAATGCCATTAACAACATGCTTTAATTTGATCAGGCAGTTGGACTAAATGGTCATTGAAAGTCCCTTCCAACCAAAGTTACTCTGTGCTCTGCTTTGCTATCCTGTGGTATTATAGTCCATGTACTTGATAAGTGGTTTGGTATTGATCATATTTTATATTTTTGTGGTATAGGTCAGCTGTGCTTTGTACCAGGGATAGAAAAACAAATTGTAGTTTCACTGGGCTGTTCCCACTCTGTAAAGTGGTTGGGAACATGGCTAAGAATGCCAGAATTGGGGATCACCAATATCTATGCTCCAGGGCTGCCTAAAAGACTATGCATCCAACCACATAGGAACATGTCTTCTAATAAAACACAATTCATGTTCAGCTAAAACTGAAATTTATTCAGATAAAAATCAAGAAACATTTTCAGTAGCTGTTATTGATTTAGTCTAACAGGCCAGACTATTCAGAGGTCTTGATTCTACCTCCAGGGATAATTTTACAACCGATCAACTTGCATTGATGGGTTTAAAATTATGATCTTACTGCTGAAGGCTTTTACTTCAGTTCAAGTGTTGTTCATACTGGTAAATGTTCAGATGCTAGCCAAGGTGGCATTATTAATTTTATATGAAGATAAGAGTTAACAAACAAAAATTGCAGGAGTTTTACAGCTCCAATAGTCATAAAGTAGCACAGCTCTCAGTCCATGCTTTAAAGCCTGACTGCCTTGATGTTGAACACTGTGGGTGTGTTTGAATAAATCCAGTATACCACAGCCTTAGGGTTTTCAGCATCTGTTAGAGGGGCCAAGTGTACAGCTAGGGCTGATGATAGTTTCAGCCACATCCATTTATCACGTGGCTCAGCACAGGCTTGATGGGTGTAGAAGGCAACCACCATCCCTACAGCAAGGGGGAATGGTCAGTGTTGTTCCTCAGCTACCAGTGCTCACTGTCAGCAGTGCAGTTTATGTGTGCCAGCTCTGTGTGCAGCATGGACATGGTGCTCATGCTGCAATAATTCCAGGCAGTGAGCTCAGTGGCTTGTAAGAGTTGTAATTTAAAGAGATTGAAAGGTCTTGCCATACATTCAATGACTATACTTGTCAGGCTCTGAGGTGAGGAAGCCATGAATGGTCATCTTATGCAGCTGAGGAGGACACCTCAATTTGTGAAATCTGTGGAAATAAGAGCAGTATAAAACCTGTACTTGACACCTGTGGACATGATGGAACATGTGCTTTTCAAGTGCCCTGACTGTGACTCAGTTTGCTGAAGTATCTAATTTAATTACAAATACTTTTTTCTGTTTGTTTTCAGATGGAAGTTAATGACATAAAGAAAGCTCTTCAATCAAAATGAATACTTGATAGATGGAATGTTGCATTATTCTTCATGACTGAGACTCAAATTTATGCCCCAGCCAAAATAACTTTGTGCCAAATGATTTAAGAATTGCCTCAACATCCCTTTATTTGAAGGATTAGCACAACAGTTTTTGATAGCACAACAAAAATACCAACGAGGACAAAATTTCCACCCAAAGCTGTGCTTTGCAGCACTAGTTGTGACTGAAATTGATCTTCTTGTGCTAAAGGCTCTCTACTTCAAGAACCTAGGTGAAATGAAAACTCAGGCAGTTTAGTCCATAGTGGTACTATTTTGATGATATTTTTCCATAAATAAAGTGTATCTCAGATTATCTGTTTACAAGCTTTATGATTTTGAATTTTGGGTTTTAATTGTCTTTTGTCACAGATTTTAAAATGTTTGTACTGCATATAGCCAGGAATGAATGTTAATGTTGGGGCTGGAGGGATTATTTTTGCTTCAAGATAGAACAGCCTACTTTTTGTTACTTACGGTTTTAAGTTCTGTTAAATATGCAATTTTACGTCCCTGACTCCCCTACAACTCAAACTTGTGTTGTGTACAGTAATGTATTTACAAGAAGGAAACGAACCAACAGAAGTCTGGTCTTTGCAATGATTTGTGCCTTTCTTTGCCACACACTGACTGGAGCCGGTCAAGGCCAGGTCTCCCTGATGTAGCTCCCACGACCACTCGTGTCCCCGGTGTCCGGCGGAGGTCACTCCCAGTGTCCGGCTGCTCGGCCAGCAGAGCCGAGTCTGTGCAAGACGACAGGACAAAAGGGCACAGCTGAGAGCAGCTTTGTCTTGAGCAGCTGTGGCTTTTTAGCTTTCCTGGTTTGGATAGGCCTCTCCCTCAGCCTGAATGTTCACCTCCGCTTGAATTTCATTAGATGATTTAAACACCCGCCTCTGTCCCCAATTTTGCACAGAGTGAACAGAATATGCATTATTAAAGCAAAAATAAATAAAAGTAATCTATAAAACGTGAATAAAAAGTTGTATTATTTCATGCACAAGGTTCTCTGTCGTGAACTTTCATTTGCTGTTTATGTGGTACTGTTTGCTCCATTATAATTTACACTTATACACTGATGCACTTCGTAGTCCTGTTTTTGCAGCAGGACTTTCTTCTCACTATTTTGTTGAACCTGATGATGACTTCATTTCTTCCAGTTTCTCTGTTTACTTTCATCCTTCATCCTTTCAAAATAAGGTCTCCCATTTTTCTGGTTGCAGTTTCACGTGTGCTTAACTAGCCACGGAGCATCTCACCTTGTCAGCAATCTCTGTGGAGTTATACATAGTGTTTAAATAATGGATATTTTTGCATAGCATGAAGTGAGTGGGTGAGTGATGTCGGTCATGCTTTCAGAGTGTCAAAAAACCCCACACAAAGGATCTATTTGTCATCTCACCAAATGCTAGAGCTGGCTCCAACAGCACATCCTGTATCAACACTAACCTGCCTGCCTGCCAGGAGCTGGGTGAGGCATAGTATGCAGTTGGCTGTTCACATGCACATATGATTGGCAGAGTTCCCATAATCTCTTTTCTATGCATAGATATATAAAATACACACTCCACCATACCCAAGTCTTGCTTTATGAGTCTCAACTGGCAATACAGAACCTCACTGCTGGGATGATTTTCTCTTCCAGAGCATCTGCTTCTCTTGTAACAGTGGTGTCTGAGACTGAAAGATCAGATAGTGAAACTTGAGAAATTTTTTAAAGTCACAATACATTGCTCAGTGTACTCAAACAGAAACACTAATTAAATATTTTACACTGAAATACTCTTATGTAACATTTCTAAATAACTGCATTAAAATATTTTTGTACAAAGAATGAGAGTCCCACCATAGCTTTCTAGCAATAAAGATTTATACATTACTTCCATAGGTTTTGTGAAGTTAGTAGCAGAGTTAGGAGAACAGGAGGAAATGAGGGGATAAGGAATAAGAATTCTGTTTGGGTTTGTAGTCATACATTTGCAATATTTATCCAGAAATTTACAGCTCTGGATTCCTAATTGCTTCCCTGGAAAGAGATGAACTGTTGTATCTGTGGTAAATAAAGTATTGTTTCCTGAGCTGTACCTGAGAAATATGAGACATCTCAGAAATGTTCCATTTTTTGCAAATGAAAGTGTGAATTTGGAACAGTGTCCGTATATCAGATTATAATGGTTTTTTTCTCTCCTATTGAGAAAATAACTTGTCATTTATAAATCCAAGTTAGAAGTCCAACATACCATGCTTTGTAAAAGACAGTTAAATAAGTTTTTGTCAAAATGCTTTGTTTTGCAAGTTGGTTATTCTGGGAGAGGAGAGTTTGTAGAAATACATGCTCTTCTTGCTGCATTTCATAATAATAGAATTTCACATAACTTTCCCTTTTTAAAGAATATCAAATATGCATTAAATGTGTGGATATAAACTTCTGCTTTGGAAAGTGTTTGGATTTATATTTAAAGAAAAACAAAGCACTGGTAAGTTACAAAGTGATTTTGTTTTGAAAATGATTAAATATTGTTGTTTGAAGAGTTGTGTAAAATGACTTTTCATTAACATGCACACACTGGTCTTGTGTCAGACTTCTGTTCATGTGTAGAAGTCAGGTGTGAAACATCAGGCTCATGTCTTTGGATGACAATATCCAAATTCTTGATATGGAAAATTTTTAGTAAGAAAACAGTTTTATGTTCTCTTTTTGTCCTTTCAATTCTAAAAGGAGAACGTATTTCTTAATGTGCAGTCATAGCACTCAGCTCTTCAGAAAGGTTCTGTGTGGAAATAGGATGGTAAATAGTCGAAGTGTTTTTTAAGTTGTTACTTAAATTTCATCTTCTCTGGTTTTCTTATTAATTCACTTGTGAATGAGCAAAAGGTTCAGATGAATCTTTTTGTTATGCTTCCAGATCAAAGGCCTGAGCACAACTATATGCTGTAAATTTTGTGAGCTACCTTGTGTATAAAATGTCCATGAGCAGCACGGCGCTCTGCAACAGCCAGGGCTGAACTTTGCACTTGGGAAGCAAAGTGAGACAGCGACGTGAAACACCCTCAGAAGTCCAGGCTGTGCTGAAGTCACAGGGCTGTTTCCCTCGTGTTCTGGGGGAGCTGAGTGCTGTGGGAGCAGACCATGCTCTGCCCTCTGCCCGGGCTGTCCTGCGGCAGGGGCGGCTGCAGCGCTGCCACCTCCCCTGTCAGCAGGCTCTGAGAGGCCAGGAGGAGGTGGGAGGTCTCCACTCTGCTTTTTCTCTGAATAAGGACCCTGGGGCTGGAAACCCGAGAGGTGCACTGATGAGGAAAATTCTCTCTGCTGACGAGAGAAGATATTTTCGTATAAGAGGGCTGTTGCTTGAAAGGCAGGCAGGAATTTGGCTTAAAAGTAGGAACAACCAACCCCTTCACAACGTCTGCGTTGAGGAGGCTTTTCAACCATGTGGGGGTGGCAGGGCTGCTGGGAAACTGCAATTCCCCGAGGTTTTGGCACGGAGAGGACCCTCCAAGCATTGACTTCTGTTCTTGGCAATCCTTAGGTTAAAAAGAGCCAGGAGAGGTGGAGCTGAACTCTTCCCACTAAACATCAGGTACTTGTACCCGTGGTTATTAATACCCTTCAGCCAGAAATTAGATTTCGCTTGGCACCTTTGTCCTCAGCTGACTCTCTTGAGCTGGCTTGGAAATTAGCAGCTGGCTGTGTGTGACCTGGCCCATTCACTCCCTTCTTCCTTGCAGCTGCCTCCCTCCTCCTGCCCTCCTGCAGTGACCCCTCCACTCCAGTCATTCCCTGCCTTTGGAAAATAACCAACATTTTTAGGTCATCAGTCATGAAGGTGAGGGGGTGCCAGCGCTTCCCAGCCTGGAACAGCAACTGAGGCAGCCAAACCCACTATTTAAATGCCCTCAGGAAGGTGCAGTGCTGTGTGTGCTGCAGGGGGATGAGCAGCCTCGGTGCCCACCTGGTCATGGGCTGGGCCATCCTCCCCTCTGCTTCTGACTCAGGTAAGGAAGGTTATTGGACCTACTCAACACGTTGTTTGGTGTTATCTCTTTTAAATTAAAAGAATTTTTAATCCCAAGCAGAGACAAACCTTTGCAGCTAATGAGTGTAAATCACTGGCAGCCTCAGGATCAGATGCTTGAGAGACTTTTTTTGTGGTGCCACAGTCAGGCTGCTCTTGAACTCGTGATGCAGCTGAGTTGCCCCTTGCAACGCTCACAGCTCCACTATTGGACAGTGTGGGGGTCTGGAGTGCAAACAGCCGAACTAGCAAAATGGCTCATTGCTCCTCTGAATTTTTTATTTGAAGTATTAGAAATTCAATCATATTTTTAAATGTGTTAGCACTGTAGGATGAAAAATTTAAGATGCAAATTAATTCTATTGAATTGCTACCCTACAAACTGGAGTGATTAGTGTATTTTAGCAAGACAATTAAGTATAATTCTAGATGAATCTCTACATCCATGAGAATAATTGTATTGACATGTTGTAAGGTTACAATAGGGAGGCAGGACCTACCAATCTTGGATAAGTAGGTTTCAAATCCTCTTATCTTCCTTTTTTTCATGTAGGAAAAGCAACTGGAGAATGTAGGTGGTGATAGGAAAACAAAATTGTCATTTATCAGTATGATCTTAAGTTAGGCTGTTTTCCCTGGAGGAGAAAACTTGAAAATTAGAACACCAAAGCAAATTAGATGAAGAATGAGACTTCAAAAGCAATTTTGAGTATCAGAACATTAAAGAAGTATCTGTTCTCAAAACTATCTCTGGTGAAACCTGTTCACTTCACTGAGTCTAGACCTAGCATTTTCACTTGGTGTGGGAGATCATTTTCCTCAGTACGACAAGCCCTTCCCTATTTGCTTCATCCCAGCCACTGAACAGCAAAAGCACTTCTGCAAAGGGGCTCATCAGGCTGCTTTTTCCCTCCTCAGATAACAACAACAATGAAGAGTCTGGAATTTTGTGGGAGCATTTCTTGGGCTTATCTTTGAGCTGGTGAAAATTAAGCTGGGCAGCTGTCCCTGCTACAGGATGACCCATTACCTGGGTTTACCCGCTGCTGGGGATGGTTTTCATTGCAAAGGGCAGAAGTAGAGGAGAAAGCGCAGTCACATAATCTGTGCACCATCCTCTTTCTCCTAGCCCAAAGCACCAAACAGAGAACAACAGCTAAGGCAGGATAAGTAGAAAAGTAGGTGCACCTGCATAGAAATTGCTGCTGCTAGATAATTTGGCTACACTGGATTCAAAGAGCCAAATTTACTGAGCCCAGCTGGAAGTACAGATGCAGCTGTTTAGGAAATAAAAGCACAAGGCAGGGGGAAAGATGATGTAAATTTTGCGACCCCAGCATAAGCAATGCTGGCTGGAGAAAGCTACCTCATTAATGGCATGTCTCTCGTGGGAGGTTCAGGATGTTTGTGCTGTGATTAGACAGTTGTGCCTGGCATGTGTCACTGATATCAGGGGAACAGAAAATTTCTGAGACTCTAACCTGAAGAGCCTGCTCACCTCAGAAACACAGCTCTGTAACCTGTGCTTGGGGAGCTCTTTACGCAAGAAGGATCTCATATTACTGCAATAACTACAAGCTTCAATATTGGACTTGGACTAATTGAGCTATAATAATGTCAACAAGGCTGACTCAGAGCTCCCAAATGTCACCAATGCACTCTCTCCTGCTGGGTGCAAGTCTCATCTACACCTGAGTTCTCCAACTCACAGGTCCCCTGACTCACACCTCATTCTTCCTCAGCCTTTCCCTGCCTAAGGGAATCAGGGAATCTCAGGCTCCAAAATTCCTCTTGTCCTGAATCTGACACCTTCCTGCTCTAGAAATGTATGTCCTAGTACCCCTGTGACACAGAGGAGGAGTGCTGCCCACTTAGGGGTGCAGCCCACCACCTCTGCCCATGTGAACGTGCTGATGCTGCTCAGGTAAGCTGGTTGCCTTTTGCAGGCTCTGGCTGATGCCACTTCATAGGCTGGACTGAGATGTTGCTGTGCCCTTGTAAAATAGAAAGCAAATGGCATGTTCCTCCAGTTGGCTTCGTGCTGCAGCAGTGCCTATGTGCCATATGGAAATCTGCAGCTTGTTGGTCGTTTCAGTTGGGGATGTAAGAAAGAGTACCTGATGTTTATCCTACATGCATGTGTGTGACAAAGTACTAACCTTATATTCCACTTCTTTGTTGCTGTGTGAATAGCTGAGAATAGTCCAGAGCAATACTGAAATAATTCACAGTTTTGCAACTGGATTTAAGCTTGTAGAGAAAACAAGGCTGTCAGGTAACAAAAAGATTATTACTGCTTCTGGAGATCTTACTGCTATCTTCAGCTCAACTCTTTTCTTCTAATAGCTGTCATTTGGAATTTCCCAAATCAAAAGAAGAGGTAGATGTTTCTATTACAAGGCCATTAGCAGAGCATGTATTGGTTCCTGTGAACAGGTCAGGAACGCTTCCTGGTGCTTCCTAGGTGTCTGGGATCAGAACAAGAAGTGGGTTATTATTTAACTTGCTTTTCACTGTGAAGTGCAGGAAGAAACTCCGTGGAACTTTGACAGAAATGTGATTTGACACAATTGTGGGCTGAAGGTCTCACGGCATTGTAAAACTCTTCTGGAATGATTCCCATCATACTGGCACATAGGTGTCTGAAAAGGGACTGCATTTTAGTGACAACGTATCTGGCCATAACATTTTCTAACTGTACAGGAGTGATGTGTAATTTGGGAGCAGCTTTAATAGCCTCGAGCATGTGACACTGCTCTAGCAAAGAATAAATGTAGCACAAGGTGACAAGCAGAGAAGACAAAGTGTCTGGCATCACACCTAAGTCTCACCGTGTAACCAGGAGACGTTCAGGACCAGCTGTAGACTGCTGCAGTGTTACGCACATTCAGGTACCATCATTGGAGGTACTGAGAACTTCACCTAGCCAAACCCAAATAACGAAGTCAGACCCAGCACTAAGAACCTCACACTGACAAAGTGTGGGCATCGTGCAAGCAGAGAAAACAGTTGCCAGAGGTTTTGAGAAAGGATGATGTTGCTTTCTGTCTTGCAAGGTGCCTTAGCTGTGCTCCTACCAATCACTGCCTACTTCTCCCATGACTTTTCACACTGCTAGTTCATGAATGTGAATTACTTATTGATTTTGGTTTTAAACAAAAAAGCTCCGCTTTTCAACAGTGATAGTCTTCTTGCTTCGCACATCAAGCTCATATTTAACAATGTTGCAATTTCTTGACTGAAGAAATGCGGGGTGCAACTGAAAAATTCATATTGAAGTTGTAACAAATTTCCATACTTGCTTTAATAAAGGAAGTTTTCATTAGTACCTATTACAAAATTGAGTATCAATATAACAGGTGAATTTTTTTTTTATCTGTCACTTCAAAGCAGTTCTTGCCTCTTTAGGATCCCTTTGCTGACAGTTCCAACTGGTAATAGCAAAACCATTGTGATCACAGATGTTTAAAATGCTTTCAAGCAGCATTGACAGCTTTGCTTTTGCTAAGCTTCTAAGTCCCATGTATCTTCATGTATCTGCATCTACAGCAATATGAAAATCACCTAAATGTGACTAAAAATGAACCGCATATTCTAGTCCTCTCCGTTGTTTGTACAATATGTGGGCACAACCATGTTGTCTTCAGTCACAATTTTGCTGGGCTTTCATTAATCAGCAGAAGGAAAAAGCCTGCTTAATTGCTTTAAGTGAAAACTCAAGTGGCCCTTATCGTGAATATTTCCTCAGTGAGAAACAACTTGAGAAAGGCTAAAGGTGACAATCTCATCCTAAAAGAGTATGTAAGAACAACTGCAACAAAGACACTGAGCCATGACACATAAAGAAGTCAAAGATACTTTCATCAAGCTGAAAACAGGAAAATTAATCAGGCCCACTAAGACTATTTAATCTTCTGCCCATGCAAACATTTTAAACCAGATCTCTTGAAGCTGCTCCTTATTCCCCAAGCAAATGTTTATTTTTCACTATAGGACCTGCTGAATTGGAGAAAGACGTAACACAAGCAACCTGTTAGGTTTAGGACTACAAAAGAGAAAATATTCATCATGTCAAGATGCCGTATCAGTGAAGAAATCCAGGGCTAATATTGTTAAGTATTAAAACATAGTATTGAGTGCTAAAGTTCAGAATTATATAGACAGTTGGAGGAGGACTCCATCCTCCTAAGTTGGAAGTTTTATGTTTCCCTGGGCTTTTCTTCAGGTTTTCTCTAATATTAGTCATCTTAGCAGGTGTTCAGAATTTTCCAAGTCTAAGGGAGATCTTTCTGGATGGGGGCCTGGCTGGGTCTTCTCCAACCTGAAATATAAAGTTATTTTAAATGTGTTGAAAACTGGAGCTAAGTAATTTTCTGTTTGACTAATTGAGTAAAGACTATATTTTGTAGAACTTGTGTTATATAGAGAGCATGAGCCATCTGCATTGATGGAGATTCAAGAAAGGTTGAGGGGTTTTTTAATCATTCTCTTTGTTATGGTATTTATCTGTGGTTTGTTGGTTTGACTTCTTTTATTATTTGAAATGCAAGCACTCATCTGTAAGTGAAATTCTGGTTTTGTGGAAGCTACTGAGACCTGCATAATTTTTTTCACTGCTAGCTTGCACTCCTTAATCATCCACCCTCCCAAAAACTTGCCACGTAACTACTCAGAATACAAAGGCAAGGACTTTTGATTAGAGTGCTGGATGTGCTGAAAAGTAAAGAAGATTAGGAATTTGGAATCGAAGCCAATTTTGAAGCTGATTACATTTTCCTCTGTGTACTTGTGAGCACACAGAGCATATTTACAGAATTATCATTCTCCAAGGCAGGCGGAGAGCAAAGGAAGAGGACGATCCCTCTTTGACTAACCTTGTACGTCATACAAGATGTCCCTGTGTCCCTCGTTCGCACGGGGCTGTGAGGAGCAGACGCTGCATGCAACGTGCTGCCCTGTGCACAGCAGTGGGGCTGGACAGAAAGCTTTGACCCAGCAGTCACTTCCTTTGTCTTCATTCTTTGTCAGGCCAAATGAGCTTGTGAGGTCTCACGCTGTCCATTGAAGGACAAGAGAGAGGAATCCCTGAGATCTCTGAAGCCAGTTCCATCCATGAGCTGGTGGCCAAGATGTTCTGACTTCATGTGACTCTGAGGCACCCAAGTTTCCCCCTTTGCAAAAGAGGTGTGCTTTGTTGCAAGCATTTTAAAGTCATTATCTTCAAGAATTATCCCTGTTGCTTAGATTCCATTGTACAGACTTAATATTTTTAATCTGACTTTTGAGGAAAACCAAGTAGTTTATTAGGGACAATAATTCTTAGGGAGAATTCACAGCCTTTTATTTAAACTCTAGTAAAGTTTCTACATAATGATCTTGAAAATGAAAATGGGGTAGCACACTAGCAGCGGTAATACCAAGAAGTCCATTAACAAAATGTTTGCTTGGAATAGTCTAAACACCACAAACTACATTATCTCATGAAAGGTTGGTTCAGTGACTTGCCAGGAAAGAATCTGGACATCAATACATTTTCCCTAATGCCTGATGTTCACAATACAGAAAAAAAAAAAATCCCACATCTAGGATACAGAGTTAAGGCTTTTTGGATGTATTGCAGCCTGACATTTATGGCACCAGTCCTAGTCTGTGTTTTCTTTCAAAACAGGGAAGCTAAGCTATGCTGTAGCTATCTATATGTGCATCAGGAGGAAAGGGGGCACATCTACCCATGGACTCAATCCTTACATGAATGTACACTTTGAACCAAAATTTTGTAGCCCTAGGAAAAAATGGAAGAACTTACTTCTCATTAGCCCAGTTATGTCTAGAGAAACAACTGCTGCTGCCCAGGGATTTGCAAAATGAAAAAAAAAAAAAAAAAAGGTGGCTTCAAGGACATCTATTTTCTTTGGAGAAGTGGTAATTAATATTCTGCACTAAGTGGATTTGACAGGTGCAAAGTGCTGACTGAGAAAATTGTGGCATCATCTTTACATTACTGTACAAGAGCAAATGTTGACTTCTTGGATTGTGCTCGGTTTTGTTAGGCTGGGTTCTGTGCAAAGGCAGAAGGTAATGGAAAGGCATATGAAAGGTGAATATTCACTTGTGGCCTGGACCTTCGAATGGGCAACTCTGGGGGCAGACTGACTCTTTTTATAACCTCGTTATGGGCTCACTTTTCCAAAAAGAGGAGAGTGTTGCATGACTTAGGTTTTTTTTTTTCCTTCAACACTTAACATTTTTTGGTTTGCATGGAAACAGTTCAAATACTCCAAAGCATGAATCTCCCATTTATTCTCACTCAGGTGACTTGCAAGATCTGAAGATACTGTTGCTCGGTGGAAATGTCAGGCATACCAGCACTGAACCACAATTTTTGAAGACACAGTCACAGGCTATAAAATGAAGCTTCTTCATTGAAAAGTGCTCCTTGTTTCTAGCTTCAAAGAAAGTCTATAAACTCTGAACAAGTTGTACCAGGTTAAACTACTAAAATAAATGATAACTTGTTAGGAAAAATGTCCAAGGAATAATGAGAATACTGTTTGGAAGATGAGTGAATAGAATTAAGAAAAAGGGAAAATATCATTTTCTTAATTATGATCATGTAAAATATCTAGTAAGAGACTATCCCTCTGTTTCAAGACCAAGATACAGATCTCTCAGCAAGCAATTTAGAACAGTACCAAATGATAAAAACTGCAAAATGAAACCTGAAGACATGTTTTAGATGTACAATAAACTAAATTTTTATAATTTCTAGAAGGCACAAAAGGCTTATTATGTCTCAATGGCATCTCACTAAGCAATCCCAAACTATGTTTTTGTTCCACTTGAACAGTTTTCACAATTACAGAAAGCACCACACCATACATCTGTTATTCTGAACACATTACATTGCAATTTGGTTTTTTACATGTTTGTTGCTGAAAGCCCAAGAATGTTCTTGAGTAAGATAAACATTTTCCTGTGCAAATCATCCGTTAGCTTTGCCAGCACTGTACTTTTCATTTCAGTTTTTAATACTAGCTGTTCAATCAAACTTTCTTATAACTCACAAAATGCAAAGTCGAATTTGTATTGGGGAGGATCATAAACTTACGTGCTAGTGCTTTTTGTTAGTCAAAGGCTCAGAGTGCACTCAGTGTACCTTCTAACTGCAGATTTCAATTTTTCTCCTGGTACATCAGCTAATTGGTGCATTACTGGATCAAGGCTAATAGAGTTAGAGTTGTCATGTCAAAACGCCTACTGTTGTCTAAAAAGGAGAGTTGCCAGGAACAAGGAGGATCTCTGGTGGCCATAGAATTCCTCCAAAAGTCTCACGTACTAGCATTTTTATCAAAAAAGCACACACACAACTTGCAACCTGTGGACCAAATCCAAATGTTTATTTTCCCCAGACTCTCCAAAATGAGAAAGAGGTTTGCCTGTTACATTATTTATCCACATTTTCTCTAAAATCTTTAAGACCCACTAAGCAAACATGAACACTGTACAGGGCTATGCTGTCCTCACATTGGAATGTTTCTCAGGCAGAATGGCTATTACAATTCTTATTACAATTACCAAACCCCGGTGTCACAGAGTTCAGACCTTGGGTTCTGAGACAGAGTCAGGTTATTCCATTTGGGTGCCTCTGGAGTGGGATCCTGAACAAAGAAATCCCTGGGCCTTTGAACCCCCACAGTCTGTGCACAAGATCTCCACGTGCACCTCCTGGTCCAGCGGTGATTTATGGTCTGGGGTCTTCCAACACCTCATTGGATTCTTCCTCCATGTCCCGTGGGCAGCCCATTCACTGCTCTTATCTCCCAGCTTGGGGCAGCCCTGCTGTCCTCCAGGGTCTCAGCCCCTCTCTGAAGGTATCCAGTAGTCTGTCTCTGTTTGCTGCCCTGCTGAGCCAGTCATGCCAACAAAGGGAGCTCATTTAAAGCTCACCTATGTCAAGCTTTGAGCAGGGTCCATTCATGCTAAATTGTAAGCAAAATACAACTAAGCTTTAGCCTATTCAATTAATTTCTCATATTCTGTAAGTAGATTTATTTTAGTCCCAAATAGCCAGACACCTAGAGAGGAAAATACTGTGCTGTAAGCCTTTGCTTGTTGCTTCTGTCATGTTACTTCACTGAAAAGATGATCAGGCATTGGAATAGGCTGCCTGGGACAGTGGTTGAATCAACATCTCTGAAGGTGTTCAGGTGTGATGTGGCACTTGGGGATATGGTTTAGTGGTGAACATGACAGTCCTGGGTTAACAGTTGGACTCAATGACTTTAGAGGTCTTTTCCAACTTTAAAAATTCTGTGTTACTATGATTAGAGCACGTGGTAAAACTACTATCTCAGATAGCCACATGGAGCCACACTGCAGGAGAAGGTGAAGACGCTGTTTGTTTAAAACCTGTTCTGTCACTGTGAGTGAAAAATGAGATGAAAAAGGTTTCCAGACATGTTTGCTACTTCAAATACAAATTTGCGGGAGGACTGCATCTCTCCAGTGCTCCTTTGCCCGCCACCAGGCCGTGGGCTCCATGGGGTGTATCTTTGCCAGCCGGGGTACAAGGCAGAGAAACGATGCTCTCCAGGTGCATCCAGCCCTTCCCTTTCTCCTGCCACACGCATCGGTGCCTCGCCCAGCGGCGTTGCCAAACCATCATCAGCGCGGCTTACAAAGAAAAACATGTTGGGAAATTAAAACTAACTTTGTTCTTATAAACAAACCAGGAGTTGCCCCGGAGTTACTAGGAGCCGATAGGGGTGACGATAGCGGGACATAATAAAGAGAAGAGAAGGAACTTAAGGATGAACTGTTACCCAAACTTCTGACACAGTCTGTCTGTGGTCAAAGTCGTGTAAAAATAGGGACGGGAGAATCAGTAAAGAACAAAACAGAGCAGCGGTGGAGCGATCCGAGGGCGGACAGGCGGACAGACGCGCTGCCTCTGCCGGCGATGGAGCGGGGCGGCGGGCGGTGCGCGGCGAGGGGCGGGGAAGGGGAGCGGGAGCGATAAAGGAACCGGGATCGGCCCGACGGGGGTGCCTGTTCGGGAGGGAGCGGGGCGTGCTGTCCCGGCAAGGCACGGCTGGGCTGGGCACGGCACGGCACGGCACGGCTCCGCTCCGCTCGCCCCGGCCGGAGCGGGCACAGGGGCAGGCGGCTCGCCCCGCTGTGGGCGATGCGGCGCGGCCCCGGCTGAGCACCCTCTGGCTCAGCAGCCCCCAGCTGCGCTATGGAGAGCCCCGCGGAGCCGGCGCCCAGCGCGGAGCCCGATCCCGCGGACAGCGCGGAGGCGGCGGAGGGCGCGGGGTCTGCGGGGCCGCGGCCGCGCTGCCTGCGGGCCGTGTATGTGCTGAATGAGCCGCCCCAGGCGGGCTCCGGCGCCCGCACCCCAGAGGCCGGGGCGCGGCTGTGCCTCCTGCGAGCCTGCGAGGCGGAGGGGGCCCAGCTCGGCACCGTCCACTTCGGGGAGCTGGACTTCGGGGAGACCGCGGTGCTGGACGCCTTCTACGACGCGGGTGAGCGGGCCGGGATGGGGAGGGACCAGGGACAGTGTCCCGGAGCGTGCGGGGACACCGCGGGCCGGACGGGCAGGCTCGGTGCTGGAGAGGATGGGGAGTGGCGCGGCAGTGAGACTGTGAGACACGGACACGCGTGCGAAGGGATCCTCATGTGGCGTGCTCAGCACATGCAGGAGGAGGAGGTGTGAGGGGAAAAACTCGGGCCCTTCCAGCAGCTCTTTGAGCCCCCACGGTGTGCGGCCCCGGCTGCACTGGGGATCCTGCAGCACCAACCCGGCCCCAGAGGGTGTCAGGGCTCCTGCCAGGGACCCTCTTCCAGCTGCCAGCCTGGCTGAGAGCTTGGAGCGAGGCATCCCATTCCAAAACCCACCGGGCTGGTTAGGCACTATGGCAGAGAACTGTGAGCTCTTTGAGCAGTCAGAGGAAGCCTCTGAGTCATATGTATTATTAAAATTAATCAAGGTGCGTAGACATGCTGCTGACATGCAGACTTACGTTTTCTCCTGTTGTATGAGCAGGCATTAGGAAATGGGGGAATTCACAAAGAAGGAAAGTACTGTTAAGTCCATGTTGATATCCGCCTTTCACAAGAACAACTTTGTTTTGCTCATAAGATGTGTTAAAGAATACTTCTTAAAACTTATTTTAAACTCTTGTGTGATTATGAGTCCATTTCATCCCAATAAGTCACCCAAATATTGAGGAAGCTCGCATCCTTTGTTATTGTTTTTTAACTTCCCAGTCAAAGTGTCCTGTTATATCTGCTGGCAAGGTTGACCGGGGTGTAATACATTCTTTGTGTGTCTTAGTACACAAACATAAGCTAGCAATTTCATTGTACATCTCCAACATTCTTCTAGCCCTTCTGCAGGTAAGCGTAACAGTGTACTTACCAGTGCAAAATTATTTCACTGTTTTACTAATAGTCCTGTCAGTGTGTTGTGCACACACCTGCTCTGCATTGTACTGAGAGCTTGAGACAGCTGTTTAAAATGTTTTCTTGCTGCATTCTGGAGTGCCTGTTTTCTGGGAATGTGGCCTAACTTTGCAGACTTTTGCTTTCATCTTGCAGGACCAAGTTAATGTTATTAGTGTCACTTTGTAATAAGTCAAGTCCCTTGTTCCTGGGTACTCCTGCAACACATATCCAGGTTTGGTCAGCAAACACTTTTATATAATTTTTAGTGTCCATTAAAAGCTAATTGAATAGTCCGGAGGCAGGAGCTGTTCCAAAAGAAGACCATTCAAAGTAGTCTCTGTGGGTTTCTTTCTAGTAGCAACTGATTTGGAGATGAGTCAGGGGTACAGCTTTTTAATTTGTGTAATATATACCTTTATTTGTCAAACGTTTTGGTCAAAGCATCCTTTAATGATAAGTATTAAGAGAAACTAAAGTGTATTAACGTGAATTGCCTTTATCAACCAGATCTTGAAGCTGTCAAAAGCAGAGAGATTTATTTGACTGTATATACTTTTTTGAAAACCATGCTGAATAAGTTAGTAGTATTTTAGTATTACTGAATTGTCAGGGCTCCCAATTACCTGCCTTTAAGTGCAATGTCAACTTGAAAAGGCAAGCATTCTTAATGTAAAAAATAATGCTGTTAAGTATAAACCAGCATTTTAATAGAATATTTATTTTGCTCTTCTGTTGTTTTAATATTTTAATAAGTAGCTCTTCTGTCATCAACATTTTTATAGCTTTTTTTGTTCTTGTTTTGTTGAAGTTACTGTTTCTTTTTAAGTGAACATCTCTGTATTTTCCTTTTATTTTTTAGAGTAGTCAGACTGTAGTCATATTTGCCCCATCCTCTGGAGTTTTCCCAGTTCCTATGCTGTGTCTAAAATTAATATTCTGAGAAGTCCTCAGTTGGAACCCTTAAATTTCTAAAACTTAAACTTTCAAAATTATGCTGACTCATTGAATTAAAGTGTCTTTTTCTTAGTACTTGATGTTTCATTTTCTTCTACTATGTGATAGAGATGGGAAAATACCTGATTCCTTTAATATGTGGAGTAATTGTGTCTTCTCCTCTTGCTTAGTTCTGCAAATGAAAAAATGTGTCCATTACACTTTTCACTTAATGACTTTTTTGTTTGTTTGTGGCTTTTGCTTTGTTTTATTTGTTGTGTTTTATCCTTCTAGAATCAACTGGCAGTACGGCCTCAGTTTCATATTGGATTTTCATTACTGTGGGTTTTAAAGTGCTGCCTTTTTTTTTTTTTTCAGTTTTCATTTTATATACAATGATCTGTCATTGTTTCATGAGAATTTTTGTTGCCCTCTTCTTGTTTTCTCTGTGCTGTTTATCCATGGGTTCTCCCTGCCTTCTGCTTTTGAACACAAGTCAAGCTGCTATCCAAAAATGCCAAATCTGATAAATCTGCATTTACATGCAACATTCCTTATCTGCTACTTTGCAATTTCTTTAATCTTTGAAAAATCAGTAACTTTTAATTTCTATATTTTATAGATACAGTTAATTGTTGCCGTATTCTTTTTCCAGAATATATATTGGATTTGGGCTGTTGGCATCTGAGCAGTTCATAACAAAGAACAGCATGAAGAATGAGTTTTAATATGAGCAGTCCCGTGACTCATGATGAACTTTGTTAGGAAATTGCTTTGTGTTTACTTAAAAAAGATAAAAATCTAAATAAGTTTTATTACTGCCTGTGCAAGATATGGGGCAGGTGTTTCCTATACTGAAGATACCTATTATAATGTATATTTACTTTCTATACATCAGGGGCAGAACCTTGAGAAGCATTTCCTCTTGATTTGTAATGAGAGTGGGGGGAGGGGTCTCTAAAAGATGCCTGCTGTAGCCATCTCTTAGTTTATTAGTGCAGCCTTAACCATCTAATGCTTAAAGACTAAGCAGTGAGAACCATCTCATTGTGAGTCCTAAGGCCAAGTCTTTGTTAAAAATGCTATCCATTAGCCTTCATTCCTGACTCTGCCTGAAACTGTAGCCATTTACTTAGTCATAAGACAACCCCCTCCAAAGCAAGCTTATCTACTTCATTTAGTATCAGTCTATAATATAATTCCTCTTGGAATTGGAGATGGCAATATCAGCAAAGTTTAAGGACAGAGTGCAGTGAAAAAGATCAACAGAAACTTTTTTCCTGTCTGTAGAGAGATTTTTCTACTAGATGATTTTTCAGTAAAACACTGAGAAGAGTGCTGCAAAACCACCTGTGTTCCATAATAAGAGAATATGTCTCTTTTCTCCTTGAGTGTACTCTTTACTGACTTCCCATCATTTGAAATCTTATCACAAATGGAAGTGTGACTTATGCCATTAGTTAGGTGTTGCAGCTAATGCGGGATGACCCTGATCCTAAGAAATCGCTCAACATTCTCAGGTGTTTTGCTAAAGGGGAACTGCAGCACTTGTGAGAGGAAACCTGCAACAAACTGTGAAATAGGACTGTGATAGCAGAAAGATGAGATTTCTTTGCTCAGTGTGTGCTAGGAACAAACTGTCAGCAAAGTAATTTGTGTTATGCAGAAGTGGGTGCTAGTATCTACCCAACAGAGAAGCAGCAAGAATGCTTGCATGCATTGACTGTATCTTTGGGAAGAAAGAGTGACGGTGTTTTTAGACTGAAATGACAGATACTGGGCATTAGTGTGAAGCTTTTTTTTCACAAAATATTTTCCCTAAGAAGAGGGAGCCTAGGAGCTGAGGATTTTAAAATTCTTCAGAATTGTTCCATGCAGAAAATCAAACCACAGGCAATATAGTGCATTCATAAACAGCTTAAGAAAGAGTGAAAAAGTAAGTGTTTCAGGTATCAATCACAGGTAGAGTGATTCATAACTTCAAAGGATCTTCCTGTTCTAGATGTATTAAGACAGCAAACATGATGTCCAAGTCAAATGTCTGACCTGTATCTCTGCAAAGGTGACACTAGATAGAAAGAGATGTGGCTTTTCTTTATCTGCCTGCAACTTTTATCTAGGCTTACTGCCTGAAGTGCCACATGATTTGGCTATAGTGTTAAGTGAAGGAGCGTACAGAAGTACAGTTATACAAGTTTTAGATGTTCCCCTTTTGGATTGTGAAATCCTATTTCTGTGGCTGATCGTCCTTTTCCCTCATGAGGGATGTTCGGCACTCTGTTTTGATGCTTGGACTGTTTCTTTGACCATTTGACCAGAGCATTTAGAGATGACTGCAGTCACTAAAGTCATCAGGATGAAAACTCAACTGAAAGGAAGACAAACTTGAGAGACTGGTGTACCAAGGAATAAAGCTAAATGTTGGTCTGAGGAAAAGGAGTGTTCCTTTGACAATCCAGGAAACTGTCAGCTTATTTGTGATTATAGTGGAATATTTTGAAGTGTTTCTGTTGTTCTGCTATATGTGAACTTGTCTAACCGATATCCTGCATGATAAGGCAGCCTGAAAATTCATTGATATCTGTCTCTGCAGCCCCATCCTCACTCAGTGCAAGTCGTAGACTTGGGAGGGAGCCCAGAGACTGAAACATGGGTCCTCCTTATGTTTGTACTGTAGTTGGACTACTCTTAACCCTAATCTCTTGTTCCTGAAACTCTTTTTCTTCATGTTATATTGTGAAATGGGAAAGAAGGAAATGTATGTCCTGGATCCTAATTTTCACACTCTGGCACCCACTGGGGGGATCACTGTTGCCTGTACCCAGCTGCCTGCCCTGAAACTCTCTGCCCTCAGAAAGCCAGTGTCCCCACTTCAGAACTGGCAGGGATGCTTCAGCTTCTTCAGCCCAAAGGCATAGTGTGTTAGGGTGCAGCAAACACTTGTCACTAGTTTAGGGTGTAATATACAGCCTGGTAACCAGTGTAGCTCAGCTGGAGGCTGGTGTTTCTCTCCCTGACTGTGCCACAGGGATTGTAGCCTCTGACAGGAAGATGAGAATGACAACTGAGGGCAATAACTTCTTAAACAAACTTCAGCAGACCTTCCTGCTGCAATTTATCTTTGCCCCTGGGTGTGACAATGAGGAGTGGAGCAGGGGTTAAGGGTTAGCTCTATGTTGCTTACCTCAGAAGGCAGGGTTTATCATTTTTTTTTTTTTTGTTTTGTTTTGGTTTTTTTTTTTTTTTTTTTTTTTTTTTTTTTTTTTTTTTTTTTTTTTTTTTTTTTTTTTTTTTTT